>CM017560.1:45393528-45935720 GCA_007844125.1 Sinonovacula constricta
AATATATATACTCAAACAACACTTTCGACTAAAACAGTTTATTTCAAACTGTGGGAAATTTAATAAGTATGTTTTAGTGTTTACTTGATATACTATCTCGATATTAAAGTGTTGTAAATAACGACCAAGTTTACATTTGTTCTCTTTGTAATTCCAGGCCCTTGCCTCAACCCGAATCACATTGGATGAAGAGGCACAGAATTTATGCAAGGTAAGGAAACATTGTAATGTGTTGAATCTAAAGATTTATTTTCCAAATGTAGTAATTTGATCTTGTTTTGTTTTGTTTTTGAAACACCTCGCAGTGACCAGTTATGGTCATTTTAGCGACGTCCACCTATTTTGGTGAAGGAAGACCCCAGACAAATGTCTGGGTAGAACCACTGGCGCATCGAAGTTCTGCCCGAGGACCACATTAATTCCTTCGCTTCGAATGGGACTCGAACCCACGCGGTGAGAGGCTAATCGGTCAGAGGAGTTACAAGTCGGCGACTCTACCACCTCGCCACGGGCGCCCCGTGTAGTAATTTGAAAAATGTAGGTTTAATTATTTACAAGTGTGATTTTGAAAAAAAGACGCATTCACATTAATAAAAGTAAAAGACAATATAAGCAATTAATTTAAAGTCAGATGAACTATAGAGAATTTCCTTTACACATTCTCAATAATTCTTTTTATCATACTGTAGAAGACATTTAAATCATCACTGCCCTATTGTACGATTCATTCGTGTTATATGCATGTATACCATGTTTATCAATTTGGTACTTCTTTCAGAAATATAAACATATGTGTAAGTCGGGAAAGATATGTGCGGCTCAACATTTTTCCTGGCCAAATAACATAACAATACCAGTCTGTATACCACTGTCATTCGTCCCAGGTATGTATCCCATCTCCTTCATTCTTTTCCGTAATCAGTATTTTTAATTCTGCCATCTTTTGGATTTATTAATTTATCCATATTTTCTAATAGCTTACTGATATATATAATGGGGATTATATTATTAAGATTCAATATTGAATTAGAGTTCATTTGTATAAATCAACTAAATACGGATTTTCTTACTTATTAATATTATTGTGAATAAAGATATCTATCGCAATAACAAATCTGTAAGGCTATTGGTTCACAGAAACATATATCTCTTTCCTATCTTATGTTCTAGACACCAAAACCTTACGGATCATATTGTTCAGACACTGGCTAAAAGCTATACAAACTCCAGTTAAACAGTGTAGTGTAGTTCAGAATAATTTAAAACAAGAAATATAGGACACAAAAGACCGGTCAAAACAATAGTTCGGCCACATTCTTAAGCCAAACTTTAATCCAGCTTAATTGATAAACTCTTCTTAAACTCAAAGTCTTTCTGGCATATATTCATTTTTGCCGGTATCATATTTCTAGCATTTTTTCACTGGCTAGTTTACTTTCAGCCATTCATACATTGATAAAATGTGGGTTTCTTTAGTAATTTTCTAACCATATACAATTTAACTACATGTAGTATGGATAAGCAACGACAATGTATCTGCCAGCGTTTTAAAGGCTTTAATGCTAATATCTACCGACCAGACATGGTAGCGCAAACGGTAGAGCGACGGCTCCTGGTACGGGAGGCCCCGGGTTCGATCTCGGGCCGCGACGTACCAAAGTCGTGAAAAATGGTAGTGGCAAAGCTCCCTTGCTAACGCGCAAGCAAAAATAAAGATAAGGGTAGTTCCATGACTGGTTGTTCCTGTGTCAGGATAATGTGACTGGGTGTGGTATCATGCCAAGTGTTCACGGCATGCTATACACAGCTAAAACAACACTTTATCTGCTAAAAGTGGACATCGTCTCCAGATAACTGAAATACTGTTGGTGGGACGATATGCCCAATAAACAAACATAATACCTTTCGTCGGAGCATCGACATAGAAGTGTTTGTCAAAGATAATAAAACCAGTCTGACAATATATATTTATATTTATTATATATTTATTATCTTTGATATATATCAAATTGTATCAGAATGGGTGAACTTTACTGCGTATTTTATACTTTGTGAAATAAAATTAAATATTAGATATATAAGACTAGACTAGACTGTGGTTAACTTTACTAACCTTAACCAAATTTCTTATCGAAATTAACCATTTAGGCAGAAACTTGTCATTAATGTATAAATCGAAAAAAGAAATACTTACAATGAAATTTTATTGCATTTCTTCTCGGCCTATCTTGGCCCATCGTAACCCAAAATCTCATCAACAACCGCAGTCGGACTTTTATGTTTCACGATCTTCAAACCTTAGATAAAAATCTCCTCCATGGTCAAAATTAAATGTCATAATGTATATCGTTGTAATATTATGTTAACATATCCAAACGGTTTCTTTTGTAAATTTAACGTGCGGTTGATAATTAGAAACCTGCTTATCTTGAACATAAATCTAGTCGATTTTACGCTTGTCTAATCTCAACAAACTCATAATCAGAACTTTATGTAGATTTATTAACTCCATTCAAAAGGATTCGTTTTACTTTCATCTTTTTTTATTTCTCAATATGTTTATACATTAACTAACGTTTGTTGGTGTCGAAGTATTTTAAACTGCTTTTTTCGTTGGCCAGAATGGGTTTTCTAAATACTTAAGTACTCTTTTTTTCGCGGGAAAGTTTAATGCAGGGCGATGTTCTAGAGACGTATGTAAATTATTATATCTAATAAACGTATCTTGAATCATGCGAATTTTGTTATGTATCGGGGTAATTGTAATGGTCTCTCATCACAAGTACAGTTCAATACGAATATACTGATTTAACAGAAGATGGCCCTTACTGTGAGAAAGAATAAATAAAATATAGTTTTAAACGGAAATGTATGCTCTTTATGATGCAGAAACACACTTAATAGATACTATAACATTTTTTTTCACATATTACGGAGTAAAGTGAAAATATACCACTCTCAAATGAGTTCAATATTCCTATTTTGGAAGTTTACCCAAACACTGGTTATTACCAGGTTCATATTAACTTTATTAATATTGTATCACACATTCTGTGAAAACATGTTATATTCCTACTATTATTACATTGTAGCGGAATATAAGCACGAAGGTAAGTCGAATCACCAGCATGGACAGACAATGCTTGCCATGAAGCTTTGAATCTCTTGCTTTTTAGCTGTTGAACTTTACACATATAAACACATGTCTTCTAGCAGCTTTGAATGTTTTTGCTTTGATTGTGGAAGTAAAACATGTACAACACACGCATGCTTTCTGACAGCTTTGAACTGTTTGCTTTGAATGTGAACTTAAAACTCGTCCAATATACTTATATACACACGCTTTTTGACAGCTTTGAACTTTTTTCTTTGATTTTGGACTTACAACTTGCATATTCTTGCTTTCTTAGCAGCTTTGAACTTACACAGTATATTCATATATAAAAATAGTTTTCTCCATAGCTTTGAACCCTTTGCTTTGTTTGTCAGCTAAAAACATGCAGTGTACTCGTAGAAATGAAAAATGATGCGTTTTTTATAATAACTTTTATGCTTTCGCTAAGGCACTACCTTGCTTGTGAGCTTTTAACATGTAATGCACATAAATGGGCACATTTTAAGTTTTTGAGCAGCGTCACATCTTTTGTTTTCTACTTTTTAACTTGGACGAAGAATGCATTTGATGTTACGGTGATAATCATGTTGTTTAAAATCCAAGATCTTGCACAGTTGTTTGAAACCATTCCTTTGGTCGCGAACAAAAATCGTGCATCCTTCCAGAAATGAACACGCTTTGAATATTTCATATTGAAACCTTTTGTTTTACTAGCGATCATTTGCTTCCTGTCAATAATACAAACATGATTGAGTGTTTATGCTACTGAGACCGGTCTGTTTCGCACAGACGCCTAACACTATGCACTCATGGCTTGCAGTTAAAATGGAATTTCTTTACGCTTACTATGTGCTGTGTTGTGGAGATAATATTTGTTATGTTGCTTCGTGTTGCACGCTGATAGAATTGCCAAAATATCCATGACTACGTACGCTTATATAGCAATATAGTAGCTAAATCTTTATGTATTCATGCCTTTAAACACACTGAACAAAACAAATCAATGTCCTACTTGTTCATATTTATTTCCAGGCTTGCATTCCGTTTCTTTTAATATTTGTTGTTTTTTTAATTAGGATCCATTGCAAAGACCTCGTAAATCTTACTTAAAACAGGCCCCATGTTCTCCAAAACAACGTACATATGCGTTGATATTACAATACATCGATTGATTGAAATCGTTTCTGTTCCAGGACTATGGCCGATTATAAACTTGTTGTTTTCTTAAACAAGATTGGTATTCTAAATAAGTTATAAAAATGTTAACTGTTTATTATCCTAACTTGTTTTCAATTATTATTGGCAACATTTAACCTCAAAAGTATCTATATTTTGTATTTAAATTTTAAACTAATTATTAACGTTTTACATTACATCGTTTGACCTACCATGTGTCGATGTTCCTTAAAAACCACAACATATATAAAATGCAAAGAACTTCCGTCCTATAATCAAGAAATAGCAAACATAAATTCAATTTCCCCAGTTCATACTATCCCAATAAGAGCAATATCAACTTTTGAACAAGAAACCTGAAATTTAATTTGTTATATCTTTATTGTAATACACTATAATTGACCCCTTATTAAACCACATACAAAAGTTCCTAAGATGTTCCTTTTACATCTCAAAATGTACAAATCGTCGGTTTCAAAATCCGAAACGCCAAACAAGTTATTGCCAGCTTAACTCTGATCCTTTTAAGTGCGATTAGATCAAGCTTAGTCATGTGGGTTTAGATCCAAATTCAGTTGTTTGAGCAGAAATTTCACTAATTGCTGCCGGGTCTCTATCTTAAAAGCTATTTATGTTGATGTTATTTAATGATTAACAGTTCGTATTGCTTATCGGGTTACTGTGTTCATTTATAACATAACATTTAAGTTCAGTCAATTCTGATTTGCACTTAAGACACACAAACTTGACTATATAAGCTCCCATATTTGGTCAATTTGTAAAACGTTTTCCTTAAAAAAAACGTTGTACAATAAGAAGTGTCCAAATCAAGAAGCACATCATAATATTATTAATCTTGACCATATAAAACTGGGTCTTACTTCCGCTTAGTTTGTGGTAAAATTACCTCAAATCAAGTGAAAGTAAACCGTTCTTTTACCAACATCATGTTTTGCAATCAATGTATCTAAGCCATAACAAGAAGAGGTGAGTGGTTTCAATCTTTCACCATAATTATAAACCTGATAGTTAATTCGCTGTTTCCAGAAACCAGTTTCTCGCGAGATACTAAATAAATCATTGAGGCAGTTTTGTCAAGATGTCAGAATCAGCAAGATCAGCATGATCTATTTCCTATGTTTATGCCTTCATAGACAAGTACCTTATTGTTGGATACTACAATTTTTTTTTTTACTACACAACCTTATTTTGTCTCAGGGAAATGAAAGCCGATCTTTCTTGTTAGTTCTTTTAATTGAAGATGTTTCTGTTACGGATTTATTTAACATGGCTACAATTTGATGCTACTCAGTTTACAAAGTTCGATTGCGTACTTTTATTGTTAAGATGTGGCTCTATAATTGCACTGGATAGTTAAATTGGTATTCCATGTTCAACCCAATATAGATTCACTGTTTTTCATTAAACGCAGTAAATATTCTAGAAACATCATTATTTAAATTATTATATTTCCTTGAAATCTGACCAGAACGAGTCTTTTTAACAATCACCTAATAATAAATAGAAATTAAATATTACTTTTTTTAGTTATTTGCGACTATAATCACTGTGTTGAATAAGAGTAATATAAAAACAATGTCGTCTGCTTATGTGTCAGTTAAGTGCTTCATACGCACGGAACGACAATGTGTTTATACTGCAACGCAAATAAGATCAAATATATTACAGTGCACTGCTGGCTTAGTTGTTCCAAGTACTCGTACAATTAAATACAGGTATAGAGATTAAATGTAGTTGATTTTATTGGCGTCGCTGTCGCATTAAATTCACCCTGCCATTGTACGTTTTGTTATTTTATAAACATTCGGAGTGTGTCTTTTATCGTTGCCTGTTTTCTGATGCTAGGGTGGTCCAAGACTTGTCGATAAGACCAATGTTTGGAACATTTATGTTCCCAGAGGTTATCGCGTGTCTAAGTGTAATTGTCAAGCAACGTCCTGATGGAAGTTAAAGCTTCAACTTTGCCTCCCAACCGAGGAGTATCAGCCAAGCTTATCAAACATTTATCAAATGAAACCCAAGCACTTAAATAACGCAAACGTGCGAAATTTTTAGGGACGGTAATCGTTCATTTATAGTCTGTAACGTAACAGTTTGAAAGTGTTTTAGAGGATCTGTGATCCGATTTAAGATAACCTAATTGACAGAAATGCCAGAATGTTTTATTTTGTGATTCAGATGATTTGGTTTTTTTTGGATGTCTGCGATAAAACAGTACGAATTTGATGTATTCTGACATGTAAAAGTGGGAAATTAAAAAAATATAACAGCATTAAAGATTTTAACAAAAAACAAGGATAAACAAGCATTAAGAGTACTATTTTCACTGATAATTATAACGTACAGAATTTAGTGTGATTTAATAACGGCAATTAAGAACAAGTTTCGTTTTTAACGTGTTAATGTATGTTAAATATAGAAAGTTAAAACGGGTAAGGTAATTACAACAAATCGGCCTCAAAGATCACCCATACGTCGCTTTTATCGACTTCTTGCATTATTTATGGGAATTTTAAATATAGGGAGCTGATAAGAGAGGGAAATAAAACACAAACTGACGCGGCTCTGTTAATTTGATGTTTTGGAGAATATAATATATTCATTTTTGTAGTAATACACCCGATACACGAAATCCGAGTGTATTACATCATTTTGTATGTTCTTGAATTTATTACATTTGCGTGAAAAACATGTTTGTAAGTTTTCGAGAAAATGTATTCCCCATTTTCACCACAGATATTATTATATTCTTTAAACACAGTGTACTACTATTTTTTATAAATAAAGGATTGATGATACAAATTTAGATTTTAAATAATTTATGAACACGTTCATGCCTGTATTTTTTTAATATATCTTGAATGTACTATTCTTTAAACACATTTATCATTTAATTCAAATTTGATCTGATTTTTCTTTAGTCCCCGTTGTAAATTGTCGCAAATTCTGATGGAATTCTTGTATATATAAGCTCCCAATAGTCGGTCAATATGTAAAACGTTTTCCTTAAAAAACTGCTGTACAGTAAAAAGTGTCCAAATCAAGAAGTACCTTATAATGATCTTAATCGTGATCAAATAAAACTGGGTCTTACTTCCGCTAACTTTGTGGTCATAATGACATCAAATCAAGTGAAAGTAAACCGTTCTTTCAGCACGTTCAGCGTCTTATGTTTTCTACAGGAACAATTGAAAATCATACGCCTTTACCTTTTGCAATAGGATCAGTATGCTTCACAAAAGACGTGATTATATAAGTTCTTTATGTCAAAGCAAGGGGTACCGGATAATCTCTTTGTTTTCAGTTAAGGCGACAGGATTTGTAAACTGGTGTTAATACTCGTTAAGCTCTTAATCCAGATGATTTAAGCGTCAAGATACGTGGGTTATTGATATCTAAAGCTAAGTACGACGCAGTTCCTTTGGGTGATTACGCATAGCTGAGTGGTCAAGAGTTTAAGATACTACTTGAGTAAGCGTCATTAATAGGCATGGCAGGGTGTTGGCCAAAAGTCAAGAAGCAACAGAACTTAAGAGAATATTTGGTTATTTAATCATTTATCTAGTTGTGTATTTCACGTCCCCGTCACAGATTATGACCATTGTTTTTTTCTATTTGTTATTTCTTTATTATAATAATACAATATGTTTTGTTAATATTAAATTCGCATTTACAAACACACCTTACCTGTACCAATAAATAAAAGAGATCAAATATAAGATAACAGCATTTTAGACAACCAGCACGACTTTATATTAAATATTGCTTTCTCTTGTATTTTTGCTTTGTGTGTTAGTTAGCATGTACAGTAAAACCTCTCCACAGCAACATCTGGCGGAGGCACGAAAAAGTGTTGCTGCTGAGAGGTGTTGCTGCTCAGAGGTTTCAATAAGACGATAATTTTTTTAATAGTTTTGTACTGATATTAGATTTTACTAAGTATATGTTTTAGTTAATTTTGCTTTGGTATTGAAAATGCAATATATTGATAAAAGGGAAAAAAGAAGATGATTCTTTAAATAATTTATTGATGATGAAAAAACAAGTTGTATAACACAAAAAACTTAAAAATGTATGTACATGAGGAAAACGCAAGCTGTTAACCATAGAAAAAGCTTGTAAACGTATGTACATGTACACTCGTATATGTATGTTCAGCATTATTTAGTTGTTTTGCACCATTTAGTTGTCGAATTTATAGTCAGACATCCTAAAACAATGACACTTTGCATTAAGCACTTAATGTAAACATCTTTTGAAGTAAGCAATCAATACAGTGATATCTTTTAATCTTCCGATCAATTAACGAAAACAAACCTGCCGTTAACATCATCAATAGTTGACACTTCTTTCACACGTTCCCGCAATACCCTAGATCTACAACGGCGTGTTTGTAGCATGCAGCTGGTTTCCCGTTCAACTGTAACTTGATTCCAATTAACACCTTCTCAACAGGGTACAAGCAGTGATTAGCCGACCGCGTGATATTTCTGGTGTACGCGACAGACTGTTCTAAAAAATAGCTGCACTGGTGTTGCTACGCAGAGGTTAAACTAGCCTCAGGGAAGAGAATTACACGGCCGCTTACCACTTCGCAGAGGAGTTGCTGCTTAGAGGTTAAAATGCGCTGAAAACTACTGGGGGGAAATTTAACTGCCGCTGCTTAGAGGTAGCCGCTGCTTAGAGGTGCCGCTTCGAGAGGTTTTACTGTATGTAAAACCAATGTTACACTTTTATAGAAAAGTTACCACACCATGTCAGGACAGGAAAGAGCTATTGAACACCATTTCTTATTGATTATTAAACCGCAGTAGAATGCACGTGCCTTGAAGCTTAATTGACTGCTTCTGTTTTAGTCATGGAATTAATTGTCACATGTTTGTTTACATAATGACAATGTAAATGTCAATGACCGAATTATACACTGCAATCATTTGACAACCTAACAATGGACGACTGTTTAAGCATAAACAGTGATAGCCTAATTAAACTGCGTTAAACATAATTCAGCACATGTTTATGTTTGCGCATTGTGTGTTGGTATTGCATTTTCTGATTTAGCATCTGTTTATTTTATTTGTAATTAACTTGTTTTATTAAATATTCATTTAAATAGTAGAATACAAATAACATGCTATTCAAGTACACCGTTTAGCGATTACTAATATGCAAGTACATGTAATCAGCAACTATAATGGTTAATCTTTCATAGACGTCACCATTTACAAATGCCAGTTATTTGTAAATTACTGTCGTTTATGCTTATTGTATACAATCAATCAAACTATCTCAATATGTATTTTCTTAAAAGGAAAATCAATAATTAATTATTGTGTTTTGTCATGAATGCAACCCAGCTACTTATTAAATACATCAATACTAACTTTCATTATTTTCAAAAATATTTTGTTATTATTTACTTTCAGTGCGGAACCAAATCTGTCGACAACCTGCTATCATGGGTTCATGTTCGGCTCGCTACCATACGCTGGTATTTTTAACGCTACCTTGCAAGAATGCATTCACTTCCGGTATGGCGGTTGCGAGGGCAACGAAAACAACTTCATGGAGGAAAGCGGACTGTGAGGACACGTGTATGCGACGCCAACCTTCCGTCTGTTCGAAGGAGGACAACACTCGGCATTGGTTCAGATGAAACCATCGGTCATGCAGCCACCTGTGTTCGAATCTCCGGCACTGACGAACTACGAAGCAATGAACGGAGGATATAACCTTATGAGGCACCGGGATTATCGCATCCGCAATGATGAGACCAACCGAAGAATGCGTCGCCGTTTGGATAAAGAGAAGGAAAAGGAGAGGAAGAGGAAGGAGAGAAAGAAGGAGAAAAGACTGCGTCGTTTGAAGAGAAAAAAGAACAAGAAGAACAAGAAGGGCAAAAATAACAAAAAGAAGAATAGGAAGAACAAGAAAAAGGCGAATAAGGATGACAATAAGGATGATGAAACTGATGTTAAGGACAACGAAATATCTGAGACTGGAGAGGATGAAGTCGCCAATGATGATCAGGTTAATGTTATTGCTGACGAAGCTTCGCCATCTGCGATAAAGGTTCAAAGAACTAAAGCTTACAGAAAAGGAACCTTAAAAGAATTGAGCGAAGAAGGGAGCGGCAAAAAAGAAAAACTTCGCCAAAGAAATAAACGTCGTTCCGGTAAGACCAGAAATAAGCGGAAACTGAATAAAAGATATCGAGAACTTGTACGTCAACCAGACACCTATAAAATGTTTTCCATTTCTGACCAGGGCAGCGATTTTGCAGATCAAAAGGACAATATGCCAGAGTCATTCACATGAAAGCCATGGACAGTAAAAATTGTAGGAACAGGGGGTCGTCTGTTTATAGTCTTATCATTTTTACTTTGACATCCTGTGAAACTGTGAATAACTGATTCGCTCAAAAGACGTGATTTTCGGTAAACGCCGAGACCTGACATGCATGTATGGTACACTGTGACATGAGGGCGTGGACCTTGTAAGCATATGTGTGATGATATTATAAACTCTACAACTGTTGGTTCTGTTTCTAATCATCATGAAGATTGTAATGTGACATAATGTGTAGATGTGTAGATGTGACAAGAGGTTGAAGGGTTTGTAAATACGAATAGAAAACTTATGATTATGAAAGCATCACTTGCAAGTAACTTTTACAAGTATCCAATGTCAACATGTAAAAGAGTGAAATCATGTGAACTTTGTCTTCACCTTTTGCTGTTACTTCCCTCACGAAAAACTCGTCAGAAGGCCGTCAAAGCTAAAGACGTTTCGTTTGATGTATGTTTTATTCTTTGCGATTTAGACGGCTGTTAAGTATGCATGTTTTTGCATATTTTATGCAAGGCATGATTGAAAAAATAAAGCCAAGTTTTAAGTCTACAATGAACTGAAAATTCCCTTTTGTATATAAATATATTAGTGAGATTGTTCATTTAAAATCCCGCCTTATTGTGTACGTCATAAAGTTACATAATTTATATCGTTAAAATGGAGGCTTAGTTTAAATAACACTTGTTTTCTTGAAATTCTAATTAATTTAAATATCAATATAAAATATAAAGATTCAAAGAAGGACTGCAGTTGAAGAAAAACACAGAAAAAAGAGACAAAAATTTAACGAAATACGTTAAACAATATGTTATAATACGTACAGTACGGTTAACAAGGTAACAACATGGTACCCAGAAAAAAAGTGTAAAAGAAACCAAATGAAGGGATAGGTTTACAATTTCTGACTTTAGATATTTACAATCAGATCTGAAATATATAGGTAAAAGTTTTCCTTTACAGAAAAAAAGTATTAAAGCGTTGAAAGGAAGTACATAAGCAAGGAGGTATATGATGGTCAATTTGGCGAGCTAGTGGCACACAACATAAAAGTGTTGTTTGATATTTTTTTCACTTTCCTTTACCATACATTTGCAATGGTCAGTACTTTTCATGTGTGTATATTACTGTCATGTGTTTTCACATTTCGATTTATTTATGCTTTCGCTGATACATACTTTTTTTTTCGAATGTCACATTTAGAACACAAATCCCTTTTCCTTGTAGTGTTCTAATTTATTTAACCTTGTTTTTTTATGTATTTGAATTCATAGTTATTTTAGACAAAAGATTTATTTATGTACATATTGCATGTCAATAAAATCACGTTCTGAAATACCTTTCTAAGTTATGAGCTATTTATCATATATTTTATAAAAAAATTGACATAAAAAACACTTGCAGTTTATTGTAAGGTGTTTTGCTATAAATTAATTTATGACATTTATTGAATGTTTATTTTGTAGATTACAATACAAATTAATTGACATTTTTGTGTTTATTTCTCTTGAAAGTTTCGTAGACAAATAAATTTGACATCCCTGAAAAATTGGAAATGCAAAAACTTAAAACTATATTCGTATAACAATGGTAAGATATCTTTTGAGATGACTTTGAAACTTTTTGTTATTAATTTTTATCATATAACACATATTTGAACATTTAATACACGTTTTTGTTAATAAAAGGTTGTATTTTGGTTTTGATTAATTTGGTATGTTTGTGGTTGTTTTGTTGTTATATTGTATCATTAAAACAGTTATATACAGAAAACGTATTCTCTATACTCTTAAATATAAGTGATATTTGGTATAAATTAAGGTCAGGAAGTATTTTATCCAGCATCTCATATTTAAAACCTTTTTTTTCATATTTTAAAACTTGATAACAGGTTTGACAAGATTCTTTTTACGTTTTATCTTATTTGTTTGTGGCTCTCTAAATTATAAATTTCGAACAATGACGAATTCCCTTAATAACGCACATGAGCAATTAATCGGTTACTTTATTCAGCAATTAAATACATGCATACAAATAAACGTACTTTTTTTTTATAAAATTTGTTTAAAGCAATTTTACCTGATTATAAAACAATTTAAACAGCAATTTGATGACGACTTGGGAAACAGCTACTAAAAATATATTGTTATTGCATAAATGGATATTTCTTAATTCAGATCAAGAGATCAACCTATATTGTTTTAATATTAGCAGTGCTTTTTCCGAAAGTACTTACAGACTTGCATAAAGCAAACTGACACAAATGGTACTTTGGTTATAATAATTGCTTTGAAGTCATTTCTGATTTGGATCCACAAACAACATGGATAAATGTTTTGTTTACTATCTCGCCAAAACCTGATGGATTTGCAAATTACCGAAACAAACTCCAAAATATAAACTATAAATGGAGTAGACCCTCGTTTGTACCATATCACTTATAGACTTCCAAGGCCGGAACTAATGCACTTCCGGTCAAGTGTTGCCGATCCATTAATGCAAATTACACTCTAATTAACTCCGTAGATATGCCTAGTTCTTGTTGAAACCTTGTGTAGAGTTTCATATTTCGTATTTGTCAATGTAAATTATCAATAAAACTTCGTTATCATGTTATGTTTTGATCTTTAATTCTAATCCATTTTTCTAATTTTGAGAAAAATGAATGTTAAATGTATATTTTCCTATTGCTCCAAACACTAACGTTTATGAGAACTCTAAGCAAATTTAAATTTTAATCATCTCAGATTGACAGTTCAGATGAAAGAGGAGCAATCTACCCTTCCACATTTTATATCGTTTTCATTAACTAAGCACTGTTTTGGTAAGGCCCATGCAGGCTTAAAAATCAACAAATCGCCTTTGAAGAATAAATAAATTCAGACTAAAATACAAATTTCTTGATTAATAATTCTTTATACAGGTTTATAGTTGTTTGAAATGGGGTTTTATTCGAGTATAGTACTTATAATAATCGAAATATTCCAATCTTCGACGAAAACAGTTCTTAAACAAAAAAATAAAGTTTCGTTGTTATCTTCTTTAGAAAACGATGCAGTTCTCAAAAGGCTAGTTCGTGTAACAATATAGCAACTACAAAAAATGCGCTTTTAACTGTTTACGCCTTAAACTCTGTCATTGCATCATTATTTTAACATAATACAACCTAGTCGACATTGAACGGGCGGCAACAACAGCAAAAACAATCTCACAAATTTGTAAAATAGACCGCGTTCGTGCTTTCCTTTGCAAAAACTAAAAGTCAGATCTCTGAAATAGCTTATGACTCATAACCTGAAACGGCGCAAAAGACGGATGAAACAATGATGTAACATTATAATACAAGATCAGCACGGCAGATATATGGTCACAACATGCTTAAACATTCTTACAACTGGATCCTGGTTATAAATATCCCAACAGTCTCCCTCTCACCTTTCTGCCAACACATAAAAATAGGGTTGTACCATTGCTTTAGACAGGCTATATAACCAAGGAGCGTCCATGACTGCGGAGTCCACGTTAACCTTATGCAATCGGAAACTCCTCAGGTAATTCCGTCTTCGGTGCAAACTCCCCTCGGATGTTCCTAGTGCAACAATCCTAACAAAATCACTTTCGTTTTAGTTCGCTGAAAGAAGAATACGCTATAAAAAGTTCTTCAAAAAAGCGATAGGTGTAGTATATAGAATTATTTCATCCTATAATCTTTCATTTGTCAATTCAACATTTTACACCTCGATAGATATACATCTGTTACTGCAAATGCAGAAGAGATAACGTAACATTTATCTTTGTTCTTTTCATGACGTCAAAGGAACCGACATGTTTTTTCCCCGTCGTACATCCGAAAGATGATTCGTGAATTATCCGAGGCGTTCCGATTGAAAATCAGGGTGTGGGGTTCTAGCCTTCAGTAATGTTTGTAAAGGCATTCACGGTTATTTGTTGACAGCCTTGAACTGTTTCCCTTAACGATATCGAATGAACAAAAGTTTCGAGCAGTTTAAAAGTCCAGGTGATTCAAATCCCAATTTAGGACAAGAACCGTTATATGAGATGGTTTTCCTGGTTTCATGGTATTTATGTAATGAAGATGTCATGTCATCACAGTAATATAATTATAATTAACTGATTACAGGACGCTTACAAAATAATATTAATGATCCATATCGATACGTATGTCGGTGTATATTATAATTGTTATTGCCTACAAAATAAGTTTCTTATTTTTTGCTGCATCAATCGTTTGGGAAATTCCAAACTACCACTTTTTCTCCGGCATACAATGTTCTTTGGTTTGACAAAGCACAGATCTTGACAGTTGCTGCGATTTTCTGTAACTGCCTGCTATTTTGTTGCTGTGTTTGTCTGCTTCATTGTCATCTTTTTGTAATTGCAAAATGCACGTAAAGCCTCAGAATGCACGCCCCTTTTCATATAAAACACTCACCAAGACCATCGAAAGACACTGTGCTCTCCTGTTATTGCCTGCTGCATCATTTACTCAATGCACTGTAAAGAGCCCGAACCTTCCACAAGCGGCTTAAGTAAGATTAAAGTCTGGAATCCTAGTCATCGACTTATGATCTGATTAGAGATTCATCTGTGGTCCTACCCAAATGTTCGTTTCGGTTGATTTTCAAACAAAAAATATTTTCCCAGAGACTATAATGGTCTTTAAGTAGTTTACATTATGTAAATACATTTAAACATGAAAAACATATAAAAATATTTAATTATATCAAAAATAATTTTTCACCCTCTAATTGCATGGGTCTAGTTTCTAACTTGAAATGTTGTTGTGTTTTTTTTTGTCAAAAGCAAAGAAACGCACAAGCGGAACATGTTCATGCGATATCCATAACATACATTTACACTAACACCAGTCCTCATTCCACATACTAAACGATACAAAAAACCAAAACTTGGTCTATCAAAATTATTTATATTAAACATTGACTTTATGCAAGTAAGGAAGTGTCGCGAGATAAGAGATGCTCTGTCCCGTACGGTGTTAAGTCATTAGATATCAATGTGTAAAGCAAATAAAGTGATGTTTCGACAATAAGTTTTGATGGATTTAGTGCTTATTCAAAAAGGCGGTACCCTTTTAGAACCAACAGTGACAATCGAAAAGGTACATCTTTATTATACATATTACCAAATAAGGACAAAACTCGTGGGAAACAACTCCTTATCGACAGAGGTGAGTCGGTTGAGCACTCTTCTGCAAATAAGTACGCGACAAACATACTCAATTCCAATGTATTCATTCATATTACAAAGCCCGCGTTTGCCTTGATTTTGCCCCTCTTCTAAAAGGAGTATAAAGCTCTTCAGTGAAGAGTCGCGTTTGGTACACCGATGTGACAGCCAATGACAACTTCTGGCTTTCGAGAATTAACGAAACGGATGAAATACATTTAAAGCAATTATGTCAAATAAACTCGCAGCTTATATTTAACGAATCTTGGCCATACAACGGAACTGACGTACTCAGGGTTATGCTGGCTGCTATTTGCTCACTTTTCATTTTGTGTTTTCCTTAAAATTTTGAAAACGGAGATAAGTTAAGAAGTTGGCAAATATGGCAAACACGATTATGACAGATTGTTGTATATTCTTCCTGTCACGAAACTATTTAAACCGATGCGTGGCATACTTGCCGTCATTACTGTTTTTTGAAAGATTTGCAAATCTTTCTTATTTGTGTACATAAACGACAGCGTCTCTTAATAAAATAAACACGTACTAGCTTATGCAAATATAGACGTGATCCTTTTTACAGCGTCTCAACTTTGATTTCCCATCTTTGTCGCCCGTTAAACTTCTAATATGTTAGCAAATGGAAGTCTAATTTAATTAAACCAACAGCTTAGACAATTTTCACACCAATATATGAAATGTGGCCCAATATATTTTTTGCGACATCGAAGAAAAAGTTTAATTTATGAATAATTACTTGTCATAAGCTGCTGATGGAGGGACGATGTAAAATGATAGCAGGGATAAGTTAAGCTTGTGTGTGGAGATTTATTCGTAAAAGTAACACAATAAATCGTTCAGAGATCGTAAGTGCTGACGGTTAATACATAATGAAATGAGTGAGTGTCAACATGGATGACACATACTTTCCTACTATATCAAATTATCACATCGATGGAATTTAAATAACGAACCACCAAAGAAGTTTGTATTTATTTATTGAATATACTTGGGGGTGTAGGTTCGTGATTTAGGTACTTAAATGCTCATTCATTTACATGAGACCAATTGTTAAATCATGCACCAGTCACAAATCTTAAGGTTAATATCAACTTATTGAAAGTGGTATCCGACAGTTTAGAATTATTTTTTTCATCAAATAGCCAAACAAGTCATTGTTACCTGGAAAGGTATTGCAAAATGCTGTTTATTGATGCCCTTGATCTGTATGAACAGTGAAGCATATATATCCGCTCGACATTGCAAACAGGTATTTTCTATCTGAGCCACGCTGCAGAGATAGCTATATTTAAACTAAGAAAACCACGTGACAACTCAGTTTTAAGTTCGTTTAATATCGTCATCCGGGAAGTCCGATGACGTCGATGTCTATTTTTAGCAGAGATCACTATCGAGCTTATTTATAGATTTGAAAAGAATGAGCAGTAAAAATGACTTGATTCACAATTTTAAGTGTCTTACAATACAGATAGTGTTCCTAATCATCTTTACTTAGACCTGAGTATCACTTTATCCAGAAAGTATGTATAAATTTCCAAAAACCTCAAAATACTGTTACATGCATTTCATAAAGATAAACTGTCGGATACCACGTTTAAATTCATAAATGGTGTAGGATTAAACCCTTTTTATCGCCAAATACAGTAGGTTTTATGATCAAACTTAACACGAAGTTATAATCATAAGTTAATCTTACTTTATTACCATTATGACATTGTATAGTATTGTATATTTTAGTATACATGTAGCATGGCGGACTGTTTAAATCCTCGATCAAGCACACTCGGCTTCGTGTGGTTAAAGATTAATGAAAACTTAGTACACAGCATTAATCTATGCAGTGTTTGCAATAATTGATGTGTTTTCTTCTATATTTTACAACAATAAGCCAAAACATGTAACGTGTATGGTATTGTTACATTTTTGTAAATTAATTGATATTCATTAACGGGGTATCTTTCAGTCGATGAGTTTACGTACATCATGTTCTTATCTCATAAGTTATTATCAAGTCTGTTACATTTAAAGGAAAATGAAGCTACCATCTACTTCAATACGAAATTATGACAAATTCCTATAAGCCTTTTAATATATATTAAAATTCGAACAAGCACTAGGCTAAAGAATTTACATGATAGTCAAATTAAAAACTGACAAATTCACTTGTACGAGACATACAAAAATGAGCAGACCCATCTCCTGCCGCCTCGCTTTGGAATGATACGTCGACACAAGGATAATGTGCATTAAGAGGTTTACAAAGCTCAAGTCATGAAAGAATACATTATTTGTATGCTTTCCAATCAGCATTTTAAATGTGCATTCAGTTTATTTCTAAAATCGGACAAAAGTCCAAAAGGACATTTAAATGACTCATTGTTTAAACAACATTATAATACGGTAAAAAATACACAATCTGTTGTCTTATCGTCCAAAGAAAGGTTAGATACAGCGTTTGGAAGCTTTTTTGACACCCGGTCTCAATAACTGTTAATGAAAACTCATTTTGTTCTATAAAACTGATAAATACAATGAATGTAAACAAACAAAGAAACCCATACAAATGAATAGAAATTAAATAAAATTGTATATCGTCACTCGAGAATAAGTTTAATTACATGTATTGAATTCTTCCATTTATTTTTATTGCTCCAATTAATTGAAGATTGTTATCAAATATAAAATATTATCTTAACAAAATTATAAGAACAACTGTAGGTACGGGAGGCCTCGGGTTCGTCGTTTAAAATTGTAGTGGTATAGCACCCTAGATAACGTTCAAGCAAATATAAGGGTAGTTCCACGACTGGTTGGCCCGAAGTCAGGATAATGTTACCGGGTGTGGTATCATGTCAGGCGTTCATGGTATGCTATAAACAGTGAAGGCAGCACTATATCTGCTTCACCTGGACACCGTCTCCAGATAATTGAAATACTGTTGATAGGACAATAAATCCAATAAACAAACAAACAAATAAACAACTTTTGACGTCATAAGAAAAGAGCAATAAAAACAGTCAAATTGTCGGTGGACTTTAACCATTTAAACAGAGAGGCATCTGATTCAGTTCTCCTTTATGTGTTTGGAGCAGGCCGTATCATTCATTATAGGCAGACACTAAATGCACTTATACCGCTAAGCGCGAGTTGCTCGTGCCATTGCAAATAGTGCAGATCTAGCACAGTCAGCCCACACGGGGAGCCCTCTAAGCAGAAATTGCAAAAATTGCTGCAAAGTGTCCAGCAATATAACAATTTATCTGTACATGCAGTTTTAGCAACAACAAAAAATGCTTTGTGATATAGATAATAACAAAGTACGGCAGGTCGCGGGTTACAACAAAACGTTAAACTGCTATGACCCCTGATCGTCAGCTGATCAAGAGATAATCGTCATTAAGCATGTACGACATGCTATGTGATAGGTGCTTTTTTGTTGTTGAAGGTTGAATCTCACGCAAAAACACATAACATTAGCCGCAGTTGCTCTTCTCATGGACAAATTATACTGTTGATGAAGGGGTCACACTATACCGTTGACGTTTCAAAGGGATCATGCGGGATGGCGTGGGCAATAGGTATACATAGCTTTATTAATGGTAAAAGGTCTTTTAACATATACTTGAAATTTACTGAAAACTTATTAGGTAGAAATTAATTAAAATTGACAGCTGCATTAATGTCGTTGTTAGTTTTATATCGTTTATATTTCATTCGTATCTGTATAATAATACTGCCTTAATTGTGGTTTGCAATAAATTTTAATCGTGATTGAATGTATGTAATTGTATAGATGTAAATGAAAACAAGATTGACCTTTGACCCTTAAATGTGACAATGACATTTGTGCTAGCTATCACGACGGGTCTAGCTTCTACACTAATTACAACGCATCGCATGCATAAATATTAAAATCTGATGTAGGTGTTCAGTAATAGTGATTGTAGCCTTAAATAAGCTTTCATACTTTATTGTGTATGTAACTTAAAGGATGATTACATTGCAATAAAACAAAAGGCGTTGGCCCGGATTCGGTAATAAAGCAAATCGATTGAACCCGTTAACACGATATAAATGTACCTTATACAATAGAACAGAGGCGGATTTCAGATGATTAAAACCAAAACTAATTTGATAAGTTGATACGGGTGTTGTCAATGTTCATAACATTAGATTGGTTTAACCTTTGCGTCTTTTTGCAACTGACCTGCTGGTATTGGCATATTTCACAGTGAACGCACCTTATTCGACCAACACCTTCACATTAAGATGTCATAAAACATACACCAATATTCCGAATTAAGCCATGTATGTAATTGTGTTTTCAAGCTTATTACCGTGTTTATCAAAGTCTTTGCACATAAAATTGTACAGTAACGCCCAATCAGTTGTTGACCTGACCAAAACGACGTTAAAATTTGCAAATAAAGCCGTTAAAATACTACTTCTTTTAATTTTAGTGCCATCAGATATGGGAAGCGCATTACAGTACAGCGTTTTACGCAAACAATCATTATTTGTTTACGCACTTTGGTGTTTTCAAGTGCCATTTAAACACCAACACAACTAAACAATTAACATTACTTTACTCCACCTATTATAGTGCTAGTTGGTTGCCATTTCGAAAAAGGTTTTGTTAATGGCTTTATACTTTTAAATACATTAGAAATACTTAATAAGCGATCAAATAATTTCTAAAATGTGAGAATTTCCGCTGATGTGACTTATATTAATTGTCGACTAATTGTTGTACTTTTACTTGAGAGTCTTGTATGAAAAAAATGGCCTGGTAACATAAAATATACCCAATGTTTTTAGATAAACGTTTCACATGACAACAAGCAAGAGTTAATTTTAATACAAGTATGGGCTCCAAATAGATGTGGGCTTAAGCCCTGATTGTCCGTGGCTGTCGATAGCCATATAACAGTTAAGTCAAGCCGGGGATCGAATAACTATCTTGCACTATATTACGGGATAAATTGATAACGTCTACCATACGGTTGTTAATCAGAACAAAACAAAGGAAGCCGGACCCAAACATCGTGTTTTCTTGTTGTTGTTGTCTTATTTTAATGTTTACTGATGAGAATGCTGTTGCTTGTGATGTGACAGTGGCTAATAGTGTTCAATTATAATTGTGATATTGGATATCTAGTGGTACATTACATTTTTTAAAGAAATAAATATTAAAATGTCTATATCATGTTTAAACGAAGTAGTCTTGATGTGATTTCTTATTGTTAATAATCAACATGCTTGATATTTTTTATGAGAAAACCGAACAAGTTGTTAGGATTACACCTTTATTAATTAATTGTTCTGATATTTCTTGCTGATGTTTTCATTCAAATTTGCATGCTTTGTGATTTTGAATATATTGTTTGTAATCAAAGTACAACAAAGTCATAAATCGGCGGTATTTTGTTGTTATCTAAAGTGAACAAACTTCACCTGCAATTATACAAGCTTTGAAGATTACTAAGCACATCACCACTATGCCAAGCCTATAATTGCTTGTACAATATCTAACCACACAAGAATATATGACAAATTCCTATGAGCATTGCAACATATACCAAACCCTGAAAAGGTACAGGGCAAAGGTATTCGCATGCATGACACCATACTAAAGTGGTACGTATCGCCAAAGATGCACCTTTCATTTTTGATCAAGAAAAATACGCAGAATCACCAGTAAGTTTTTGTACTTCAGGATGGTGTGTCGCTATTTTTCAAGAAGAACACTACATTTTTATTACTACTGACAACATATTTTTAACACCAAAAGGCATTTTTGGCATTTTTGTAAACAAAAAATGTTCACACTGCAATGTGTATACTGAATAGCTTAAGTGCTTGCCATCAATAAATAATTCTTAATTGGCCACACAAAGATGCACTCCTGGTCATGGCTTCATGAACAACAATACGACCCAATCCCATTACTTTTCCCCCTCGGTATGGCCACAGCTCCGAGTTATTGCCTTTTTTACGCATTCCTGGTAGAGTCGTACACTCCTATTTGGACATTCTTTATGCCACAGATCAAATTTTCAATTCAACAAAAGGCAATTTAAATATTTAAAAAAAACATTATATTTTTAAGACAAATAATTGTCAGACAGAATAATGAATCAATGCATACGCTCATTTAAGACTACTTTGTAATTAGGAACACAATTTGCAGAACTACATCAGCTATTTGTCTTTTTTATAAAATAAATTTAAAATAAAATAAAAATATCAATTGTGTAAACAGCATAAAGCACCCCGAACTGTGAAAGCTTTAGACAATATAAAACTTTATTTACTCCTTTGGTAATGCAGTAAAGTTACCATCGTCGGACACCCACGACCGATCCATGTCGTTACTCTCCATTCATCGCCCGTGTGATATTAAGTTCACGTCTCGCCGTGTCTTGTAACGATATTTCATTGGTAGCTTCATAAGCCGATGAAGATTTCAGTCCAGTGATAAAGCTCGTTCTTTCATTGTTTCTACAGACATTGCTATACTTCTAGTCTCCACGCTAAAGAGTATGGATTTTGTAAGCAGTATTATGATTGGCCAATTCTTGTTCTAATTAGTTCGATAAGCAGACAAAAAATTTACCAATAAACCCACGGTCGACGAATGTAGTAAAACGGTATCGTCGACCGTGGGTATCCGACGATGTAAGGTTTCTTGGAAGGAAATGTTTGTATCAAGAAATATTCAAAATTTAAAAAAGGACACATAAAAACAAGGTATTTGAGATATGTGTTGCTGTTGATATTCGTGTGAGTTGTGAATATTCCAACGGAGTAGTTTCCCAAAATATAAACGGACAATTAAACTCGAGAATTGTCATGTTTCATTAGCTTCCGAATGTTAATGCTCTCAACATACACATTGATAAGATCTAAACCCGACAAGGCCAAGAGGGGGCGAGGGTGGGTGCTGCTATATACGAAATAATTGTTTGTTTGCAATTATCCCGACAATGCGGTAGAAATTAAACCATTTTAAAATGTGTTTCTTCAACCTCGGACATTCTTTGCAACCATGAAGTAATAATACGAAGTGTTTAAGATAGTCTGAAGATATTGTCGATGATAAATATATGTTTATTCACAGCAAAAGCACAAACGTACGATAAAAATGTATATACGTATTTTATTTAATCAAAGTGATTTTACAGAGGAACTTATCGTTTCAATCAAAGTTCAGACAGTTGTTGTGAAGACAATTAAAAACACTTTAATTTGATATGATAAAATACTAGACCCATTTGAATATACATGGTCAACTGCGTGTCGCATAAAGTCAGGTTAACAATGAATTTAATCAAGCAAACACGCTTGTGATATTTATGGAATAAATGTTTTATCAAATATTTCATTTATTTCCATTCAATACATCCATTACCTTTTATTTATTCCATTTTCTTAGTAAATGTTTAATATATTGTAATTTAGTACCACCTTTGCTTTGTTCATATGCCGTATTTGTTAACAAATCGGATGCCATTGCTTGTCAAGATAATTAAGCCATGACCCACATTAAATATTCCCGTAATAAGTACATAATGCATTTTTTTCAGAATTTATAATGAATAATTCTAATAATAAAATATATATGGCGAACTTAAAAGTTAAAGCCGAAGCTGTGTAACATGTTGAAACCATTGGCTGTTGGTATTTTTAGGAATGCATCACGAAAAAAATGGCTTCAGCTGCTCGCTTCTCACCTGCAAAAAACGACCGCATCCCTAACCAGTGTCCAAAATTTGTTCCCGAAATTGTCAAAATATAACATCATCGATATCAAATTATGTAGAAAAGTCGATTTGGTTTTGTAAATCTTGCTTTGATTCACAGTTACATGTCATGTCTGTTTTTTGTAGCTCCATCAATGGGCTTGAATTAGGAAACAGTCTCCATGGAATGTTCCATAACTACTTCCAGTCTCCCTTCCACTATACCATCGTTAATTCCTACGTGGAGTCCTTTGTAGTTCAAGTTCTAGCCACTATTCATAAGCACTAGCAAATTATATCCATAACTGACTACGATAGACAAGAATGTTAGCTAAAGTTTTAAGTCAGATGTCTACTCTTTAGAGAACTGTTCAAGGTCACGGGGTTATTATTTAACCGAAAAGTGGACTTTTAAAAATATTCATGTCGTTCGATCTATTATTTTTTTGTGTCTAGAAATGGTAAACAAAATTTGAAATTTTGTGGATTAAATTTAGAATTTAAGAAAATAAACAAGAACTTCTTTGCACGGCGCAACAATCCACATTCAAGAGTGTTTGGTCATCAGAACCCAGACCGTCTCGCACCAGTATGTAATCTGGTTATGCTACTGAACTTTTTTAAAAGATCAAATAGTGGTAATGAAAATCATGTTATAAAAAGAACAAGATATAAGTTGTCATTAAAAACCGATATTTATTCAACTTGTTTAGAAAAATAAAAATAGTTAGCTCGCCAAAGGTTAACTTTCAATCAGGTATCTAGTAATTAATTAAACAACTATTTGTATTAAATGACAAATCGTGTCAGATCCTCTTTATGTTATAATTTACTGAAATGTAAATAGTATTGATTGTTTATCAAACATATAATAAAATCCATATATTATTTTGTTATTTGCAACACATGCTTGTTGCTGCAAGACTAAATATTATAATTATTGATAATAATTCGGTGAGAGCTTTCTGCAAGTATCTCCACTCTTAGTAAAACATCGAGTCACATATCATTTGAACGGCCGCGCATGAGCGTCCATGAGTAATCGTTCTTGGTAAAGACCTATGAATTGCACCATATTGTACTATAAACAAGGGAAGTGCGGCGCTTTCATGCATGGGATTTCGTTTGTTATTTAACTTTTGTAAATATCCTAATTAAATTAGATTAAATTAATGTTGTTTCATCATTACCTGTCGCTTGAAACTGCTAATGTTCCATATGGGTTTGGAAGATTTGTTTAATTTGAATTGCATTTGTTTAGACGATGTATTATGTACAAGTCAAATGTTATGCCCTATTCTGTTGTTAATATTCGGACCCGGGCATATAAATTCATAACATGAAAATTTGGCAGCATTGAAATCTTTAAACAATATTTTGCTGTTTCTTGGTAGGTTTGTTATTAGGCAAAAATATTCCATTGTTGAAAAGGTCTTCGACGGCGACTTTATCAATCAACCGCATCTGCATCAATCCTCTATTGTTTCATTTATATACGAAAGAGAATAAAACAAATCTTTTGACATCAATATGAAAGATTAAATATTATAAAGGATATCGACACACGTACATGTACATATAAGCTCTACAGTCTTTTTAAAGCAAATTTTATATCCTGAAGCCTAGAGAGAGAAAGTAAACAAGTTTAACAGCATTGAATTTGTTATCCTGTTAACATATTTACTGTAGATACAAATCTTTTATTAGTTAAATCATTTCACAGTTATCTTTTTTCAGCAATGCTATGTAGATAATAAGTCAGGCTGGAATCGAGTTTATTTATTTGTCATAAAGTTTGTTTATATTATTCTGCTTATCGAAATTTATTGATACATGTTGAAGGATGTGCATTCAACAAAAGTCTTGGGAAAAATAGTACTTGGCAGTTCCAGTTGCTTGAAATGTTTGTTTGTTTTTGTTTTTGTTGTTGTTTTGTTGTTGTTGTTGTTTTTGTTATTATTGCTTTTTGTTGGGTTTTTTTTAATATTAATTGAGGGTGCCTTTCATTCAAATTAATATTTAGATATAAGCCTCTTTGTCAGGCATTAAGCACACTTTAAAATAAGGTTGAAGTCAGGAATTCTAGTCCTCGATTCATTATCTGTGTGGTACTGTAGAAATCGTAGCCATATATTAGATTTAGCTATATAAACATGGGCCGAAACTGCCATAAAGACTCTAATTAGGTCCATTATGTATAAAATATTTAAGTTCTATCTTTTGTAAGAAGTACCCACGCAATTATGACCACCGTGTTGTTAGCAACAAAACAAATCTTCGAAACGCAGTGTTATCAAAGAGCAGAGGGCGTATTTATTTAATTTACACAGAATTGTGTTTCATCTTCTATGAAAAAACATGATCTCAGGGGGTGAGGTAATGTCGTCAGATATGAGTCTGTCCGTCACTTACGGTGTTAACTCACTTTGTATATACAATTGCAATTTTGTTTCGACATTTTAGTCTAGTGGCTTTTTTCTAGTCTTCAAAGAATACACCTTATTGGTATCGATATAGTTATCGATAATCAAGATAGTAGAGGTACTTTTCTCTAAGAGAGGTAATCTTACTTGGAAACAACACTCTTTTGCAAATAAGTACTTTTATTAATTACTATCGCTAAAGTCATGCGTTTGTCTTGATTTTCACTCCTCCAAGTTAAAGAGCACAAGCTCTTCACCTAAGAGTCGCATTTGTAACACCAGGGGATTTACTTCGTTGCAGTCAATGGCAACACCTAGCTTTCGAGAATTTACAAAACGAATAAAATACTGTGGTTTAAAATTTGTACTAGAAATTTAAGAATTGCCAGCAAAATGCGAAGAAATAGATCATCCTGTAAAAACAAAGCAACAATAAATAAAATGCCTGTTTTGTTTGATTTGAATTTGTAACCTCTTGTATGGTAGTTCATCATTCTACCAATTGGACTAGGTAGACTTTCTGGTATTTATTATGTATTTTATTATACATTGCAACGGAAACACTGAATAATACATGAATTAAGGTAGTGCACCACGCCAATCGCTGTTTGCCTTGGTCAGTCCTTTGTGCTGTATACGTTATGTATTGTGTTGTGTTGGTCGCATTGTTTCCCGAGAGGGATGACAATAAATACCCGTTTTATTTACTTTTTGTCGTTTATGCATGCATGGAATACTCGCAATAATTCTTAAAGTTTTGCCAAAAAAGGTTGTTATTAAACGACATCGCATCTTAATAAAACTGTCACGTACACGCTTTTGCAAACAAAATATGCCCTATTCACATAGACATAACTTTGATTCGCCAACTCCGATTTCTGATATGTTTAAAAAATGGACGTCACTAATTTGATAAAGTCAGCTCAGTCAGGTTCAACAATATTACAAATATATATTAAATGTCGCCCCAAATGTCTTTTCCCAATTTTCCGATTTTCCGATTTCAGATACAAAAAGTTTTATTGTTTATTATACTTTCTATAAATTAGCCGGACTATGGAAAAGTTATAGCCGGAATAAAGTGAGCTTGTGTGTGAAGATTTATCCGAAAATATTACACAATGAATCGTTTAGCGATCTTCAGTGTTGACAATTAAAGCATGCTAAAAATGAATGAGTGTCAGTATGGATGACGAAAGAAGTCATGGTAATTAATTTCATATTAAATTATCACATCGACAACATTAAAATACGAACCACCCGTAAAGTGTATATGAATGTTTTGCGGAATTTGGAACTATATGTTTGTTGTTTAAAGGTGGTACCCGACAGTTTGCCTATATCAATACATATAACAATATCGAACCACTTCCTGGAGGTATTTTGGCATATTGTATACATTTATATTTAAGTCTAAATAAATACGATTTTGAACACTAACTGAATTGTTGGACGGAAGTAATCGCGAAAAAAAAAACACTGTAAGTCTATTCTTTCCAACTGTATAAAAAGCTCGATAGTGGTCTCTGCTAGATATTGACGTCAGAGCAGATTACCCGGATGACTATATAACGTGATCGCTAAAGTAAGTGGTCGCGTGGTTTTTTAAATATTATACAAACTATCTCTGCAGCGTGGCTAGGATAGGAAATACCTGTTTGCAATGACGAGTGATGATTAATGCTTGACTACTCACACAGATCTAGGACATCAATGAACAGCATTTTGCAGCAACTTTCAAGATTACAATTACTTATTTGTTTATTTGAGAAAAGAAATGTTGGTCCACACAGCTGGATGCCCTCTTTAAGGTAGAGAAATTGCAATGCAGCATTTTCAATCGAAGCATATAAAATTAGTCCTAAGCTGCTTTGAACCTGGGGGCTGTGGGAACACCATATGAACACGTAATGTCATTCTTTGCCCTTTCCGTATATTACCAATATTTGTGTGTCACTTATATCGGATTAATAAAAAAATACGTTTTTTTTTCATTTGATTGTTTTTGTAGTTGTTTTTCTTTTAAATGTTTTTATTGAATATATGTTGCTAAAGTTGATAACACATTTGGTACCCTGAATTTTTAAATTTTAAAACATTATGTGTATGTGGTAAAAGTATTTTATTTGGCAACATCATTTACAGTACTATATAGTCTAACCGGTTTATTTTGACTGTTAGGTGGCTGCCTAGAGCTCGGCCACTTTTAAATCATGCAAACTAAGCAGAAAAATGTGTGTTTGTTGGGATTATCGTCCCACCAACAGTTTTTCAGCTATCTGGAGACGGTGTCCCCTTGAAGCAGATATAGTGCTGCCAGTCAAAGTTATCCTGACACCAGGCCAAACAGTCGTGGAACTATTTTTATATTTGCTTGAGCGTTAGCAAGGGATCTATATCATTACCATTCTTAATGACTTTGGTATGTCGCGGCCCGGGATCGAACCCGGGACCTCCCGAATATGGAGCCGACGCACTGCTGATTGCACTACCAGGTCAGGCGCTGAAAAATTGGGGGGGGGGGGGAGGGGGGGGCAATCAATTAAATCAGTGGGTTTATGCTTATGTTATCAGTTGTTACCAAATAATACACAGTAGTAAAACAATTTAAAAAGGAAATGACATTTTCTTATTCCGAAAACATAGACCTTAATATATCTGAATTGTAGATTTGAAATACCCATTAGTTCAGAAAAGGTTAACGACATTTCTTCAGACTGTTCATACCTGCGTTCTTAAAAGTAAAACAACACATCAATCGTGTTAATTGTCTTATTCGGTATACTGCATATTAAACTTGATGTACCGTAGATGTGAGGCGATGCCCGTAACTATACTCAAGATAATAAATATATAAGTCTTAATTATGCCATAAGTCCTGAATTTTATTGATGGTTATAGCAACCTTTGATTATATGGGTATTGTAGTTTTAATATCAATTAAATTGATAATTAATGCCACTTCATTATAATTAAAACATTGAACACGTGCAATGATGATAGTGTCTTCTCTTAATGGGATTCGACAGTCAAATCCTAATTAAACTCCTACAAAACCTTATTTATTTGCTCAAGCATTATTAAAAAACCTCAGACAATAATATTTTCTTAATTATGTAAAAGAGGATGCAATGACTGATGTGCATGCGATTTTACAGTATATGGCACATTATGTAACATTTTTTGTTTTTGTTAATTTACATCAATTAGTGACATTCGTACACGGGACACTTCTTGTCTCAGTTAATGGGTTTATCTATTATACTTTTTAAGTAAGTCAAATCAAATCTATTACATATAATAAACCGATTTTCCAACCGTCAGAATCACACAACTAATCGCAACAAAAAACATGTTTTTGCTTTTGAAATGGACCTTCAATCCAATTTTATTGTCAGACAGAAGCTTAGAATGACATTAATGTGACATCTTACCAACGATTGTTTTAAACATTTTAATAGAAAATAGAATACGTGAGCTGTCACATTTTCAAAAAAGGTTTAAACTAATTTAGGAAACTTTTAATTGAAGCGTGTCAAAAAATATCATAAAAAAACGCGATAACTTGTAAAAATAAGTTTTATTTCTTAACAAGTGATTGTTTAATAAAAATATATACACATTCCAATTGTATTAATTGTATTCATTAAAACCCTAGGATTTGTGAATAACTGTTTACTTACTCTTTCGTTTCTTTCCATTTCTTCGGTAGATATAAGATACAAGGTAATCAAACATAAAACATACATTGAATAGAAGAACAAATGTACGAACGTGGTCAGATGGCCTTTCATTCAATACTCTATGTTTTGTATCATTGTAGGGTAACAGTAATAGCGCTGGATCTGGGTAGTCGGTCAGGTGTCGTAAGCATAAAGAATATTAGTCATGTATTCTTACTTGAACTAAGAAATTTACTTAAATTTTAACAAATACTAAGAAATATCTTAGATTGACTGACCTTATTCCGAGACTTCAGAAATTTTCTTAAATCTACAGAAAAATGGATTTAAGGAATTTTTTTTATATCTGAAATCAGAAAAAAACGCTTAATATTCTTTATTTATATGATCCCAGGTCTATGCCAGCTTACACAGAGAACAGTCTTATCAGAAACTGTGCTTTTTGCTGTAAAGTGTCTAGCAATATATTTACTAACCTGTGTATACGGTTCAAGCAAATAACTAGGACTTTGAATGGGCAATTAACAACTGTGTCAAGCCAATCGGATACAATTAAACGATCAACAGCTATGAACCATGGTTATAAAGTGACCCATGGTCATCAACTGACCTGGAGATAGTCATCTTCAAATATAAACGATATGCTATTTGATAAGTACGAGTATTTATTTTATTGACATTGAATCGCATCGAAAAAACATAATATTAGCTGCAGTTTGTACCATCACAGACGTGGGAAATACTCTTTATTCCAGGTTATCATGAACTCATTGATGCAGCAATCTGAATAGTGTATGCATATTTCAATATTACTATTAATGCTAGAATAATGTATTCAGAATTTATAAATGTAAATCAACAAGCTGGTCACTGACTTCTAAATATGACCTTGACCTTTGAGCTTGCTTACCAATCTGACCATCACAAAAAATGCGGAAAATTTAATAAAAATTATGGATGTAAGTGAACGGCTGTCTTCCTATACATGTATCGTGCTTTAAACTATCAGTACTTCAGAATAACAATTAGCCAACAGGCGTTGCTCTACTTAAAGTAGTTGCACCAGAGTAGCAAACCGGTGAACCGGCGAACACAACACAAATGTCTCGCATTTGTAAAACTATTAAGTAAGGGGCGGGTTTTCATTCCAAATCTAGAACTAATTAGTTTATGTACGGCTGATAGACGTTATGTTAATTTTATAACATTTGGAAAGTTTGAATAAGGCGTTGCTCTGCAACTGGTCCGCTTGCTTTGCCAGGTTTCATAGTGAACGCCACCAGATTCGGCCAACACCTTTACATTAAGATGGCATAAATTACGCTCCAATACCCTGAAATAAGTCATGTATTAAACAATGTTTCTAAGACCATGACTATAACTATCAAACACCATAATGATTTTGTACATAATTAAATCATAGAGCAACGCCCCAAAAGTATGTCTCCCAGCCAAATTACTGTAACCCTTCAAGGTCACTTTAAAGAGTAAATATTTGTCAGTGTCTTAGTATTCATAATTTAAAACAAACCATTTTAGCGGAAGAAACGTTTTGTTTGTTGTTTGTTGTTTATTGGGTTTATCGTCCCACCAACAGTATTTCAGTTATCTGGAGACGGTGTCCACTTGAAGCAGATATAGTGCTGCCTTCACTGTGTATAGCATGCCGTGAACACTTGACATGATACCACACCCAGTCACATTATCCTGACACCGGGCCAACCAGTCGTGGAACTACCCTTATATTTGCTTGAGCGTTAGCAAGGGAGCTATACCACTACCATTTTTAGCGACTTTGGTATGTCGCGGCCCGGGATCGAACCCGAGGCCTTCCGTACCTGGAGCCGGAAACGTTTTGTACTTTATACTTAAAACGCCCAGACTTTTTCTAAGTTGAAGTTTCAAATAATAAAAAAGTGGGAAAGTTATTGTTATTGTCTATTAATTTATGTGCCAATAAACCTGTAAAAACGTTTAACATTAATCAAATATTGTTAAATACGCCCGCTGATATTTGCAAATGCTATAAAACAGCACCTTCATTCAATTAACAAAATTCAACCTAGTCTATTTTTACATAACAGATAATTGCTTTTTTAAAACAATTTATAGACTTCCAGATATTACTAGGCTTAATAATAGCCATGGCATTTATTCATTTCATATTTAGGAGTATAATTGCCAGTTAGTGGTCCAATAAAAGCGAAAGCTGAGTTATAAAAAGTAAGCAGATACGCTATAGGGCGGGATAGAGTGTGTTTTATATTAAATTTGTTAATTATTTCTACTTTTAAATGCGGGTAGTGAATGAATAAAACATAAATTTGCGTATTTACCTAAAATAAATTCAACATAAAGAACTTGAGTTTAAACAGGCTTCGGAAGAAAAAACATGATTTTGATGTTGTTATTTTATTTTAGGCTTTACTGATATGAGTGCTGTTGCTGCCGCTGATGGCAAAAGAAGTTTAAAAAAAACTGCTTTAATCCATATCATCTTTTAGCGAAGTCGATGTGTTGCTAATTCTACTTAAGAACTCCCTTAAATCAATATTGTTTTTGCGTTGTTTTTAATTTTTCGATAATTTTATTATTATTATTATTATTATTTTTTTATTATAATTATAATATTATAATTATTATCAATTATTATAATAATAATAATAAATAATAATAATAATAATAATAATAATAATATTATTATTATTATTATTATTATTGCTAGTACTATTATCATCATTATTATTATTACTATTATTATTGCTAGTACTATTATCATCATTATTATTATTACTATTATTACTGTAATTATTACTATAATTATTATTATTATAATTATTATTATTGTTGTTGTTATTATTATTATTGTTATTATTATTATTATGATTATTATTATGGTTATTATTATTGTTGTTGTTGTTGTTATTATTGTTATTATTATTATTATTATTATTAATTTTATTATTATTATTATTATTATTAAGAGCATATAAATACAGTATGCTGGTTTTACTTCCTGTTTAAATCTATTCAAGCAAGAATGCCTGTCGATTTTAAATGCCTTGATTGTAATCATGGATCAAGAAAGTCATGCATTATTTGTATTCTTTGACAGTTACATTGAATAAATTTAGCGTCATTTAAATACGCTTTGAATCATAAATAGTCCAAATGCCACAATAACACCATACCTAGCCAGGTGCATCGCCATACCCTTTTGCACACCATCGAACCAGAGAAGAACTCGTTTGACATAACATCATATATACTGTATACTCAGGCGGTGTGTATAGCCATTTTTGCACTTCTTTTGTCTTTTCTTTTCGTTTTTTTTTTCTTGTTTTTTTTCCCTCCTTTTTGGGGTCAACAATAAGAAAAACAACACCGTCACTATGTCTTCTAACTACACGACGGGTTTTCGCCAATTCTATTTTTCGTTAACGACGGACAGTATAATATCTTCATGTCTGCAGTATGCAGTATAATGACATTGTTCTTTTTCGTCATACATGTACATGTAGCTGCACTTTTCCTCATTGCAAGCTTACAAAACTGAGTACACACGACACCATGTCTGCTGCATAACATCAGTACCTGCCATCTATAAACAAGTTTTAATTGGCTACACACGAATGCATTCCAAGCGATGTCTTCATGAACAACAATACGACACCTTTCCCATCAAAGATCTATTCAGAGTGACTACAACACTGCGTTATTGCCAGTTATTAAAGGTGGTATCCGACAGTTTGGACCACAAACATAATAAAAACCATTGTTGCATGAAACGATCTCTTAAAATGCTGTTTATTGGTGTCCTGCACCAGTCTGAAACGCGATTCCATAACGCCACAATCGTCATTTCAAACAGGTATTTCCTATCTCAGCCACGCTGCACAATTAGCTTTTTTTAAACTAAGAAAATCACGCGAACACTTATGTTTTAGCTCATCCAAGTCATACGATGTGACGTCGATGTCTATTTTTAGCAGGAATCACAATCGTTCTTATTTAAAGATTTGAAATGAATGAACATTTAAGTGTTGATTAACGAGTTTTACTCCCCTATTAAAATTGAGATACTGTTGAAAATCTTAGACTAAAGTATGATTTTTTTTTCTGCAGAAACTATGCACAAATACCACTAAAAGAGATCAGATATTTTTACATATATTAGATATAGACAAACTGTCGGACACCACCTTTAATTTCCCGGTGTCATATTCATAAAGAATCTTAATTATTATTTTTTCTGCATGTGTAATTGTCTCATTAAAATAGTCTCTTTAATCTCTTTACTGACGTTTTTGAGCACCTTAATAAGAATATACATGTATGACAAAGTCCTATGAGTATTGCAACATATACCAAACTCTGAAAAGGCACAATAACAAAGGTATTTCACATGCAAGCCAAGCGAAAAGTAAGAACAAATTTGTGATGAGTCATTTAAGGAAAAGAGCAAACCCGACAGTTACTGCCTTGGAACGGTCAGTCGGCAATATGGACCGACTGGGGTGCTTAAACCGGTTTTACAGAGCTCTAACCTCGCACTTCCTGACGAGTTTCTCAAATGCAAGCAACGAAAAGAAAAACGATCTATTTGAAAACAAAATGCCCATGCGCTGATATTTTCTTTACGTTATGACGAAAGTAATGACGTCATCGAAAAATAATGTCCACATAGTGTTCAGAAAAGGAATATGGTATTATTTCGATTTGAAAAACAAAAACAAAAATGGTTGACTACAAATAAAATCAACTTTCTGAATCATGAACAAACATGACCAGAGACGAATAAATGGTTGTAGCATCCTGTTCATGTGAAGATGGAATGAAGAACCAAAGTTCAATGTCCATCAAAGGAAATACACGTAACAATCCTTATAGGATGAATTAAATGGCAACATAGATTACATGCACGGTGAGATTTTTTACGACCGCCACACTGCACAAGTAACATTGTTGTGATCATGAATAAGAATATATTACAAAGTCCTATGAGTATTGCAACATATACCAAACTCCGAAAAGGCACAGAACAAAGGTATTTCACATGCAAGCCAAGCGAAAAGTAAGAACAAATTTGTGATGAGTCATTTAAGGAAAAGAGCAAACCCGACAGTTATTGCCTTGGAACGGTCAGTTGGCAATATGGACCGACTGGGGTGCTTAAACCGGTTTTACAGAGCTCTAACCTCGCACTTCCTGACGAGTTTCTCAAATGCAAGCAACGAAAAGAAAAACGATCTATTTGAAAACAAATTGCCCATGCGCTGATATTTTCTATACGTTATGACGAAAGTAATGACGTCATCGAAAAATAATGTCCACATAGTGTTCAGAAAAGGAATATGGTATTATTTCGATTTGAAAAACAAAACAAAAATGGTTGACTACAAATAAAATCAACTTTCTGAATCATGAACAAACATGACCAGAGACGAATAAATGGTTGTAGCATCCTGTTCATGTGAAGATGAAATTGAAGAACCAAAGTTCAATGTCCATCATCGGAAATACACGTAACAATCCTTATAGGATGAATTAAATGACAACATAGTCATCTTTTTAATTCAACTTGTTTGAAGGGAGCAGCAAAATGCAGAGTCCTTGATCGCTGTTTTATACTTTGGAAAAGGCCGCCTGGGCCGAAACATCAATAAATAGTTTAAAGAGACTAATTTTTACGTAAACTAAGAAATTTCCTTAAATCAATAAAATAGTTCCCTAAGATTTAAGTATAAGGTTCCATTCATTAACCCATTCATGAACTCATCCAATCTAAGTATTTTCTTTTAGTTTTACTTCCAAATTAAGGGAAAGTTCCTTAGTAAGAAAGAATGATTTGTTATGAATACGACCCCTTGTAATCATTCCTTTTATAAAATCACATCACCACAAACATGTGTTTTCACTGTAGGAATACCTCAATTCTAAAATCGTCATGTTGTTTAGACAATTAAAAGCAGCGGGAATTAACAGAAAATTGAAATAAACAGTGAACATGTGATATAAGTCAACATCGCTATTAATACCACAATTGCCAGAACTGTAAATGCGTCCAATAATGAAACACAATTTGTCCATTGGTCGACCCTGTAAATATATCAAAGTTCCATTGAATGTGATATCGTTCCCTGAAGATTGTTTGTTTCGACATTTATTAGGCTGAAACATAATTGGCTATACGTTGTTACTGGATTGAAAATGAAAATTAAGCTTTATTGTACATCACTTTAGGCATCTGGCCCCAGTTTTACTTAACTTACCCAAGTCCCTCCCTAATCTCAAATTTGAGGTTTTCCTCAAGCTCTTGTTTCACTTTGAGGAGCATTTCTCAAGAGTTTTCCTCAAATATTTCAGGAACGCTGCTAGTATCCTCAAATTGCTTCCTTAAATATGGCGCTAGCAAGAAAGTTTGTTTTTTTCTCAGTTGATTATACACAAAATTGAGTTGAGTGACTTTTGTGAAACAAACTTTTCGAGATTTCTCAGCTAAGTAGAATTTTGAGGTTAAAGAATTCCTCTACTGAGGAAATTTAGTGAAAGCGTGGCCAGCTGATCCTCACCCGGTTTTGGAATGAAACCAATAACATATGCTATCCTCAGTTACTGAGATATGTGTGGCTGTTGATATTACTATGAGTCGTCTATACAACTATGAAGTAGTTGCCCAAAATATAAACGGACAATTAAACTCGAGTATTGTCATGTTTCATTAGCTTCCGAATGTTAATGCTCTCAACATACACATTGATAAGATCTAAACTTGACGAGGTCAATGGGGGACTGCTAAACACAAATTAATTGTTTGTTTGCAATTATCTCGACGGTAGAGGAGAAATTGGGCCATTGTATTGTGTGTTTCTTCAACCCCGAACATTCTTTATAACCATGAGATTACTAGAGTTAGAAGTGTTTTGAGATAATCTGATGAAATTGTTGTGCCCTAAAGGCGGTTTCCGATAGTTTGGCCATTTTTTTTTATTCATTTTTTTGGTTCTCAAGTAACCAAATAAGTCATTGTTACCTGGAAAGGTCTACAAAATGCTGTTCTTTGATGTCATAGATCTGTGTGAACAGTGAAACATAAATCACCACTCGTTATTGCTAACAGGTATTTCCTATCTGAGTCACGCTGCAGTGACAGCTATTTTTAAACTAAGAATACCACGTGACAATTTAATTTTGAGATCACATAATATCCTAATGCGGTTAATCGTATCTGACGTCGATATCTATCTTTAGCAGAGATCACTATCGTTGATGTTTATAGAATCGGAAAAAAAGAACTTTTAGAGCGTTTCTTTTAGCAATTTGTTCTGTCTAACCAGACGAGTAGTGTTTAAAATCTTTTTTTCTTAGAATAAACTATGAGTTTTTGCAAAAATATTTCCGAATTTCCCACATCAGTGGTAAGATATTGTTATATGTTATTGAAATAGGCAATCTGTCAGATACCATCTTTAACAATTGTTTGTTTACAACATTTGCATAAAAAATTGCTAAAGCTTAATTTATTTAATGGTTGAGAAGAGCGATTTATTAGTTTGAATAATACACCTAGAGCAAAGTCATGAATTTAACTGTTTTAAATAAACGCTTTAATTTCACGTAAATGTAAGTAATTCAAATAGCCATTTTGTTACCCGCAAAAGCTCAGGTGGTAGACAGTCGGCTTGCGGACCGGGAGGTCGCGGGTTCAAACCCCGGCCGGGTCAAACCAAACACTTTAAAGTTGGTAGTAGTGGCTTCCCTCCTAACGTTCGGGGCTTAGGGTACATTATGCCTGACTCGTCAGTGTCAGTATAATGGACCGGCTGGGTTCAGTCCCTGGGTACCTCATAAGTGCCCCTGTGCTATAATGATAGAAATGTCGCTGCACAGTATCGGCAAAAATGCCGGCAACATCCCATTTTGTTACACCTGGTCAAATTTAGGTTATTGTAAGGCATCATTGAACTAAGCATAAAGCGACCTAAATCCTTGTTTGAAAAGAAAACATGCTCACGCAATTTTTGAAGCAAGTTTATTTTAACTAGGTTTGAACCTAATAATGAGAGTGAAGAAGAGCAAAAATTAAGAATTTGATGCTGTTTTCTTTTTCTCAAAGTAATACTGTTTTTGGCAAGAAGTTACGTGCAGTCTTGCTAATACATCAATATAATAGATCAATATCTTTCCAAATTGATATCATTTTGATAGCATTCATCTCAATAAAACATGTCTCTCTATAATTTAGCAAGTACATCTCGCTGGTACCTAGTTTATCTGCTGGGTTATAAATTTTAATACATATTTGCACTGTTATACATCGGTGTCTTTGAGAAAAGAAAAAAAATTCCACGCGGATCTTCGTGTGAGAAGATAATCAAACGGACCAGGCGTTAGCCAGTGTTTCTGCCCAGACATATGTGCGTGAGGAGATAATCAAACGGTCCAGGCCTGAGCCAATGGTTCTACCCTGACATATGAGGGGGTAATCTACCTGACCAGCGGTGAGTCGGTGGTTCTACCCAGACATATGTGTGTGAGGAGGTTAGCTACCTGACCAGCGGTGAGTCGGTGGTTCTACCCTGACATATGTGTGCGACGAGGTCATCTACCTGACCAGCGGTGAGTCGGTGGTTCTACCCTGACATATGTGTGCGACGAGGTCATCTACCTGACCAGCGGTGAGTCGGTGGTTCTACCCTGACATATGTGTGTAAGGAGGTCATCTATCAGACCAGCGGTGAGTCGGTGGTTCTACCCTGACATATGTGTGTGAGGAGGTCATCGACCTGACCAGCGTTGAGTCGGTGGTTCTACCCAGACATATGTGTGTGAGGAGGTCATCTACCTGACCAGCGTTGAGTCGGTGGTTCTACCCTGACATATGTGTATGAGGAGGTCATCTACCTGACCAGCGTTGAGTCGGTGGTTCTACCCTGACATATGTGTGTGAGGAGGTCATCGACCTGACCAGCGTTGAGTCGGTGGTTCTACCCTGACATATGTGTATGAGGAGGTCATCTACCTGACCAGCGGTGAGTCGGTGGTTCTACCCTGACATATGTGTGCGACGAGGTCATCTACCTGACCAGCGGTGAGTCGGTGGTTCTACCCTGACATATGTGTGTAAGGAGGTCATCTATCAGACCAGCGGTGAGTCGATGGTTCTACCCTGACATATGTGTGTGAGGAGGTCATCGACCTGACCAGCGTTGAGTCGGTGGTTCTACCCAGACATATGTGTGTGAGGAGGTCATCTATCTGACCAGCGGTGAGTCGGTGGTTCTACCCTGACATATGTGTTTGAGGAGGTCATCTATCTGAAAAGCGGTGAGTCGGTGGTTCTACCTGACATATGTGTGTGAGGAGGTCATCTATCTGACCAGCGGTGAGTCGGTGGTTCTACCCTGACATATGTGTGTGAGGAGGTCATCTATCAGACCAGCGGTGAGTTGGTGGTTCTACCCAGACATATGTGTGTGAGGAGGTCATCTATCTGACCAGCGGTGAGTCGGTGGTTCTACCCTGACATATGTGTGTGAGGAGGTCATCTACCTGACCAGCGGTGAGTCGGTGGTTGTGAGTCGGTGGTTCTACCCTGACATATGTGTATGAGGAGGTCATCTACCTGACCAGCGGTGAGTCGGTGGTTCTACTCTGACATATGTGTGTGAGGAGGTCATCTATCAGACCAGCGGTGAGTCGGTGGTTCTACCCTGACATATGTGTATGAGGAGGTCATCTATCAGACCAGCGGTGAGTCGGTGGTTCTACCCTGACATATGTGTGTGAGGAGGTCATCTACCTGACCAGCGGTGAGTCGGTGGTTCTACCCTGACATATGTGTATGAGGAGGTCATCTATCAGACCAGCGGTGAGTCAGTGGTTCTACCTGACATATGTGTGTGAGGAGGTCATCTACCTGACCAGCGGTGAGTCGGTGGTTCTACCTGACATATGTGTGTGAGGAGGTCATCTACCTGAGCAGCGGTGAGTCGGTGGTTCTACCCTGACATATGTGTATGAGGAGGTCATCTATCAGACCAGCGGTGAGTCGGTGGTTCTACCCTAACATATGTGTGTGAGGAGGTCATCTACCTGACCAGCGGTGAGTCGGTGGTTCTACCCTGACATATGTGTATGAGGAGGTCATCTATCAGACCAGCGGTGAGTCAGTGGTTCTACCTGACATATGTGTGTGAGGAGGTCATCTATCTGACCAGCGGTGAGTCGGTGGTTCTACCTGACATATGTGTGTGAGGAAGTCATCTACCTGAGCAGCGGTGAGGCGGTGGTTCTACCCTGACATATGTGTATGAGGAGGTCATCTATCAGACCAGCGGTGAGTCGGTGGTTCTACCTGACATATGTGTGTGAGGAGGTCATCTACCTGACCAGTGGTGAGTCGGTGGTTCTACCCTGACATATGTGTATGAGGAGGTCATTTGACTGACCAGCGGTGAGTCGGTGGTTCTATCCTGACATTTGTTTATGAGGAGGTCATCTACCTGACCAGCGGTGAGTCGGTGGTTCTTCCCTGACATTTGTGTATGAGGAGGTCATCTACCTGACCATCGGTGAGTCGGTGGTTCTACCCTGACATATGTGTATGAGGAGGTCATTTGACTGACCAGCGGTGAGTCGGTGGTTCTATCCTGATATTTGTTTATGAGGAGGTCATCTACCTGACCAGCGGTGAGTCGGTGGTTCTACCCTGACATATGTGTATGAGGAGGTCATTTGACTGACCAGCGGTGAGTCGGTGGTTCTATCCTGACATTTGTTTATGAGGAGGTCATCTACCTGACCAGCGGTAAGTCGGTGGTTCTTCCCTGACATTTGTTTATGAGGAGGTCATCTACCTGACCAGCGGTGAGTCGCTGGTTCTACCCTGACATATGTGTATGAGGAGGTCATCTATCTGACCAGCGGTGAGTCAGTGGTTCTACCTGACATATGTGTATGAGGAGGTCATCTATCTGACCAGCGGTGAGTCGGTGGTTCTTCCCTGACATTTGTGTATGAGGAGGTCATCTACCTGACCAGCGGTGAGTCGCTGGTTCTACCCTGACATATGTGTATGAGGAGGTCATCTATCTGACCAGCGGTGAGTCAGTGGTTCTACCTGACATATGTGTATGAGGAGGTCATCTACCTGACCAGCGGTGAGTCGGTGGTTCTTCCCTGACATTTGTTTATGAGGAGGTCATCTACCTGACCAGCGGTGAGTCGCTGGTTCTACCCTGACATATGTGTATGAGGAGGTCATCTACCTGACCAGCGGTGAGTCGGTGGTTCTACTCTGACATATGTGTGTGAAGAGGTCATCTATCAGACCAGCGGTGAGTCGGTGGTTCTACCTGACATATGTGTATGAGGAGGTCATCTACCTGACCAGCGGTGAGTTGGTGGTTCTACCTGACATATGTGTGTGAGGAGGTCATCTACCTGACCAGCGGTGAGTCGCTGGTTCTACCCTGACATATGTGTATGAGGAGGTCATCTACCTGACCAGCGGTGAGTCGGTGGTTCTACCCTGACATATGTGTATGAGGAGGTCATCTTCCTGACCAGCGGTGAGTTGGTAGTTCTACCTGACATATGTGTGTGAGGAGGTCATCTATCAGACCAGCGGTGAGTCGCTGGTTCTACCCTGACATATGTGTATGAGGAGGTCATCTACCTGACCAGCGGTGAGTCGGTGGTTCTACCCTGACATATGTGTGTGAGGAGGTCATCTATCAGACCAGCGGTGAGTCGGTGGTTCTACCCTGACATATGTGTATGAGGAGGTCATCTATCAGACCAGCGGTGAGTCGGTGGTTCTACTCTGACATATGTGTGTGAGGAGGTCATCTATCAGACCAGCGGTGAGTCGGTGGTTCTACCTGACTTATGTGTATGAGGAGGTCATCTATCTGACCAGCGGTGAGTCGGTGGTTCTACCTGACTTATGTGTATGAGGAGGTCATCTATCAGACCAGCGGTGAGTCGGTGGTTCTACCTGACTTATGTGTATGAGGAGGTCATCTATCTGACCAGCGGTGAGTCGGTGGTTCTACCTGACTTATGTGTATGAGGAGGTCATCTATCAGACCAGCGGTGAGTCGGTGGTTCTACCCTGACATATGTGTATGAGGAGGTCATCTATCAGACCAGCGGTGAGTCGGTGGTTCTACCTGACTTATGTGTATGAGGAGGTCATCTATCTGACCAGCGGTGAGTCGGTGGTTCTACCTGACTTATGTATATGAGGAGGTCATCTATCAGACCAGCGGTGAGTCGGTGGTTCTACCTGACTTATGTGTATGAGGAGGTCATCTATCTGACCAGCGGTGAGTCGGTGGTTCTTCCCTGACATATGTGTGTGAGGAGGTCATCTATCTGACCAGCGGTGAGTCGGTGGTTCTTCCCTGACATATGTGTGTGAGGAGGTCATCTACCTGACCAGCGGTGAGTCGCTGGTTCTACCCTGACATATGTGTATGAGGAGGTCATCTACCTGACCAGCGGTGAGTCGCTGGTTCTACCCAGATATATGTTTGAGTCCTCCTTCTCCAGTAATTAGCTGGCCGTCGATAATGTGATCAAGTGTGTTTCGGTGCGATAAAACCCCAAACTATACGGTTCAATGAGATTATCTATTGTTACAATATTATAAAAAAATGCTCAACATAACTTTAAAAGCTTTATAACTTTAACCCCTCATAGTAACCCCGTATTCCCTATTGTTAAGTATTTGCCAAAGTGGCAATAGAAGTGAACAGTTTTTTTTCTTTTTATCAGAAATGCAAGATTAACTGTACACGTTATTGGTAAAACGTAAAATATCTAAAAAAAACTACATCTACTTTTAGCAATGCAATTACTTTCTAATTTTCATTTTGTTAATGGCATTCTTTATTGAATAGCATTTTAAATGTCGTTGGGAACAATGATGCATTTAAATGTTTTGATCAATTTTACATGTATAAAATATTTAGCAGATCTTTTGACACAGCGGCCTTGTCATTTTGAGTTCACATTATCATTGCTGTACAAAAGAGGGAGACTGCATCTTCAAGCGTTATCGGTTAAAGTCATCGATATGGAATGTGCATATCATTTAATTTGACATAGACAAGTTGTATAAATAAAACTTATAAACACCATACCCCTCTTGTCATACTAGGGATGCACTAGACTTATCGACCAAAATGAATTCAGCTCCATTGCGATCGTCTTGGCATATGGTTCGTTGCGCATGCGTGACGCTAATTGAAATGACCTTGGACGATGTCAGTAATTAAAATGTTATGAACAGACTACTTATTAAGTCATGTATGCACTGACTTGACCTGAAAAGATATTCTCGTTCTTAATTTAAAATAGCCTTAGGAATGTCCGCTCGTAAAGTGTACTCATTACTACCATTTAACATCTATATCCCGTATACTTATCTGTATATTTACGTATTATTTGTCCATGTAAAATATTAACAAACAACAAGGTCCTAAGGGTACAACAACCCTTTTTAATGAACTATTACAAAACAAAGGTATAGACATACAAGTAAATGTAACAGTGAAAACACTGAAACGGAAATTATATAAATTGCAAACAGAAAACAGTATCCATCTTGGAACTGTCAGTCGACGCTTGACGGGTTAGCCTCTAACCACGCACTTCCGGGAGATTTTGTTGAAAGGTGGTATCCGACAGATTGCCTGTATTAAAAATATGTAACAATATCTGTCCTCTGTTTGAGCTATTTTTGCATAATTTATGTAAAAAAACATCAAACTGTAGTATTAGCTTTGACGATTTTCAGCAGTATCTCAATTTTGGGGCAGTAAAACTCGTTAAAGAACACTTTAAATGTTTGGGATTTCTTAAAACAGACATCGACGTCACTGCTGATGTCGTGAATGAGCTAAAACATAAGTGGTCACGTAGTTTATTTAGTTACTAAAGAAAAAATAGCAAAAGCACATCACAACCAAGGAAACAAAATATCAGACCATTAAGCATACAATAATTGGCTGAGTATCTGTTGTTGTTTCTTTTTGTTTGTTTTTTTTGTTTTTTGTTGCTGTTTTTTTATAAATTGCTAAAACATACAAATAAAGGGGTATCTACCTTCTGTGCAATCTTACAATATAACACATTCTATGGTAATGGATACTGTTAAAGTTGTCTCGTCTATATATAGAGCTCGACAGGAGAGATGAAGAAATCAAATTCCAAATGTGACTGTCCAATATATGCCTTTGTCAGTCACATCTTTATCTCGTGTCAATGGTCAGTCTAGTTATCGTGACTGTCAACAACACTGCAATTCTTGGCTGTAAACCAGTCAATGGCAAGCAATTTATACACCGAAGAAATCTCCGGTTTTATCGACACGCAATACATTATGGGAGGTTTTGTAAAGATGTCAGAAAAATGTTAAGATTTAAAAGTTTGTTAATTTTATATATCTATGTTACAATTAAATAAAATGTCCGGATATATTTTTTATTCAGGTCTTTTACTTTTTAGCAATTAAATCCATTTCAATATAATGTATTTGAGATTTAAGGTTTTTTCTGGTGGATAAATGAAGTGGGCCATATGAAAATACTATCGATAATTATATTACAGTCAGGAAAATGTGGCGGTAAATAAAGGGTTAGTGAAAACGCGAGACAGTATAAAACAAATCTGCACTTTTTAGCGCAAGTTGATCCCGGTTGGAAAATTATTTTTTTTAAATATGGGGGGTGGGGAGTCATTTAATGTTAATGTGAACAGAAAGCAAAACGCAGCTTTCAAAATAATAATAAAAAAAGTTTACATCGTGTATATTTCATAACAATTGACTGGTAAGCAGTTACTTTCATTTCAAGCGACGTGTTGACCTGCTTTCGACAGTTGAATCCCGGTCGTACGAAGCCGCGTATGAACTAGCGAAGTACTCGTTCAAGCGAATTCTTCGTACCATGGACTCTCCGTGAATGTCAGATCTTATCCCGTCGTATTACATTTGTGTATTTTAAATTAAAAATTAAAAAGTGATTTAAGTTAAATAATAAGGTCAAGAAGTTCACAACTAACTGCTAGCATAGAAAATGTGATCTTATAGAGGAAGCCGACACTGCATAGCTTCATGCCGCCGACCCTTTTTCCGTAATTAAGATAATTCATTAAATAATTTGTGTTTGTACTGATGTTAATTTTAATCGTTTAGACAAGCGTTACTGACAAACCTGTGGATTACTTAACTCAATTTTATAACATCTCGAGCGCGGACTTGATTCTAAAGAACATTTGGAGTCTACACTGCATATCTTTTTTAAGATCGTTTTTCCTAAACCTTTGTTAACCTTTTTGACCTAACCAAATGCTATGCTATGCCTAATCTGCAAGTTTGGTAATTCAAATTTATGATGGATTTGTTTTGATATTTCGTATCCCCAAAATGGCAGCAAGGTCATAATTGTGTGAAGCCAAAAAAACAAAACAGTAAAGAGTGCAGTTTAAATGTTTGCATAATTACTCTTCTATATAATACACATTAGGTAATGCTCTTTATGGCCTTTCAATAGCTTAAGACATACGAATCAAAAATGCCCATCGCATATTTTTTCCGGAGTCTGTGATTAGTTTAATATAGCTTTATGTGGCATGTGAGAAAAACCCGACTTAAACTGCTGATGCAGATTTCGGGGTATTCATCACTTAATCTCTTTAATCTTGTTAATAAGGTATTTCGAAACAAAATATGCGGCAATGTGCACCTCCGAAAGCGAACGCAACATTCATCCCTCTCTTATAAAAGACTGCACACACCATTTCTAAACCTAAACCCCTCATATTGAACTCAAAGCGGATGTTCCCTTACCATCCCGGCCCGGAGATCTCCGATCATTAAACTTTCCGCATTAAACTGTGTGGGTCGCCGCATTAACTCGTAGTCCGCTGAGGGCAAATTGACCGAAATTTGGCATAAATGTGGAGATCTGGATCACGGATATGTACTTTCTGCTGCATTTTGTAAATCAATAAACAGTGTTACCAATATATGAATTTGAAACCAGTTTATTATTATTTTGTATGGTTTCATAACTTGCTAACAACCGTAGCATGTAAAAGGGAGAATTTCATTTCAGCGAGACCATAAAACCTCAGCCGGCAGCACTTTTTGTCGCTTTTCCATTCCATAAGGTGCCGAAAATACATTTTCGGATTATCGCCCTAACCTCGCAAAACATTTTCACACAACCCATGCCGACTGTTTTTATTGCTTTGTAAATGAAATCGATTATAACGCCGTAAATAAAAACTTTAATGACCACACTGAAAGCTTTGAAAGTTTAGTTTAATATTTTATTAGTAGTAGTAACACTCGCATTTAAAGCGAAAAAGCGTTTCATCCTCTTTGTAAATATATCCTTGCACTACATCATGTTTATGGCATTTTCATGTAAGTTAGGCAGTTTGGAAGGCCGAGCATTGGATTTTGGGCCGCGGTTTTTTCAGTAGTTCATCTTGATGAGAAATTGAGTCTCAACTGCTTGATTTCGATTGAGATCAATCTATCAGTAGGACAAACTGTAACAAAATGTAAAACGGTAAGTCTTATAAAGAGAATACGTTTATGTTCCAAATATCTTGCGATACATGCTTGTAAAGGGCGTGTTGACGGCAGCAGTTTATATATACAGTCAATAAAAGAGCCAATCAGCGTTTTTAGTTCTACCCCAATCGGAAATCCTCGGGTATTCCGTCATCGGGACAATCATCCCTTGGATGTATCTGGTGCAATAATACTTACTTAAATCCCGATCGTTTTGTTCGCCGGAAGTCGGAAGAAGAATATGCCTAAAATGTAGTTCGAACAAAATATATACAATGCCATCGTTTGACAGCTGCGTGTCTGCTGCTCTGGGTAAATTGAAATTGGATTATTTAAATTTGAAGCAGCCACAAATTGAAGTTTTACAGGCATCGTATTGTCGTGAGCTGCCACCCGAGCTACCATCTTTGTTTTATCGACTGTCTCAAAAGAAGTCCCATTTATGGAGGTCATCCGACTACCTACATACATCCGAGATATGATTCCTTAATTATCCGAGGTGTTCCGATTAAGTTCTACCCGTTTTTTTATGGCGGTGATCTAAAGCCATATTGATCTTGTTTTCCACATAATATAAGGACTTTAAAAAAACAAGAATTTTCAGATAATCGTGAAAAAAGAACATGCTAAGAAGAAATTGTTACGCAAATAGTGTCGATCCAGATCAAACAGCTCCACAAGCGACCCCTTACAGGTAAAATCCATCAACATGTAGACGACTCCTCGCCAATTCGGATAATGCGCATGATTGTACATGTTCACATGTAAATGAGTTCGGCTTATTCTTAGCGCTGATCTTTTTTGGATACATTAAGTCTAGGGTCTAATTAAATTTTAAAAAGAAAATATAGACGGGTGTGGTTTGTCCATGATTATAAATAGTTCATTTAATCCATTCACGTCTCAATTTAACTAGGCTTTCTTGCATATGGCGGACAAATGTTCTGGGAGAAATGTGTCCATTTGAAAATGATAACCGTGTTATACACAAAGGGATTGTTAATTGCTTTTGAAGATTTTGCTATAAATTTGATAGGTTCAAACTTCTATATAAAAATAATCAGAACAGAACAGAACAGAAAAAAACTTTATACTAAATCAAACTGTGGAATATACAGTACATGAGTATACAAAAGAAATATAAAAGAAACACAACATGCAATATAAATGATATACGAATCAGAAAAACAACAACATATAAAACAATCCTGACGAAAATGAAGCAATGTAGGCGCTTGAGTATGTAAAAAGACTTATGAAATAAAGCATTGATGTTTTTGTGTTTTATGAGTGTGTGTGTTCCTCAATCTTATCTCAGTAATTTCTATGAAACAAACATGTAGTTTAAAGACACGTGCATCTTTTTGCGGCTGTTTATGTCTTTCTATGCATACGCTAATTATCACAAGAAACGTAAATGCATAAATCATTTATTTTATTTTCATTTTATTGTTAGTGTCTTGATATTCACATGTTAATTATCACAAGAAAGAACTGCGTCTTGCTTCGTAATTGCATAAATCATTAATACAAAACATACCATACACCCTTTTCATATACCAACAAATAAACTTATTTTTAAATGTCAATTTTGTCAAAATGTTTGTTCTGTTCTGTTCTAATTCAAAGTGTTTACTTTAAGCTCGTAATAGTATTTCTACCATTTACTTTAAACTCAAAAAATATGTTTATTTTTTTTTAATTGGCATAAACATGCATATTGTTTCTCAATTGTTGTTCAATTTGTCTGATTGTTTGTTCTGTTCTGTTCTAATTCAAAGTGTTTACATTAAACTTTGTTAAATTATTCTACCATTGACTCGCTCGTTATACTTTAAACTTAAACTTGGGTGTTTTTTATATTTCGCATATACATGTATATTGTTCCTGAATTGTTTGTAAATTTGTCTAATTGTTTGTACTGTTCTGTTCAAATTCAAAGTGTTTATTTTAAACCTTGTTAAAATATTTCTACCATTGACGCGCTCGTTATACTTTAAACTTAAAACATGTTTGTTTGTTTGTTTGTTTTCATTTTGAATATACATGTATATTATTTCTCGGTTCAATCTGTGTCAACAAACCTTCATTTACAGCAATCTGTAATACCAGTCTCCATTCACCTGCTGACACTGGTGAACCTAATTGCAATGTTTATTTAGTACATTATCTATTTACTTTATGCTGAAAAGATGATGCAAAGTTAACCTCAATAAAATATGTTCTATTCTGCTCTGTTAAAAATGATAAAATTGCCCCTTTTCAATCTATTTAACGGCGTCTCCTCCTGGATGCAAATTGGATCACGCACCTGCTTCCGCATCAGCCTAATCCCGTCCTTATATCCTGTCTAATAAAGAGATTACAAAACGATAAATTGTACCCATTTTATCGTCTAATTAAAAACTAATTAAAAACCAATTACACCTCTTTGATGGTCGTTTGATAAATTTGATAAATAGAAGCTAATAAGACGGTATTTATGATACAATATATAAAGCTAAAGTATAAGCAGCCCAGAAGAAGCATTTTAATACGATGGAGCGCATTAGTTGTGTATTTTTGTTCTCTAACTTTTATCCCTTGACAGGAAGAGCCAACAGTTATTAAGGTTGAGGATGTGAGCCGCTTGATGTCTTTAAAAATCTAACCCGATTTCAGTGATATATACAAAATACAGAATAAAATAAATCAGTCCAACGCAGATATTTTTGAACGTCTTTGCGCATTTATGGAAAAGAAACAAATGAAAGACTTAATGCAGCATTCTATTTAACGACAACGAATAAAAATGAATTAATTTATGCCTTTTTAAATGGATTTTTACGACATTTAGAAAGTATGCAATATAAATGGATAAGCATATGTTATATACACATAAAGGTAAATTGTTCTTTTGATCTTACAATAATTCAAACTACTAATTTGATGTCAGTTTTTGTTGTGCATCAGGTAACGTATTTTATTGCTTAAAACAGAACCCGGACGCTCTTTCATGGTTTGCATCAATACCTTTTTGCACATCAATATGTAATGTAAGTAAGTAAATTGTTTATTGTAGTGACATGTGCACAAATATGTATTCAAATCAGCTTTGTTTGTTTTTGAGACACGTCGCAGAGACCAGTTATGATCATTATAGCGACGTCCAGCTGTTTGGTGGAAGAAGACCCCAGACACATGGGTAGAACCACCGGTGCACCGCAAGTCAGCTAGAAGACCTTCCCACATTAAGTCCTTCGCCGCGAACTGGATTTGAACACACGCGGTGAGAGGCTAAGCAGTCAGAGGAGTTACAAATCGGCGACTGTCACTACGCCACTGGCGCCCCAAAATCAGAGTTGAACTATAATATTATAAAATGACACATCTGGCCCCATGGGCGTATATGTCACCTTTAAATAAACCGAATGTCATAAAGTTATTGGGTGAAAGGATCAATGTGATATGCACAATTATTACTGTGATATATGATATATATATATATACATGGTATTTACAATATTGATTTACCTAGATATGTAACAATGTTTGTCTTTTCCTTGATGCTGAAATAACAATTTTTGTAGTTCTTCTGCTTTAGTTGTTTACAAGCATAGTAAGACTTTACCTGTCAGTTTTAGTATTAAACTGGACAATACCAAATACCTCCCTGAAAAGTTAATTTCTTATAGATTGATACGGTTCACAGTAAAGTAAAACTGTATTTCTGACCCAATATTACCAAAGTTACAAACACTACATATTCTAGTCTCTTATTCACATAACGACCAGTCTCTCTACGCACAGGCAACATACCACATCTTAACTAACATGAGGTGAAAATTGAAGTAAAACAGTCATAAATTCTAAACAGAAGCAGAAAAAAAGCAGCACATGGCAAAAGTAAGAACAGAAACGAATTGTAATAAAACTCTATTTCTATTATGGCATTGTTTAAGCAGGGTTGGGTCCTGGTGGTAGTGGGTGAAAGCACCCCCCCCCCCCCCCCGCACCAGGTAAAAGAGTAGAGCTGTGAAAATACATACATGTCAGCTTAAAAATACTAAGCCTTCAAAGTAAATTTTGTCTGTTGACTGCTTTGCCTCTGAGAAAAGAATTCTATTACGGCATTGTTTAAACAGGGATGGATCCTAGTGGTGGTGGGTGGAAGCACCCCCCCCCCCTCCACCAACCAGGTAAAAGAGTGAAAATACAAACATGTAAGCTTTAAATTACTAAGCCTTCGAAGTAAATTGTGTCTGTTGACTACTTAGTTCGAAGTTAAGGTCCCTTACTGTGTACATATATCTAATATTTACTGCGATAAAGTTGAATGGATCTTGATTCATACCCCACCCACCCCCCACCCCCCAACAAATGTTTCTGGATCCGCCACTGAGTTTAAGAGCTTTATTTAAAACGTCTTTGGTAGAGTACAGTCTGGAAAGAATGTTAATTAATTATCACTGTCGGCCTGTCAGTACAGATACTACATAACAAAACATTCAAAAATAAGTCAATGTGGCATGTTTAACAAAACACATTATACAGTTAGTTAAAAATTACTATTTAGCTACTACTTTATACGAATACATGTAAATATCATATAAAGTTATTGCTTATTAATATTAACAGAGACTATGGAAGGACGTGTGGTGTATACAATATCTTCATGTCTACCTATATTGATAGATAAAACCAGTTACAAGACGGGAATAGAAATCATGCTTAAGTTATATCTACGTCAATATTTGAGATTATCTGAACTTTTTTTACTGTTATTGTGTCTAGATATGACTTAAATTCAAAAGAGTTACCTCTTATTCCATATCGAATCAGTTTAAATCATAAGTTGTCTCTAACTACCAAATCGTACGCTTTTCCACCCATGCAACGAATAATTTCCTATTATCATTTAAATAATTGTTGATTATTCCGTTAAGTACAATAATATTATCAACTGTCCCCATATTTTACGAAAACCCGCATGTGCTTGCACGTATATCTTATATTGTTCTTCCCAAGTTGTTAGTCTTATATTTAAGACACGGGTAAATATTTTTCCTAGATAACTTAATAAGGATATACGCCGATAATTGTTTGCAGCATTTACATCCCCCTTTTTGTGAAGTGGTATAATAAACCATTCCGCCCAGGTATTTGGAATATATCCTATAGCAAAAATCTTATAAAGCAAACTATGTAGATATCCAACAAGCTGATCAATGCCATACTTGAAAAAACTCATTTATTACTATACCTACCCTCTCCCCTACCGCCCCCCTCCCCCCCCCCCTTATTCTCGCCCCTTTTCTGATTTCCTGCTCCGTTATTTCATTATTAACTTCTGAAAACATTACTTGGATTTCATTGTTAACATATCTCTCAATAAAAAACAACACATTCTCATCTGGTTGAAAAAACTTAGAGGTAGGATCATTTACAGCCCTGAAATAGTTAGCAAAATCACAAGCATTTAATTTTGTAGAATAACTTTAGTTTTCCGACAAACCTTTTAATAGTTTCTAATTTTCTTTAGCATTTGTTAATCGATTGTTCTCTAACTTCATTGTCTGCTGATAATTGAACTTGTGTATCTTTGCCTCGTTAGACGTCTTTACTGTATTCTTGTCATTGTCAGTTCAGATCTATTCTCTTTTTTTTTCTTTAAAAAAACAAACAAACTTTTATTATCCCCGTCCTAGGTGGAGGCAGGTCGGGTACCCATACTGGCATCCACTTTTCAATCAATATTAGTAGTACACATTTTTGTTAGAGCATATTATAATGTAAGGTTAAATATGCAGATCTATTCTTATCATTTGCATTAAGTCCATACTGTTACAGTTTTCGATAAAATTCATGTTGACTACCATTACATTCTCTGTCATGCCACGGCTGCTTTTTGTGAGTTAATCTATTGACAGTGTGTGCACTAATAAATATTTTACCACACACAGTATCCAAACAATCATAAAAACAATTAACATTAACATCAATTTATTACTATCTTGTGTCATTTTAAAACAATCACATAATTCATTTAATTGTGCCTGAGTACTTTCCAGGCTACGAAATTCTAAATACAATGAGGATTTACTACAATTCCATTTATAATAACTTGTGTAGCAAATTATTTATTCTACTATCAGTATTGGTTGCGTTTTTTATAACAAATCAAGTGAAAATTTACAAAACAATGATCAGTTAAAATATTTGGATCATCAACACAGAAATGTGAAAACAACTTCACAAGCTCACGCCTATACATTACGTAGTCAACAACACTCTGGCCTGATCCTGTTACACACGTATATTTGCCAATATCTTTTTCTCTCAAGAAATTATACAGTTCACAATTGTATATCCTATTTCTTTACAACATTTAAACAGATCATTTCCATTTATTAACAATTTTGTCTCGGGATTTTCGTGGTACTCTAGAGTCACAAGCATAGTCATCTGATAGTACATCAGGTATTAAACCAATGAGGGAAAGTTACCGTTTTGTTCCTTGTCGTCATTTTACCGCTGTATTAAGCTTTGATATAAACATGTAACATTTTTATTGTTAACACATTATGCATGAACTAATGACTTAGATGGTGATTTTTTATACGTCGAAAATAGCCTTTATTATATACATGTGAATACATAAACCATATTCTCCATACAAAACCATCCTTATCTGTCAAATTTACGTAAAACGACATCAACTTAGAAAAAAAAAATTTAGTGAACACGTGGCTCGGAAATGAAGGGCTGGTAAATCATGTTTGAACTTTCAAGATGTAAACCCTAGAGTTATGTTTATAAGAACATATTAATTGTTTCTTTATCACTTGTGTGTCAAAATCTTTTGCTTTTCTTTTTTTTTATTATCCAACTTTTGTGTTTTCACACTGAATGCGTTGTTTAATGGGCCTCCACAAGAACGTGTCAGCGTTTTTGTCCATTTATATTAAGGGGCTTTTTGCTAAAAAAATCAACTAAACGACAGCTATACAATGCGTGTCCCAAATACGTTTCAGTTTTTTGTCGAAGTTAAACTGTCAATACTTAAAAGACGGGAAATAACATGCAAAAGATAAATAGGTTTACAGTATTCCCAGATTTCAAGAGTTTAAGCGATGCAGTTAATAAATATATTGCAATGAAAAACGGAACGCATGGCACTGATGTTGTTGAAGGTTTTGTAATTGAAAGGTTTTAATGTTTTTATATATTTTTAGCAGTTATGTTGTTAAAGTAATTGAGCTCAACTAGACGACACCCCAATATCGTTAGGTTAAACAGATCAGATTAATGCATTTTGCTACGTCACGTTTTGTTTATGGTATATTATGATGGTGATAGCAAAGGAAAGTCGGTGATAAAGTAATAGAAAGCGGCTGGTGATGGTGATAGTTTCGGACACAGTCGCTTGTACTTCTGCTGAGTGTGTGCTTTTTGTTTTACTGTTGTTGTTTTTCTTCAATTTGTTTTCTTATGTTATTTATGCTATTTTATATAAGAAATGGTAATTGTGAGACACTAATTTCTATCGTTTTCCCAAACTTTGTTAATGTTACCAGTTTCATAAAACTGTTCTGAAATGTTTCTATGTCTCATCGTGTTAGTTTAGATTTGATTCTTTAATAGCAATTTTTCAAAATGCGATTAGTTACATCATCAATTATCATTCAGACTTCTAGCTACCAATTTTAGATTTGTGTTCTCTACACAATGCTTTATTGGCAAATAATTCTATCGACGAAAGCAAAATTAGTTAATAATATTACGCTTATAAAATTGTTTTACCTTTTCTGGATTTAATAATCAATCATATCTTTGTTGCCCATTTTGTTATGAATGTAAAAATATGTTCAATCTACAACACATCACTCTTAATGCTTAAATATTTAGAATCACCTTCATTCATGAAACAAATGTCAACAAACATGGTTTACATATGGCACACAAACATGTTAAATTGAACAAAGTTCGTGAGACGCGCAGTTTACACGTTACGTCATAGATGTTAACATATTATAGTCTTTTTCCTTGATTTCCGGTGTTTTTGTAGAGGATTTATAAGCACTGGAATTTGTTATTGTCTATTGTTTGTATTGCATGCTAAATTGCTCATTAACCGCTTAGAGCGGTAATTGCTCATTACCGCTTAGAGCGGTAATGATTTCAATAAAGTTTAGTTGAGTATGATTAAGGTAACATTTTATTGATCTATATACATGTAATACAGTGCGAGTCTGTAATGTAAATGTTTGCATAAAAGGCAAACAAAACAAAAACAACAACAACAAAAAACACCCCCACATCATATACACCAAGACAACTATTATGGCCCAATAAACCGACCATACTGAAAATAAAATGAACACTTTTTAATCGCGAACATCGCTTACGAAAAATGGTTTGCATTTATTTATACGTATATTGTATTCACAGCAAAATGCAGTGCAGGTAAAATTGAAAACACTATGCTGAATGTTCTCCTTAAAAATAACTTTGTTTCTTGTTTGGGCTCTAGAACCAATTCGCGATAAATGCAATTTACGATTTTTAAGTTTTAAGTTACGTCATTCCGGTCCGCTACTTAAAGAAAAATAATCTAGGTCTGGCTCAGAAAGGTACAGGTTTTGTCGGTAGATCCTTTTTGTCAATTATTTGTGATAATATATGTCTAGGTACAGGGATGCCAGTTTTTGCCATACATTTTATAAGGATTTCACGCATTAAAAGCGAATGAACAAAAGATAAGTATTAGGATGCAAGTTATATTGTTTTTGTTTAATATGTCACTTTTTCATTCTCTGTGTGGTGTAATGTTTTCCAAAATACGAAACCCCCTTTACTCCAAATAGATAGTTTCCATTTGATGTCATCGACACTGATAAGACAGTTTAAGGCAGCCATCTTTGTGGGTAGAAGCTAATGCTGGCCGAAATCGGGAAATATGTGCTGTATTAAACTCACCACTGTGTTTTTATTTTCCAGTCTATTTTACTGAATTTTATACCAAATTTAACAGCTTTTATAAAGTATTTTACATATCAAAACTATATTTTGATAGTTTAAAAGGTTAAAAGAAATACAACTGAAAATGATACACTGTTTGTTTTGTTTTAAGTATGAGCCAATAGTTTTATTTATTTCTGTGTATTAATTATGTATGCATTTATCAATTGTTAAAAAAAAATATTCTAAAAATATGAATTTCAAGAGCTTTCCAGTGGTGTATAGCTTTTAATTATCGGACCACAAATGAAGAAATTACAAGAAAATAAAATTTACCCTTCTATACAATTCATATGAAAATCCCTTGAAGTTACCATCAAAGATGGCTGCCAAGATAAGGGATTTTCACTGATGTGGGAACTATCTATTAAGAAAAGAAACTCTATCTAATCAGATGTGAAAACTATCCCTTAGTGTGTCTATCCCCTGTATAGATAACATTTCAAGATAATTGGAGATGTGCTTCAACAGAATAAGTAAGCCATCTTCTTTCAATTAAACATAGATTTGTCTGGTCTTTATGGGGTATTCATTACGCAATGGCTGCAATTAATATATCTAAAATGCAACAAATGTTGCCGTGTTAAATTGTCATAACATACCGCATGCGGCTTTTGTTGCCATTGTTTTCAAATTTGCTATTTATCAAAAATGACTCACGTTCTTTGACAACGTCCATGTGTATCATGCAAGACGATGTATCAAGTTTAAATGTACCACTCAAACACACACGCCAATGTCGGCCGTACAAGTGTTATGGCAATTAAAATGTCATTAACAAATTATTCAATGCCACCACATCACCAGCAATGCACCAATAAATGTACTCAACGCATTGGTTATAAGATCTGTCTAGGGTGTAACAATGTGACCTATCTTATTTTCATTGTTGGCTGTGATTTAAATAACATTTATACACAGTTAATATTTAATTATCTACCAGACAGATGAGCTGATAAAATTGTTAGGTTTTAAATATGTTGCATGCGTTTTTGATTCTATTCCTTTTCCCGTTTCAACGTGTTTTATAGAAGCATTTCCATGTAAGAAGGGTTACGTATGCTGGACGGTAAATAATAAACGCTCCAGGACACTACATATTCTTGTACCATGCACCATCATGTACCTGATCTTTATTGTATCACAAATGAAAAAATGCAACTAAACGTAATAAAGTTTATTTAAATGAACCTCTCTTCATTCCACTGACTATACCGATAAGTTTAAATTGATAATCGTTAACTAATTTATATTCACTGCCTTACAGATACACACTTGAAGGTCTATACTTCACTATCTTACAGATACACACTTGAAGGTCCATACTTCACTATCTTACAGATACACACTTGAAGGTCCATACTTCACTATCTTACAGATACACACTTGAAGGTCTATACTTCACTATCTTACAGATACACACTTGAAGGTCCATACTTCACTATCTTACAGATACACACTTGAAGGTCTATACTTCACTATCTTACAGATACACACTTGAAGGTCCATACTTTACTATCTTACAGATACACACTTGAAGGTCTATACTTTACTATCTTACAGATACACACTTGAAGGTCTATACTTTACTATCTTACAGATACACACTTGAAGGTCTATACTTCACTATCTTACAGATACACACTTGAAGGTCCATACTTTACTATCTTACAGATACACACTTGAAGGTCTATACTTTACTATCTTACAGATACACACTTGAAGGTCCATACTTTACTATCTTACAGATACACACTTGAAGGTCTATACTTCACTATCTTACAGATACACACTTGAAGGTCCATACTTTACTATCTTACAGATACACACTTGAAGGTCTATACTTCACTATCTTACAGATACACACTTGAAGGTCCATACTTTACTATCTTACAGATACACACTTGAAGGTCTATACTTCACAATCTTACTGATACACACTTGAAGGTCTATACTTTACTATCTTACAGATACACACTTGAAGGGCCATACTTCAACGATATATAGACCTTCAAGTGTGTATCTGTAAGATAATGATGTATAGACCTTCAAGTGTGGCTGTGTTATATAATGATATATAGACCTGTGTATCTGTAAGATAATGATGCATAGACCTTCAAGTGTGTATCTGTAATATAATGATATTTAGACCTTCAAGTGTGTATTTGTAAGATAATGATGTATAGACCTTCAAGTGAGGCTGTGTTATATAATGATGTATAGACCTTCAAGTGTGGCTGTGTTATATAATGATGTATAGACCTTCAAGTGTGGCTCTGTAAGATAATGATGTTTAGACCCTCAAGTGTGGCTCTGTAAGATAATGATGTTTAGACCTTCAAGTGTGGCTCTGTAAGATGATGATGTTTAGACCCTCAAGTGTGGCTCTGTAAGATAATGATGTTTAGACCCTCAAGTGTGGCTCTGTAAGATCATGATGTTTAGACCTTCAAGTGTGGCTCTGTAAGATAATGATGTATAGACCTTCAAGTGTGGCTCTGTAAGATAATGATGTTTAGACCCTCAAGTGTGGCTCTGTAAGATAATGATGTTTAGACCTTCAAGTGTGGCTGTGTTATATAATGATGTATAGACCTTCAAGTGAGGCTGTGTTATATAATGATGTATAGACCTTCAAGTGTGGCTGTGTTATATAATGATGTATAGACCTTTAAGTGTGGCTCTGTAAGATAATGATGTATAGACCTTCAAGTGTGGCTGTGTTATATAATGATGTATAGACCTTCAAGTGAGGCTGTGTTATATAATGATGTATAGACCTTCAAGTGTGGCTGTGTTATATAATGATGTATAGACCTTCAAGTGTGGCTCTGTAAGATAATGATGTTTAGACCCTCAAGTGTGGCTCTGTAATATAATGATGTATAGACCTTCAAGTGTGGTTCTGACATATAATGATATATAGACCTTCAAGTGTGGCTCTGTAATATAATGATGTTTAGACCTTCAAGTGTGGTTCTGTAATATAATGATATATAGACCTTCAAGTGTGGCTCTGTAAGATAATGATGTATAGACCTTCAAGTGTGTATCTGTAAGACAGTAAAGTATGGAATTAATGTTGAGACAAAATACATGGGAAATGGTGCAGACAGACATAGACGGACTGGTGCACGGACGGACGGGCAGTGCGATTGCTAATAGTCGCCTTTCGTGGACATCACAACAATGTAAGTCATGCTATAATTTCCTCACAGGACAATAATAACCACAAACATGTTAGCATGTGTTAAACTTGCTGTACATAGATTTAATGTCTGCATTCTTTGTTGACGAATATTGCATCTTTTTCTTCCTGTGTCAGTTTAAACTGCACATTTAGCAGAAAAGAGACAACAACAACTGTAATACTCATCTTATATCTTAATGGCCGAGACACACGGTGCATAGCTATTAAAACTGAAAAGCGTTTAGTGTGAAACAGCAAAATCTGCAAAACTGCTAAAACTTTATTTTTAAAGTGTACAAAAAATATAAAAGTATACATCATTATATCCTGAGGTTTGTGTGTTTACCAAAAGAGTGGATAACAATTTCCTAAAACATATTTATAATGGTTTATTGCATTCAGCATCATGAAACACATGTGTTTTGTGCAGCTTAAGATAACATTAAGATGCACCGAATTGAAAGGATTTGATTTTTTCTCTTATTTAATTGTATTATTAAATATTACAGATTGTTTGCATACAATATTACAGATTGTTTGCATACAATAGAAGGAATGGCATATATTGCATTAAATTGCACTTTATTAAACTTAATATAATTGTATTTAATTAAAGTGAAATGACATTTAACTTATAATTGGTTACTATACATCCCCTGCATTATTGTACATTAAAACACCAATGTAGTACACGTTGTCATAGTGTACAATATACATGTCCAGAACATAAACAGGTCTTAAGATTTCCTATTACACAGAATATGTGACGGATATATACAAATATGGAACAGACACCAGGGGCGTGCCTGCCGTTACGCACTTACGCAAGTGCGTACAGTGGCTTCCAGAAATTGAAAAAATAAAAACGCCAAAAAGCGAATAAAAATCGTCGCCTAACCCGGGTAAGGCACTACCTGTAAGATCTAGTGGTTTTCATCATTCATAATTACAAATGTCTAATTTACACCCATCTTTTTCTTGTTTGACTATATACATATATACATATATAGTCTTAATTTTACTACTATTACTTGTTTTCAGGAAAAAAAATGTTTGTTTTTTTTATACATTATGAAGCGTTATAAAGTCACCTGAAAAAGTATGACGTATTTTCTATTTCAAATGATAGTCATTGGCAATTTTTTATGTTTAAAAACGCCCCAGAATGCACCTACGGCGTTATGTAGTAAAAATTTTTTTTCCGGGGGAGCATGCCGGACCCCCGCCCCCCCCCCCCCCCCCCCCCCCCCTCTCCCTAGCAGGAGTGCGTATACACAAAAGTCGTCTAGGCATGCCCCTGGACACCTTGAAGATTCATCCCAAGCAGAATCTGCTAATGATTGTAAAGGGTTTGTAAAGGTGTAAAATGGCATATACATGCTGGAAAGATTGTGAATGGTTTGTAAAGGCGTTAAATGGCATATACATGCAGGAAAGATTGTGAATGGTTTGTAAAGGTGTAAAATGGCATATACATGCTGGAAAGGGAAACAGATAATTCTCCAACTTCAGCTTTAAACGGAACCTTGACAAAATTAACATAAAAACATAAGGAACATCTTCAACCCAACTCAAACAGTTATCACAAGTAGTGAGAATTGAAACAGGCAGATGGAGCAAGCCTCCAAGCCATTATGCAAAATTATAAAAAGGGTTATTTCTGAAATACTTTAGAATTTCACTTTCTTACTGAATGTGAATGGGGAACATTGGTGAAATGCAATATTGTCTCCCTAGTTAATTTATATTCGAGGTATTCCAAACAGTATGTAGGTCTTTTAGTTGGAATTCTTGGACTTTATCGACTGTAGATTTTGCAATTACAAACAGTGAAATTTCTTACTTTTGCATAAATATAAGCTTAAAATCCATTTAAATACTTATAGAGATATGTTATTTAAAAAAGAAAATGCAAGTGTTTGTTGATGATGGTTAACCAGTGAGACCAGTGAAAGGCAGAAAAGTCAACATATACTCCAAATAGCACAAGCATAAAAACCAAGTAAAACAAATGAAAAGACCTACATGCATTTAGGGATTATTCAGGGGAGACTATTCATTAATGTCTCTCATTGTAGAGTGAATCCTGAACAAAATATATAAGTATTTCTGGACACATACCAACACTAAGACAGTTCAAAGAGCTCTTGAAAACTACTCAAGTACCCCTAACAAGAAATGTATCAATATCTGCAAACAAGTCTTTAAAAAGGTGAACAGAAAGCATTAAATATTTTACATAACATTATTTGTTAAAACTACCCACAATATCTTGTAATACTACCAGATGCATACATATCTTTACCATGCTCTATTTACAAACATGTTTTTTACAATTTAACCAGAACTGTTTTTGTATATATATATATAACAAGCCTGTACTGATTGGCCAGTAGGCCTTTGTATCTTGAAAAAACTTATATCACATTGCATTTTTATCCTTCATCAGATAATACTGTATGGAATTTATCGTTAAATTGCATTGAATTAAACTGTATGTGACCATGTGGACTGTATGGCATTGTTTTTCATCAAATGACATTGTTAAGCAATAAAATGCACTGTTTTGCATCAAATCGCATTCATTGTTAAGCAATAAAATGCACTGTTTTGCATCAAATCGCATTCATTGTTAAGCAATAAAATGAATTGTTTTGCATCAAATTGCACTGTTAAGCAACAAAATGCATTGTTTTGCATCAAATTGCATTGTTAAGTAACAAAATGCATTGTTTTGCATTAAAATGCATTGTTAAGCAACAAAATGCATTGATTCACATCAAATTGCATTGTTTAACATCAAACATTAACATGTTAAGCAACAAAATGCATTATTTCACTTAGTTCTTAAGTGTAGGACATATTCAGTTATCGACAAGGTTCCAGTTGCGTAGTTTAGTAATTGAAAACTCATTTTATTTGATAATCTATATAAAACATGTAATATGCATTGTTTGGCAATAAATTAAGGATGATTTGAAATGGTGGAAAAGTTGGCATCAAATATTTATTTATTTATTTAAGTTTATGAAATACATCACAGCTACCAATCATGATCATTATAGCAACATGCTATTTTGTGGAGGATGAATGTCTGGGTAGAACCACCGGCGCATTGAAAGATAGCTGGAACCAAATTTAGTCCTTTGCCCAGAACGGGACTCAAACTGACAAGGTGAGAGTTTAAGCAGTCAGAGGAGTTACAAATCGGCGACTCTACCGCTATGCCACTGGCATCCCTGGCATCAAATAAATAGCAATATGTTGACTTCTTTCAATGTTTGGATGTGTAGGAAAATAAAGATAAACAAAGATGTACATGCATTATGTAGACTTCTATAAATATTTTACTGTGCATACATGTATAACATGGAATTCATAACAGCAGAGAGAGACATCAAACCAATATCCCAGATCAACTTCAAATATTTTTTGAGAAAATAGTTTTTTATCAATTAATACTTATTATAATAAGATGAACACAACACTAATTATTTTATGAATACCATTATGAGCATTGATTATTTAAAGTGATACCATTTAATATTAACAAAAAGATATGTTTATCAATAAGTGTTGTGATAAAATTTGCCATTAATATATGTTAATAAATAAGTGATTTGATATTGGTCCTGTTATTTGTCCGAGGGTGGTCGTATTGGTCCAAGACCGAAGGCCGAGAATCAATACCACCGACACGTGGACAAATAACAGGACCAATATCAAATCACTTATTTATTGACAATTTTATTAAATAACTACATGTACTTATAACATCTCACATTTAATACTTAGTTTTTGCATTAATCCATGTAAGAAAATGCTTGTGTTTTTGTGAAATCTACAGGTTGGAAAAAAAAACATTCGGTTAAACAATACCAATTCATGCCGTGAATGTTTGAAAACTGAGAATATTTTGTTTAATAAATTTATGCAACCTGTCGGCGTCTACACATAGACCGAGTAACAACAAAATGATGCCATTTCCCAAATACATATTATATCAAATACATTTGTTTAGTTCTTGATATACATCACAATGACCAATTATGATCATTATAGCAAGGTCCAGCTGTTTTGGTGGAAGAAAACCCCAGACAAAATTCTGGGTAGTATCACTGGTGCATCATAAGTCAGCTGGAAGACCTTCCCACATTAAGTCCTTCTCTACACCGAAAACTTGAATGTGGTCAAAACTGAATGAGTGTGATGTGATAATATCATGACATCAAGTTTTACTAGGGTCAGTTAAAGACAAAGTTAAAAACAATTAATATTAATTCAACATTATGTTTATTGGGTTTATCATACCACCTACACTACATCAGTTATCTGGAGACACTGTCCACTTGATGAAGATATAGTGCTGCCTTCACTGTGTATAGCATGCTGTGAACACCTGGCATGGTACCAAACCCAGTCACATTATCCTGACACTGGGCCAACCAGTCATGGAAATACCCTTATATTTGCTTCAGTGTTAGCAAGGTAGCTATATCACTACCATTTTTACGACTTTAGTATGTCATGGCCTGGGATCGAATCCGGGGCCTCCCGTACCTGGAGCTGACGCTCTATCGATTGCACTACCAGGTCCGGTAAAATGTCAACATTAAAATACGTAAATAAATCAATACAGACATGAATAACTCAATCAGATTAATGGAGTGATAGAACAAAAAATTTCAATGCAAACATACTAAGATTTGAATATATGCCACAATATTTGAAACATACTCAGATTTAAATATATGCTGCAATATTTGAAACATACTCAGATTTAAATATATGCTGCAATATTTGAAACATACTCAGATTTAAATATATGCCAAAATATTTAAAACAAACTCAGATTTAAATATATGCTGCAATATTTGAAACATACTCAGATTTAAATATATGCTGCAATATTTGAAACACTCAGATTTGAATATATGCTGCAATATTTGAAACATACTCAGATTTAAATATATGCTGCAATATTTGAAACATACTCAGATTTAAATATATGCTGCAATATTTGAAACACACTTAGATTTAAATATATGCTGCAATATTTAAAACATACTCAGATTTAAATATATGCTGCAATATTTGAACCATACTCAGATTTAAATATATGCTGCAATATTTAAAACATACTCAGATTTAAAAACATACTCAGATTTAAATAAATGCCACAATATTTGAATCATACTTAGATTTAAATATATGCTGCAATATTTAAAACATTAAAAAATAGTCAAACGTTGTATAAAACCCCCCACAAAAAACAGAATCCTTTTCATTTTCAAAACAAAGACCAATATCTAAGCCTAAAAATTAACCATTATCTATTTGGTCCACATATGGCATACATATCAGAAACTTAACAAAAAGAACTTAACAAATTTTGGTAGTTTGAGTACCATATGTGTTGAACCAATTTTTTTTTATATCTTAAACTAGTATTTAAATATAAAAATATATAATGCTCAATTTTGACATTATTAGATTTGGATTTTATATTAACAACTCCTAAAATCACTCCTAAGATTTGAGAATTTCTTTTAATAGAAACAAAACAATGGCCATACAAAAAACACATTAAATGGAATATCTGTTAACCAAAGCATACAGGCATAAGTGATGCAATCACACATTCATGTATAAGTGTTACTTTAGATGAAGTTAGGGTTGAAAACACTAATAACAATAAAAACAATATACACATTTTCTGCAATAAAACAGCATTTTCAGAATAAAAAATTAAAACACTAACAAAAGTGTTGTACAATGTGTACCAGGTTATAACATTATATTACAAGAAGTTTATATAATTATCTTGTGTCCATTTTTTATCCGATATAGATCCTGGTCTAGTCAATTGTATAAACATATAAAATTAGTAAAAACAACGTTGAATGTTATTATTTATAATTTAAATAAGATATTGAACATCATCCACAAAATGACATCACAAAAGACATTCCAAATATACAAATATATACATATGGGATAGATCTGTCATAACGAACAATTTTACATTCATGTATATGAAAATGATAAATTATATAGATTTATGAAATAGTACACCCTTCCTAATCTTGACATACATGTATCAGCATGTATAACAATGACTGGGAAATATTTCAATTACTGGTAATACACAGCCAAGTAAACAATCCATGATATTTGAATTTTAAGCAGTTTAAGAGAAATAATAAATATATGTTTCGGTAATACTGCGTAGATTTATATATTAAGGATTCAATTTGTAAGTATTTATAAATATGTGACTAACATGCATTATAATACTCGATTTCTATAAGGTAATTTGAGTGAAATTCATTTAGAAATAATTTGTAGCCTTGATTTTTATATAGATATACCCAGCTAGGTCTATCCTTGTCATTATTGTCATCAACCTACTATTCCAAGAGGGGATTCCATGTTAGAACCACCAACACAACACAGGTATGGTCGCCTTTCATCGCCAGTGAGCGCCTTTACCAGGTTTCTAACACACACCGTATGGGGATGAGGAGTTATAAGTCAATTACCTTCTGCTCATCAACAGGTGCTTGTAACCTAGGCGTACATTCAGTAGAAGGGAACGTAAGCTGGTAATGATGTTTGCTGCTAATGGTGTAATCGTACGATTCGCTTTCTTTTCTCATCAAATTTCGAATCCGTTAGCTGATGGTTCGTTAAGTAGACAATGTTAGCTACTGTTCGGTAACGTTAGCTAACATTCGCTTCTACTGAACACACGCCAGGTAGTAAGAAAACAAATAAAGTGTATATCTGCAGTCACCTGTAACATGGCACTTCCATACTATAAGGCCCGTATTCACCAACCATTCTTAAGGTTAAGTTATGACTTAAGCCCAAGTCACAATTTTCGTACCAACAAAAATAAACTTATGTTTAAAGTTTCAATGTGATTAATGTTATTCTAATCTCAAAGTAGCAAAGTTAAAGTGTCATGCAAAAATCCAGACATGTAGCTAAATACATAATAAAGATATTGTGGATTGAAATCCATGACTTCAGCCATTCTTACTTAAAAACCGTGGTGAATCCTGGCCCAACACTTTCCTGATCCCAAGCAAAGACAAAAAAAAATTCTTCTTAATTTTCTACACCAGCAACCAATCAGAATTTTTGAAGAATTTGAGAATAAATCAGAGACTTTACCTTGGCTGTTTTTATTAACATTTCTTAAGTAATAATAGGTCAAGGTAAGGAGTTCAGAATTTATCTCAGGAATACAGTAAGATATAAGAAATTTTACATGATTTTTTGAAAGTGTTACTTTCTGGTAACAATCAAATAAAAAATATATAGAAATTCTTAGTTCTCATATTAACCCGATTGATTCTTTTTGAAAACTATCCACAATTTGATTAATCAGCTGCTTGTATCAGTCAGACTTAAATATCCGTGTTTATTAACTATACAGTGAACTCTTCCACTTTCGGAGGGAGACTCGCACTTTTACGGTTCACAATTCTTTGAAAATGAGAAGTGTTTTACACATTTTCAGAAATCTCCCTACTTTATAACAGATATCTGTCTTCTTTGTTTATATGAATACAACAAATCTACCACTGTGCAAGTGAAAATCTCCCACTTTGGCCTTGGAGAAAGGTCACACATATGAATAACCTATGACATCAATGGACTGTAAACCAGCTTGACTAAAGAAATTCAATTCAAGGTCAACTTGACTAAAGAAATTGATTTATTTTTTTATATTTGAGCTTTTATCTGGAATGTCAATAAAACAACAAAACATAAATTTTAACAAGCATTCACAATTAAAAAGAAAAAAAATGGTTATAATGGGTTTTTCAAAGCATTTTTTATAAATGGTGATAACAAAGAAAAATTTAAACTTAAGATATGATACTGTTGTTAGTCCACTGTATCAGCAGAAAAATAGAAGAATGATTCTAAAATATATCCCTACTATAACCAGAAATTTATACAAATGCATTATGAGATGCAACCAAGATGTGTTTTTGTTGTTGTCTTTCTGATTTTTCAATAAACAGTAATTTCTAACTGGCTGTATTTTTTCAATAATTTATAATGCTGTACATAATAGTACAAGTATCACACACTAATTATTTCAATAGATAGTTTCCACATCAGTGAAAAACCCTTATCTTGGCAGCCATCTTTGATGGTAACTTCAAGGGATTTTCTTTTGAATTGTATAGAAGGGTAAATTTTGTTTTCTTGTAATTTCCTTATTTGTGGTCCAAAAGTTAAAAGCTATACACCATTGGAAAGCTCTTGAAATTCATTTTTAGAATACAATATTTTTTCAATTGATAAATGCAAACAGAATTAATACACAGAAATAAATAAAACTATTGGCTCATACTTAAAACAAAATGAAACAGTGTCTCATTTTCGGTTGTATTTCTTAAAACTTTTAAACTATCAAAATATAGTTTTGATATTTAAATACTTTATTAAAGCTGTTTTATTTGATATCAAATTCAGTAAAATAGACTGAAAAATAAAAACACAGTGGTGAGTTTAATACACCACATATTTCCCGATTTCGGTCTGCATTAGCTTCTGCCCACAAAGATGGCTGCCTTAAACTGTCTTATCAGTGTCGATGGCATCATATGGAAACTATCTATAAGTATATATTATATTTTGTGATTTGCAATTTTTCACAAAGTATATATAATGACTAGAAACAACACACCAGCACCTAAAACTTAAAAAAACAACAACAGAGGAAAATAAACTTATCGATATACAAAAGTATAAAACATACAAAATAATGGATTTATTTCACATATGAACTAATATTGGCAATAGTTTTCCATAGCTGAACATACAAACATCAAAACGTTAATTCTGTTACACCATTTCTGTCTGATATCTTCTTTCTTATAAATGTTTACAAGGATGTGTTTCTGTTAAAATAATCGTTTCTAAATCAGGTAGATAAAAGGGATCAGTAGATTTATTTTTAAAACTCTTTGGAAACATCTTAAATTTAAGGTAACACATAAGATAGAATAATTGAAAATTACAAAGTGGACAATCTGAAAACAAATCTTATAAAATTTCTTATAACAAATTAATTTCTTTACATTCAAACTACAGACATACATTTAATAACATGATACAATCCATTCTTTTTGTGAAACTTCTAAAAATACATTTAAAAATGTGAAACTTATACATCAATGTAATCACTGATCAATATAAATAAGTTTATTTCCACCAATCATTTCTTTGCATGCACATTAGACTTAATAGTTCGGCCAATTAAACCCTCTCTACAGTTGTAGCATCACAGCTAAGATTCTTCATCCTCCATTTTGATTTCCTGTCCAGCCGCTTGACCTCCTTGAGCATTCTGGGTAGTTGTCCCCTTCTCTTCTTCAATTGCCTCTACTGCACCATTCTCTGAATTGGCCCTCATGCTGGTTGGCGAATCTGTGTGTGTATCAGTCTGTGTGTCAATTCCCAAGTCGGACTGTGCACCAGTCAGGGCACCTGCCTCAGATGCCTTGCTCTCCTTCACTTGTGAAGAGTCAGTAACAATGTCAAGGTCACTGAAGAGCGAAGCTTTGTCTTGGCCCCATACAAAGTTGTAGCTTTCCTCCATCTTGGAATGATGGTTCTGTTCTTTGTCTGCTTCAGATGGGGCACCCTGAAGTAAATGAATTTACAAATATGAATGTTTTGTGACCCTGAAGCTGTGCATTTAGAATTACCCATTGATAGCACCTCAGCATCTTTATTTATTCTTGGTCTGGGCTCGAATGGGTAAATGTATCACTTAACCGACCAGCAATGTGCTATTGGTTGTACCCAGATATAAGTCTGAGGGTTCAACCACCCAGTCACCATCATGACCATACTCGCATCAGTGCAGTGTTACCTGGCGAGAGACATTTGATTTAACATTTTACACTACATGTGACACGATCCTTTCTGGGACAATACTTATCCTTGTCTTGTTTTTGTTTGTTCAAATCCAACCATATGCCCTTAATAAGACAGATAATGATGGTGTTCATTTAAAGCAGAAGTGATGACCTAACTATGATAGCAGGCTATTCACACCAAAGGTCACAGAAGGTAAAATTATTCCGAGTCCAGGACAAACTGACCTGGAAGCCTTGTTCACCCTACACCATCATGCCAGCAGTTTTTACAAAAAAAGTCATTGATGCAAAGCATCAAAGGCGATGGAAAAACTGGAACAAGTTTACAGGTTAAACCAGCCAATCAAATCCCACAATTCAGTTGCTTCCCGCCAAAATGTCAGCAAAATTCCCATCACAGTAATCTCCCTTGCTTGACAAATCAAATTCAAAAACAAAACAATATAAAAAATAATAAAATAATAAATAATCGAAATTAAACATATTTGACTATCATTATCTGACGACAGTTTTTTATTGTGACAATCACGACAGTTTTTGATGTGACATTTTTTTTTTAGATTATTGCTTGATGATGAACCCTATTTCTGATTATTGCTTAGATCCTATCTGTAAATCTCCTGGTGACATGAATCTCCAGTGGCAACCAACAAACATGATCTCAGTAGACTCTACGCTTCAGCTTGTTATCAATAAAACAAAAATTCGAGGGGGGGGGGGGATAGGGGGGTGTCTTCTTGATACCTTATTGAGACTCACTTTGACGTGAAGAGCCACTGTACACCTCTGATGTCAAATCAAGACAAAACTTTGAGAATCTGATTGATCAAATCTGAAAAGTCTTAAAATCTCACAAATAAATTTCTTAAGAAAAAGTCTCAAATTCAAGCTCAACATTAAATAACCTTAAGCTCTGGAACAACTTTTAAACACTGAGTACAAGTGAGCAAAGCTACAATTAATTTTTGTACACAATAAGAATATATGACAAAGTCCTATGAGCATTGCAACATGTATCAAACTCTGAAAAGGCACAGGACAAAGGTATTTAACGTGCAAGCCAAGTGAAAAGCAAGAACAATTCTTTATGATTCTAAAAGAGCAAACCCGACAGTTACCGCCTTGTCAACAGCCTGTTTCACTTAGTGCTAGAATGTATAATGCTAGCTGTTACTTACCATAAGTCAAAGCAGGGGAATAACTGTTCCAAAATGAATTTTAGAATTACCTGCTCTTAGCCTATAGTGAAATTACTTCTGGTTTTGACTGAGAATAAGAATTCTTAAGTTTGAAGTGAATACTTTTATTGTTTCTCATGCAATGACAGTTGCTCCAGTTTATTTCTTAGAAAAGGGGAGGTAATAACATGGTATCTTGGATCCATTGACCTTCACCTTGATCACTCAAAGATGACTGAACCAGAAAAGCTACTGCCTGTCCCAATCTCTATGTTGCCTTTCAGAACACAGCAACCTCTGCCAGAAAAATGGTAACACATCCATGGGCTTGCCAAACAATTTTTGAAGAAGCTTATAATATTTTGATATAGGATTTTTATGACCTTCCCACATGAAGTATTTCACCGTGAACGGGACTCAAACCCACACAATAAGAAGCTAAGCTGTCAGAGGAGTTTAAAGTTGGCAACTCTACCACTATGCCATGGGTGTCACCACAGAATGAGAGCCTGTTCTTGTACAGAAACAATGTTATGGCAACTGGTGAAGTATCTCCCAAGAATAATTAAATGTGTTCTGCTTTACAGCGGTCAAGGTTTAAATATCCACAATTACTTTACTGAAACTTTGAAATCTTATGAAAACATCTTAACTAAAGATATGAACAAAGACATTATTGTACTATTGTTCTCTTGTCAATGTCAATGCACTGCAGTGAAGCTGTACAGCAAACCATACAGAGAGCAAAACTAACCAGAAAGCAAAACCAACCCACCAGTAGCAAAAACAACCAGAGAGCAAAACCAATCTGAGAGCACAACCAAAAAAAAAGAGCACAACCAACCATACACAGAGCACAACCAACCATACAACCATAATGAGAACACAGCAAACCATACATTGAGAACAACCAACCATACAGAGAGCACAACCATCCATACAAGAGCATAACCAACCATACAGAGAGCACAACCAACCATACAACCATACTGAGAACAAATCAAACCATACAGTGAGCACAACCAACCACACAGAGAGTGCAACCAACCATACAGAGGGCACAACCAACCATATCCAGAGCATAACCAACCATACTGAGAGCACAAAAAAACATACAGTGAGTTCAATCAACCATACAGAGAGCACAACCAACCACACAAAGAGTGCAACCAACCATACAGAGAGCACAACCAACCATACAGAGAGCATAACCAACCATACTGAGAGCACAACAAACCATACAGAGAGAAAAACCAACCATACAGAGAGCACAACCAACCACACAAAATGTGCAACCAACCATACAGAGAGCACAACCAACCATACAGAGAGCACAACCAACCACACAAAGAGCACAACAAACCATACAGAGAGCATAACCAACCATACAGAGAGCACAACCAACCATACAGAGAGCACAACCAACCACACAAAGAGTGCAACCAACCATACAGAGAGCACAACCAACCATACAGAGAGCATAACCAACCATACAGAGAGCATGACCAACCATACAGAGAGCATAACCAACCATACAGAGAGCATAACCAAACAGAGAGCATAACCAACCATACAGAGAGCACAACCAACCATACAGAGAGCATAACCAACCATACAGAGATCACAACCAACCATACAGAGAGCATAACCAACCATACAGAGAGCAGAGAGCATGACCAACCATACAGAGAGCATAACCAACCATACAAACCAACCATACAGAAAGCACAACAAACCATACAGAGAGCATAACCAACCATACAGACCAACCATACAGAAAGCACAACCAACCATACAGAGAGCACAACCAACCATACAGAAAGCATAACAAACCATACAGAGAGCACAACCAACCATACAGAGAGCATAACCAACCATACAAACCAACCATACCGAAAGCACAACCAACCATAAAGAGAGCATAACCAACCAAATAGAGAGCATAACCAACCATGCTGAGAGCACAACTAACCATATAGGAAGCATAACCAACAAAACAGAGAGCATGACCAACCATATAGAGAGCTTTACAAACCATACAGTGAGCACAACCAACCATACAAAAAGCATAACCAACCATACAGAGAGCATAACCAACCAAATAGAGAGGACAACTAACCTTACAAAGAGCGCAACCATACATACAGAGAGCACAACCAACCATACAGAGAGTATAACCAACTATACAGATGTACTCACATATTGTTATCCTTCAAGACATACAGTTTACAGTTTAACTAAGTCTGTTTTCCAAGTTAACTTAATTATTTCTAGACTATTAGTTTCACTGTTTTGCCTTGTTCCCTATTTTGTTAGAAACAGGTTAAACGAAATATCTCTTAGAAACAGCTCAATGCATTAAACATTAGAAGCAAACACTCATCCATAACGATGGTTGAAAGGATACACACATGTAGACCCATTGCAATTTTGCTTAAATGAATTTTATCTGAAATATTTTTGTTGTCCCTGGGACGATATACCCAATAATTATACTTTATCTAACCTCTAGTAGGACGTAGGCTATATAAATATATTCCCTGTGACTGTGTTTCTGAATGCAGGTGTGGTGTGAAGAAATGCCAACCTGACTATATTAACTTAACATTTTTAAATTTACCTTTTATACTATTGAGATTTTGGTTTGAGGACAGGGATGGGATGGGATTAGCCAGCATTTTTGCCGATACTGCGCAGCAACATTTCTATCATTATAGCACAGGGGCACTTATGAGGTGCCCAGGGACTGAACCCGGCTGGTCCATTATACTGACACCGACGAGTCAGGCGTAATACTGTCCCCTTAGCCCTGAGCGTTAGGAGGGAAGCCACTACTACCAAATTTAAAGTCTTTGGTTTGACCTGGCCGGGGTTCGAACCCAAGACCTCCCGATCCGCAAGCCGACGCTCTACCACCTGAACTATTTTGGCTATTTCTCTATCAACAAGCTATATAATTATACTGATACTAAGTTCAATTATTGTATATTTGCATGGGAAATATACAAACAAAGCTAATAATATAAACCAAGGCCTGTATTCATGACAGATAATGAGGGATAAACTAATTAATCATTCTGAAATTATCCATCCTTACATACAACATCATTCTTACTTCTTTCATATTTGACATCATTTTCTTAGAAAAAAAGTGAAATGAAAAATCAAAATTAGTATTTGATATCACTTTTATTCGAGATAAGATATTAAAATATTTCAACTTTTAGAGATTAATGTTAACAAGATATTCAAACAATATTAGAATTTAATTAAATTAATTAAAAGCGTCATAAAAATGCCTGGATATGATAGCTTGGTGTGTTCAACTTAATTTTAAATAAAAACAGCATCTTTCAAATTAAAAAAAAAAAAGAAACTTATTTATTGTGTTTATCATCACACCAACAGTATTTCATTTATATGGAGACGGTGTCCACTTGAAGCAGATATAGTGCTGCCTTCACTGTGTATATCATGCCATGAACACATGGCATGATACCACACCCAGACACATTATCCTGACACCCGGCCCCCCAGTTATGTGGAATCATAGCATCTTGTACATTTGAAACAAATAAAAAGGCTGTCAAATATATAAAATTACTATTAGCATAGCTAGAGATATTGTCTACAGTGTTATTACTTCCTCTCCTTTTAAGGACATTATATGCTACAGTACCATAAAGTGGATACATTCTTATCACAATTGTTGCATCTTTTCTGGAGGGTATTGTAACACTTAGCTTGCTACATTTTCTAAAAAAACCCACACTAAATTCTCAGGGTTTTTTGCTTTAATATTATATATGTTATACATCAGGGTTGATTTACTTATAAACAGCGACTGAGCAGCAAGCATTGCTTAGCTAAGTACATTTTGTTGTAAACCCAAACTAAATTCTTAGGTTTTTTTAACTTTAATATTATATATGTTACATGTCAGGGTTGATATAAACAGAGACTGAGCAGCAAATAGTGCTTAGACCTTGGCTTACTACATTTTGTTAAAAACCTTTTCTAAAATTTCAGTTTTTTTTTAGCTTTAATATTATATATGTTACATGTCAAGGCTGACAATACTTATAAACAGAGACTAAGCAGAAAATAGTTCAGAACCTTATCAGACAGGTCCCAGCAGGAGGCTGGCTGATCTGGATCTACACTATTTGCCTTATAAATGACACAAAAAACTATGTATGAAAAAAATGGGATGTTATTCTTGTCTTTGTGCACAAAATCATTTATTATGTGTATTTCAGATACATGCTATTTGCTTTTATCACTTATTGAATAACATCACTGTCACAATTAAAAACCAAAAAACTCAAACAAATAGAAAAAAATTGCAAAAGGTATGCTGACAAGTTGATATGCATACAGTACTTGGATAAAAAATACACCCTGGGGTATGATTTTTCTCCGAAAGAAATGTAAAATTTGAGATCGAATTGTGAATTTACTGTTCTTGATAAAAAACTTCTATGAGAGAATTCTTTTATTCTTTTCAATATTTACAGTTAATTATCTAAAGTAATTAAATCTGGAATAAAAAGTACACCCAGCCTAACTTAATTTATGTTCCATACATTATAAAATTAGACAGCTTATCACATGTAATTTTAAAAGTGTATATTAAAACGCTGTGTTGGTGTTTTTTGTTTTTTTAGATTTTAAATGAATAAATAAACTATAAGGATAAAGCAAACAAATGTTTTATTCTAGGGCTTATTAAGAGTTATTTTGTACTTATTATCTGTACTTAATTATCTACTTAATATTTACTGTGATAAAAGACTTTGGAAAACAGTTAATATTTATAAATCATCAATAAACAAATAACGAGAAAATGTTTTTATCAACGAGAAATCTTTTGGGCTCAGTTATCATAAGGGCTGGTTTGCAATATCTTTAATGGTACGTGAATTAAGGAGATTTTGTAGACAGATTTGAGGGATTAGATTAGCAAGCATTTTTGCTGATACTGTGCAGCAACATTTCTATCATTATAGCACAAGGGCACTTATGAGGTGCCCAGGGACTGAAACCGACCAGTCCATTGTACTGACAGCGACAAGTCAGGTATAATGCTGTCCCCTTAGCCCCGAGCGTTATGAAGGAAGCCACTACTACCAACTTTAAAGTCTTTTGTTTGACCCGGCCTGAGTTTGAACCCACGACCTTCTGATCCGCAAGTCGACGCTCTACCACCTGAGCTGTTGTGGCCGGAAGAGAGAATTGACAAATTACACAATTACCTAAGTATGCTTACTTTAACATTGTCATTGTTCAACACATCATGAAACTTGTATCTTTTCTCTTCATTGAAAACATTATAAAAATGGTTTAATCTTTGAAGTTGAATATGTGCCAAATACAATGCTCGTTTAAGTATGACACAAACAAAAGCATGTTTTTTTCCTCTAAAACATTAAAAAAAAACACAAACAGAACCATGTGCAAAATAAAGATGTGCAAGGGCTACTTCAGAACACATATTCAACTGTTTAATATAGAAAACATTGTCAACCTTGCCCCTGTTAAGTGATTTGTATGCAAGCTCATGTTTCTAAACACAATCCAGGTTATCACCCATCTAGACCCCCCCAGAAATATATGTACCATACTAATGACCTGACATAATAAATTTTTGTTACCGTGAAGATACTACCCATAAATATATCACAACACTTCTCTGACACACATATAAAAAGTAACAACCAAAAAATGAGATGAATAAAAAATGAAGAAAAAAAACAAAAAAAACAGATGGTACTGCACAGAAAAAGTTAAATCTTCCAAAAAAATTGTTTTCTTTGATATGTAACAGTATTTTTAGAACATAACATAAAAAAAAGCTGTTTTGGTTGCCGAGGATCTGTGGTGACAGAAATGCTTTGTGTTTGTAATTAGGACGACAACAACACCTGAAGTCATATACCACCCATGTTTTTTTCACAACATAACTTCTGCAACCAAACACTTACAGCAGATAAAATATCACATAAAAGCCAGTGTCAACCATAAAGGTTTCTACAAAATACTGCAACTCAAAAATACAGGCACAAACAGTGCATCTCCAATAGCCAATTACTGAAGAATTATTACGTGATGTGAGATCAATTCGTGATAAAGAAATTGTTTATTATCTAGTTAATAAGACCGACATAACTATCCAAACCACCATATGTATTTTAATATCTCTAGCAAGCAAGAAAATGACACTTAATAAATAAATAAAACTAAGATAAATATTTATAATTTAAGTTTTGGAGATTATTTGCTGCTGTCCAAATTATATTTAAATACCTATTAGCCATTTTTACCTACCTGAAAAAATTATGAATATCGTTAAGTGGCCTGAATTTATTGGAGTTTAAATACAAAAAAACAACAACACAACAACATATGTACACTCCAATGGTAGAAAAAAGGCCAGCAGAGATTGTTTAAGTTTTGTTTTTAAGAGTTGGTCTGACAGATGCTCTGTCAAACTACAAATTTCAGGTATATTTTTATTTGAACCTAAATTGTCCATGCTCCAAGCAAGAGGAAGCCCTCTATGTTGAATACCAAAGAACAACCGATTGGCAACCTAGTAGAATTTTAATGAAATTATTTTTTATATATTGTATATATTTTTGTGTTTGTGTAATTATATTTTCATTTTACCTTTAGTCTGAGAAATGACTTAAGAAAATGACTTGATTTTTATTAAGTTTTGAAAATTTTGATCAAGTTTACAGTGATCTGGATACAGACTCTACATGAGTATGGTCTCCTCAATTGTCACATGCTATCTGTTACAGCAGGGATGTTCACATGTTTTCTGGTACAGCAGGGGTGTTCACATGCTATCTGTTACAGCAGGGATGTTCACATGTTTTCTGTTACAGCAGGGGTGTTCACATGCTTTCTGGTACAGCAGGGGTGTTCACATGCTATCTGGTATAGCAGGGGTTGTCACATGCTTTCTGGTACAGCAGGGGTGTTCACATGCTATCTGGTATAGCAGGGATTGTCACATGCTTTCTGGTACAGCAGGGGTGTTCACATGCTATCTGTTACAGCAGGGATGTTCACATGTTTTCTGTTACAGCAGGGGTGTTCACATGCTTTCTGGTACAGCATGGGTGTTCACATGCTATCTGGTATAGCAGGGGTTGTCACATGCTTTCTGGTACAGCAGGGGTGTTAACATGTTTTCTGTTACAGCAGGGGTGTTCACATGCTTTCTGGTACAGCAGGGGTGTTCACATTGTTTCTGGTATAGCAGGGGTGTTCACATGCTTTCTGGTACAGCAGGGGTGTTAGCATGCTTTCTGGCACAGCAGGGGTGTTCACATGCTTTCTGGTACAGCAGGGGTGTTCACATGCTTTCTGGTACAGCAGGGGTGTTCACTTGTTTTCTGGTACAGCAGAGGTGTTCACATGCTTTCTGGTACAGCAGGGGTGTTCACATGCTTTCTGGTACAGCAGAGGTCTTCACATGCTTTCTGGTACAGCAGGGGTGTTCACATGCTTTCTGGCACAGCAGGGGTGTTCACATGCTTTCTGGTACAGCAGGGGTGTTCACGTGCTTTCTGGTACAGCAGGGGTGTTCACATGTTTTCTGGTACAGCAGAGGTGTTCACATGCTTTCTGGTACAGCAGGGGTGTTCACATGCTTTCTGGTACAGCAGAGGTATTCACATGCTTTCTGGTACAGCAGGGGTGTTCACATGCTTTCTGGTACAGCAGGGGTGTTCACATGCTTTCTGGTACAGCAGAGGTGTTCACATGCTTTCTGGTACAGCAGAGGTTTTCACATGCTTTCTGGTACAGCAGGGGTGTTCACATGCTTCTGATACAGCAAGGGTTGTCCTATTGATTCTGAGACAGCAGAGGTCGTCACATGCTATTTGAGATAGCAGAGGTTGTCACATGCTCTCTGAGGTAGCAGAGGTCATCACATGCTTTTGGAGACAGCAGAGGTCATTGCATGCTTTCTAAGATAGCAGAGGTCATGTGAGAAAGCAGAGGTCGGGGTGAGATTGCAGAGGTCGTCTGAGATAGCAGAGATAGTGTGAGACAGCAGAGGTTGTCACATGCTTTCTGAGATAGCAAAGGTCGTCACATACTTTCTGATACAGCAGAGGTTGTCACATGCTTTCTGAGACAGCAGAGGTCGTCTGAGATAGCAAAGGTCATGTGAGACAGCAGAGGTCGTCTGAGATAGCAGAGGTCATGTGAGACAGCAGAGGTCGTCACATGCTTTCCGAGATAGCAGAGGTCTTCACATGCTTTCTGAGACAGCGGAGGTCGTCACATGCTTTCCGAGATAGCAGAGGTCGTCACATGCTTTCCGAGATAGCAGAGGTCGTCTGAGATAGCAGAGGTCATGTGAGACAGCAGAGGTCGTCACATGCTTTCAAAGATAGCAGAGGTCGTCTGAGATAGCAGAGGTCATGTGAGACAGCAGAGGTCATCACATGCTTTCTGAGACAGCAGAGGTCGTCACATGCTTTCCAAGATAGCAGAGGTTGTCTGAGATAGCAGAGGTCATGTGAGACAGCAGAGGTCGTCACATGCTTTCCGAGATAGCAGAGGTCTTCACATGCTTTCTGAGACAGCAGAGGTCGTCTCATGCTTTCCGAGATAGCAGAGGTCGTCACATGCTTTCCGAGATAGCAGAGGTCGTCTGAGATAGCAGAGGTCATGTGAGACAGCAGAGGTCGTCTGAGATAGCAGAGGTCATGTGAGACAGCAGAGGTCGTCACATGCTTTCCGAGATAGCAGAGGTCATGTGAGATAGCAGAGGTCATCACATGCTTTTCGAGATAGCAGAGGTCATGTGAGACAGCAGAGGTCGTCACATGCTTTCCGAGATAGCAGAGGTCGTCTCAGATAGCAGAGGTCATGTGAGACAGCAAAGGTCGTCACATGCTTTCCGAGATAGCAGAGGTCATGTGAGACAGCAGAGGTTGTCACATGCTTTCTGAGATAGCAGAGGTCGTCTGAGATAGCAGAGGTCATGTGAGACAGCAGAGGTCGTCTGAGATAGCAAAGGTCATGTGAGACAGCAGAGGTCGTCTGAGATAGCAGAGGTCATGTGAGACAGCAGAGGTCTTCACATGCTTTCTGAGACAGCGGAGGTCATCACATGCTATTTGAGATAGCAGAGGTCGTCACATGCTTTCCAAGATAGCAGAGGTCGTCTGAGAGAGCAGAGGTCATGTGAGACAGCAGAGGTCGTCACATGCTTTCCAAGATAGCAGAGGTCGTCTGAGATAGCAGAGGTCATGTGAGACAGCAGAGGTCATCACATGCTTTCTGAGACAGCAGAGGTCGTCACATGCTTTCCGAGATAGCAGAGGTTGTCTGAGATAGCAGAGGTCATGTGAGACAGCAGAGGTCGTCACATGCTTTCCGAGATAGCAGAGGTCTTCACATGCTTTCTGAGACAGCGGAGGTCGTCACATGCTTTCAGAGATAGCAGAGGTCGTCACATGCTTTCCAAGAAAGCAGAGGTCGTCTGAGAGAGCAGAGGTCATGTGAGACAGCAGAGGTCGTCACATGCTTTCCAAGATAGCAGAGGTCGTCTGAGATAGCAGAGGTCATGTGAGACAGCAGAGGTCATCACATGCTTTCTGAGACAGCAGAGGTCGTCACATGCTTTCCGAGATAGCAGAGGTCGTCTGAGATAGCAGAGGTCATGTGAGACAGCAGAGGTCGTCACATGCTTTCCGAGATAGCAGAGGTCTTCACATGCTTTCTGAGACAGCAGAGGTCGTCTCATGCTTTCCGAGATAGCAGAGGTCGTCACATGCTTTCCGAGATAGCAGAGGTCGTCTGAGAGAGCAGAGGTCATGTGAGACAGCAGAGGTCGTCACATGCTTTCCGAGATAGCAGAGGTCTTCACATGCTTTCTGAGACAGTAGAGGTCGACACATGCTTTCCGAGATAGCAGAGGTCGTCACATGCTTTCCGAGATAGCAGAGGTCGTCTGAGATAGCAGAGGTCGTCACATGCTTCTCCATATAGCAGAGGTCGTCTGAGATAGCAGAGGTCATGTGAGACAGCAGAGGTCGTCTGAGATAGCAGAGGTCATGTGAGACAGCAGAGGTCGTCACATGCTTTCCGAGATAGCGGAGGTCGTCTGAGACAGCAGAGCTTGTCTGAGATAGCAAAGGTACTATATAATAGTGAGACGAAAAACTAGTATAACGAGTGTAAAAATGGCTAATTTGCAAACAGCAAAATTCTTCTTTAGCTGGTCTTAATTTCCAAAATACTGATTTTGGCAAGAAATGTTAATGATGATACCAGGAGTACTTAAATCTCTCTGGGAAATATAAAATGGGAGGCAATAACACCTAGCAATATCACCGAGTCATTACAAAACTTCTAGACATTAACCTTTGTCAGACATCTTATAAAATATCATATTATATGGCGTTTCATACTGGTTACATCATTTTTATAGCTATGAAGCTAAAAGCATGTGTGAAACCCTATTTATGCATAAGAGGCACAGTTTCACACGATATTTTATCCACCAGTTCTTAAGGAGATAAGATAAAACTTGTTTTACTTTTTTTTTTTTCTTGCCAAAAAACAATAATTTGGAAGATTTTAGTTGTCACAAGTCATCCAAACTTTAAGGGTTCGATGTCATATTATTTTAACAGTATCGGCTCAATCATATTAATGCTGGTCCATTTTTCTTACAATCATTTTTTTACTGAAATTTAGAATAAAGCAATTTCTTATATTAATACAAATGAATCTATTAGAAATTTTACAGCCAAGAAGAAAATGCTGTCAAATTTATTATAAGAGGTGCCATGGCATAGTGGTAGATTCACCAATTTGTATTTCCTCTGACCGTTAAGTCTCTGACCATATGGGTTTGAGTCCCACTTGGGGCAATGGACTAAATGTGAAAATGTCTTCCAGCTAACTTGCGGTGCAACGGTGGTTCTATGCAGGCATTTGCTGGGGACTTCCCCCACTAAATAGCTGGACGTAGCTTTATACAATGACTATTATTAGCCACAGTGATGTATTTCTAAAAAACAACAACAAAAACTAAATAGAGACACAAGGAATAAAAACAAGTGATGACAGGAGATGGAAATATAATGAGAATGGTTGTAAAAAAGAAGTAAGGAAGGTAGGATGGTGGGTGGTAGTGTGATTTGTAGGATGCACAATGCTCCAAATGTCATCATCAGGGTCATATGTCATGTGACCTATAAATTAGGTCAACATCAATCAGTAAACTGGGTCAGGTGTGTCTATCCAGGTGTGTCTATCCTGCAGAAGAATAACACTTCACCTGCTCAGCACAAATTGGTCAAGTTTCCACAAATTGTATACATCCTGATCATCCCACCGACTGGGAGCAGTCTTATCAGAGTCTGCACCATGTCATTGTGGGTATCTAAAAATAAGGCATCTTTACATGTTAATGCATAATGAAAAATAAGGATGAGTTATAAAAGAATGTAAAATGAGAAGGATGAACAACTGTTTGCCCTGTGGCAGAAAACATTGAATTATAAAGGCATAAATATAACATTCACACTGTCCAGGGATTCTGAAGACAGTTGAATAGTTGTGTTGTCTTAAAAACATTTTTTTTTACCTAAAACAGATGTAGTGTTACCTGTGATAGCATGCCACAAACAGCTGACATTGCCAGCATACCCAGCCACTTTCACTGACAATGTGCATACTAGTCTTGGAACTTCCATTAACCCTTTACTTGCTGGCAACACCCAATCCTAATTGTTGTTGTTTCCAGCGAGTACAGGATTAATGGCTGCACATAATCAGGAAGCTGGTATGTCATAGCATCAACATTTACTTTTATGATTTTTAATTAAAACGTTCATTTTGGCAAATAATTAAATTTCTCTCTCCATATGACACAAATCTTGCAATTCAGAAGCTTAGAAATTATCATTGAGCCATAAAATGTCTGGAATACTGGGTTATATATACAAAACAATTCAAAAGAAAATGTATTTGGCACAGAAAGCTGACAAAACAATAGTGATTGACCAATCATTTGGCCAGAATTTACTCTGAATTAGATATTAAGTACTGAAAATAGATAATAAGCACTAATTGAAACATTTCAAAGTCAATACAAGACTGATGTTGAAATTAAAATGAAAAAAATGTGCAGGCAGTAATGTGTAATGGTTATAATAACTACATAAAAATACAAGACTGTAACAAGACAGTAGTCAGTAGAGAACTGGAAATTTTCATTCAAGAGGTCATAAGGTTCAAATCCTACAAAAAAATTTTTTTTTTTTTTTTTTTAAATTTATTTATTTATTTTTTTTAATTTTTTTTTTTTGGGGGGCGGGCGGGGAGGGAGGAGCAGGGCATTTTTGTCTTCTTTTCTTCTTTTTTTATATTAATGAACACCTATTTAATTTTATTGACCAAAGACAATTTAACAACTGATTTTGATAAGGAAAAACAATGTACATGACCAAGACAAGTTATTATGGTTGTTGACTGGGAGTACATGTTTTATTACCTCAGGCTCCCCCCGGTCTTCTCGGGGTCAAAGCAAACAACATCTGTCATTAGTCACTCATGAATGAAAGTCACTTACAATATCTACAACCATTAGATTTACACTTGCTGACAATATGGTGGAAGACCTTACAGCAATATGACCCGGTTTGAGGAACTTTTAAACATGCTTGGATAAATTCCCATGTGTACAAGCATGTCTCAGCATGCCAGATTACTACACAAAAACATTTAGACAGGTGCTCAAAAGACCGTATGTAAATAATTTTAATTTCTTTTTCTTTTTTACTTAAAAGAAGAAAAAAACATGAGCACTTATCCAGAGATCCAACCTGTTTATAAAACTTAAGTATATAAAAGAAGAAAACTAATGGTCTTATTAAATTTGTGAAGAAATTTTATTGTATCAGTTAAATATAATAATAATAATATATTTAATAAACATACACATAACTTTATAAAACTTAACTTTTTAACTCTGAACCATTACTGTATTATTTATTGCTTCAGAATAGTGGTCAAATTTTGATACACCTGAACAACAGGTGGGGATAAACAGTTACCCATAATTTTACATCAGACAAAATGACAAGCTCAAATTTTAGAACATGACTTTCAACATACCTAGTGGAGACTTAGCAGAAGGGTTTGATAACCAGGACTAGGGCCCATATTCACCAATCATTCTTAAGCCTAAGTCATGACTTAAGACAAAGTCACAAATTACATACGAACAAAAATAAGCTTGTTTATGACGTTTCAACATAATTTTAAGCTCAAAGTTGCAAAGTTCAAGTGTCATGCAAAAGTACAGACAGGTAGCTAAATACACTAGAACTCCGCGAGTCGGATGTGTCGCCTGACAAAAATTTGTTAGTCAACATAAAAAATGTTAATTATTTTTTTGTTGTACAGATATTTGCAATGTATTTGCACAAAATTCACAAATAAAATAATCTTTTAATTGTCTCATTGCAAAAAACATGCACCACAAGTTATGCCCTTTGCAAGAAATGCACTAAAAATCAATCAAAGGGGAATAATTAAAAAACGGAACAAGGTAAAGTTACGGTTCTTGTGCGCTGCATTTCGAGTCATTGCCAGAAACATGCTTACCAAGGATTTAGTCATTTGAACATATGGTGACATTATTACGCTCCGGGCAAGAAATGCTCTAAAAAAATCAAGGGGTTTAATTCAAAAATAGAACAAGGTAGAGTTATGGTTCTTGTGCACTACACTTTAAGTCATTGCAAGAAACATGTATACCAAGTTTGGAGTCATTTGGACCTATTGTGACAAGTTATGCTCGGACGAGAAATGCTCTATAAAAAATCACTCAAAGGGGAATAACTAAAAAACGAAAGAAGGTAGAGTTACCATTCTTGTGCACTGCACTTTGGGTCATTGCCAGAAACATGCATACCAAGTTTGGAGTCATTTTGACCTACGGTGACAAAGTTATACTCCGGACAAGAAATGCTCTTTAAAAATCAATCAAAGGGGAATAATTAAAAAACGGAACAAGGTAGAGTTACGGTTCTTGTGCGCTGCCCTTCGAGTTGTTGCCAGAAACATGCAAACCAAGTTTGGAGTCATTTGGACCTACCATACAAAGTTAGGCTCCGGACAAGGGAATCCGGACACCGCTGATGCTGCCAACGCCGCCGACAAAGTAATCCCTATATGTCGCCAAGTCCATTGACAAAATAATGACGATATTGTGAATGGATGGGATGGGATGGGATTTGCCAACATTTTTGCCAATACTGTGCACATTTCTATCATTATAGCACAGGGGCACTTATGAGGTCCATTATATTGACACCGACAAGTCAAGTGTAATGCTGTCCCCTTAGCCCAGAGGGTTTGGAGGGAAGCCACTACTACTTTGGTTTGACATGGCCAGGGTTTGAACCCATGACCTCCTTATCCACAAGCCAAAGCTCTACCACCTGAGCTATTGTGGCCGGTAATGGTGGATGGAAATTCATGACTTGAGCAATTCTTACTATAGAATAGTGGGTGAATACTGCCCTAGATGACCAAAAAAAGTTTGCTGCAAGAGTGAAGGCTACTGTTGTTTGTTGTTTATTGGGTTTATCATCCCACCAACAGTATTTCAGTTTTTCAGAGACAGTGCCCACTTGAAGCAGATACAGTGCTACCTTCACTGTGTATAGCATGCCGTGAACACCTGGCATGATACCAAACCCAGTCACATTAGCCTGACACCGGGCCAACCAGTCGTGGCACTACCCTTATATTTGCTTGAGCGTTAGCATGGGAGCTGACTACCATCTTTAACGACATTGGTTACTAGCGACCCAGGATCGAAACCGAGGGTCTCTAGATTGTGCTACCAGGTCTGCTGGGCCAGGTTAACCCTTTTGCTGGTTATATCAGATGAATCATATACCACCAGGGGCTGAAGAGTAAAGTTGCAGCTTTCTTGAGTCCTCAAACTGTTCATTAATTAATTTTTAACTAATTTACTTCTGAATTTTACATTCACTTTTACATCTCTTTTGAACAGGCTGAGTATATTATGTCAATGTTAAATGATTTTGTATTGTGAAGGGAATTTATCCTGGTGACTATGCCTTTAACTCCTTGATAAATCATATTAATAAATAGAACTACTTTTTGTTATGCTTGAAACATAAATTTAAGGTATTGATTTGCCTGGACAGTGGGTTCCTACAGAATGGTATAAAAAAAGAAATGACGACCTATGGCATGCAAAAGAAAAACACATTTTGAACGTATCTGATGTCTCCTTTCTACGTAATTCATGACTTCTGTCACAACTTGAATGCTAAGGTAACCTATGATGACATTTAAAAGATTATTTAGCATCATAACTTTTGGTGGCCCCAAACTACAGTCTACAAGTGACAAAGTTGTAGTAATAAATAAACACAGGCATTTATAAATAAAGGCATACATTCATTAATAAACAGAGCCCTACATTAATAAACAAAAAATGTCAACAATAAACCAAAACCTAAACTTAAACTGAGAGCCTAGGTATTATGAATATACATATTTCTCAGAAATCCAACATACACTAAAAATCCCTTATGTATATCACAAAATCTAACATATATCTCACAAATTACATATACTTCTAATAAATCTCCCACATTTCTCATAAAATAAATGTTTTCTAAATAATCCAACATATTTCTCAAAAAGTCCCATATTTTCTCACAAATCTCTAATATTTCTCACAAATCCAAAAATTACCTAAAAAAGCCCACATATTTTTCACAAAATCTACCACTCACAAAGCCCACATATATCTCACAAAGTCTAACATATATCTCACAAAGCCCACCTATATCTCACAAAATCTAACATATATCTCACATAATCACAAATCCCATATATTTCTCACAAAATCTGATATAAATCACAAATCCTACATATATCTCACAAAGTCTAACATATATCTCACAAATCCCATATATTTCACACAAAATCCAAAATATATCTTACAAATGCAACATATTTCTCACAAATCCAACATATATATCTCATAAACCCCACATATATCTCACAAATCCCATATATTTCACACAAAATCCAAAATATATCTTACAAATGCAAAATATTTCTCACAAATCCAACATATATATCTCATAAACCCCACATATAACTCACAAATCCCAAATATTTCTCACAAATCCAACATATATCCTATAAATCCCACATATATATCATAAAATCCAGTATATATCTCACAAATCCCACATATTTCTCACAAAATCTCACATATATCTCACGAATCCCACATATTTCTTACAAATCCAATATATATCTTAAAAATCTCATATTTTTCACAAAATCCATCTTTCTTACATATCAAACCTACAAATCCCAACTATTTCTCACAAATCCAACCTTTGACTAAAACAATCGAACGCGAAAAAATCAAGGTTGATTATATTAGTTGGTATAATCAATCAATGCACTGATAATTGCAATCAAAATACAACCTTGATTGTAATTGCAAGCAAACCTCTACTCTGCATGTTTATGCACCCTGGTTATCTGAAGTTGCCTTGTTTTCTAATGACAACATTTCTCACAATGTCAAACTTGAAATGGGAAGTATCAAACTTGACAAATATCTTTAGGTAAGTTCACAAGAAAGACATTTGTGAAGTTTTCATTTAATTCCTGTCCTGATTATTGAGATATGTGTAGACAGACATGTCCTCTGATTGTACTTCAGGCGCGTAGCTGCCTGTAGGTGTAATGTACACGTAGCTGCATACACATAACGTCCCTAAAGTATGAAAACATTAAAATATTTAATCCGCAATAATAATCCAGGTAGGGGTTAAGGTGTACATGTATTGTAACTAGTACCTATATTTGTACCAAGAAAGATATGTGAAAGTAATAAATCCAGGGCTGAAAAAATATGGTAGCCCGACATCCCGGACAAGTCAAATTGCAGTTTCAGGCTACTGGTCAGTGATCATTTGAATAGTCCCAGACAATTCATAAATCAGCAGTCAGACAATTGACAAAACAACAGTGATTTCTATAATTAACGATGAAGACAATCAATTTCACACCAGGAACATAAATTTATCAACAACATGTAAAGGCGGAACATGTACAATGCACACACCTACATAAATGCTTCTAGCCAAAAAATAAAAGAAACAACTTTTTGTTATACATTGTTAGTTGCAGAGATGCCAAATGTACTATTTTGTTCGTTAATTGAAAACAATGCAAATTTTTAGACAAGTCATTTTTGTCCAGGTTACTAGTCCGGAACTAGTCACTAAAAAGAAAGTATTCCCAGCTCAGAAAATCGATTAAGTAACAGTCCTTAAGCTCCGCTAATTTGGTATGGGGCAACATTTGTACCCTATTATTTCAACTGTTTGAAGATATCGTGATAAAAAGTCATACATAAAATCAAGTGATGTTTTTCTTGAAAAAACAAAAAGTATAGATAAAATTTTACAATATAGGGCCACAGCCAGAAAATTGACCCTTGTGTTTGAGTAGCTTCTCTATTGGAAAGGAAGAAAGTATGCTACGATTCAAGACAATTTTTATTTTAATATTTAAATGTCTGAAGCATAAAATTTTACTTTAAATCTAGTTACATCATGATACCGAAACTCCATAGAAGCCACCACATACGATCTTAGAACACAAAATTTCCAGGAAGTATGCCCCAGACTGGGATTGGGATTTGCCGGCATTTTTGCCAATACTGTGCAGCGACATTTCTATCATTATAGCACAAGGGCACTTATGAGGAGCCTAGGGACTGAACCCAGCCAGTCCATTATACTGACACCGACGAGTCAGGTGTAATCCTGTCCCCTTAGCCCCGAGCGTTAGGAGGGAAGCCACTACTACCAACTTTAAAGTCTTTGGTTTGACCCGGCTGGGGCTTGAACCCACGACCTTCTGATCCGCAAGCCCGTGCTCTACCACCTGAGCTATTGCGGCTGGTCTCTCATGACTAGTTTACAACAGGTTGTAAAATTTTGATAATAATTGCATGAGTATGGTATCATGTTGTGTGTTATGACATTCCTTTACAGTGAAGGAAGAACAATACCTCCTTCAACAGAACACTTGTCTATGATTGAGTAAAAGATTGTTGGTTAAATTATTAAATCTCAACAATAATAACAACAGACATTATCACATTCAACACACACATTCCTTAAAGAATCATTAATTATAAAAAATAAAATCAGTAATGCAAAATTCATAAATCATATCTGTAAAAAGAAAAACACTTCCCTTGCCAAACCATCAGTGTCTTGACTGATGGATATATTGTCTGGCTCTCATACTAAGGAGGCAAACAAGTCCACTGCCAGTGCTAAATGGAAGTGTGAAGAAGTGTGCATTGTTTATGTTCTCAAAGAAGCAACAGATATAAATTTGTTTCATCTCTCTGCACCTGCCTAAGCTGCACTCTTATTGATACTGACACTAAAAGCAAACACTTCATCCCATCTATTGTTTTTTGTATCCTGTAACATAATAATAATATAGACAACAACTGTCAAGTACTAGGTACTAACCATATTTATACTTTTATGACTGACAGCAGTAACAAAGCACAACTTGACAAAAAATTATTCTCCCCAGTGAGACTCTAATCTGGACTGTGTTAAGAAGTCAGTGCTATTACCACTGGGCTGAAAAGTTGACTCCATAACACAGTTGTTATGTTTTGGTTAATGAAAAGTTGACTCCCTTACACAGTTGTTTTATATTGGTTATTTATTGAAAAGTTGACTCTCTTACACAGTTGTTATATATTGGTTATTTATTGAAAAGTTGACTTCCTAACACAGTTGTTACATATTGGTAAATGAAAAGTTGACTCCCTAAACACAGTTGTTACATATTGGTTAATAAAAAGTTGACTCCATAACACAGTTGTTACATATTGGATAATAAAAAGTTGACTCCATAACACAGTTGTTACATATTGGATAATGAAAAGTTGATTCCCTTACACAGTAGTTAGATATTGATTATATTCAGAGAAGCAAGAAAACATGACTCCTTATTACACAGTTGTTACATATTGGTTATATTCAGAGAAGCAAGAAAACTTTACTCCTTAGAACACAGTTGTTAAGTACTGATTATATTCAGGGAATCATGAAAATTTGACTCCTTATAAAACAGTTGTTACATATTGGTTGTATATCCAGAATGAGTCTCCATAAAAAAACTGACAGCTGCAACAAAGTATAACTTGACAAAAACTTTTGGCACCAATCTGAACATTGGCCAACAGAGTAAGAAGATCTGTAATCACTTGACTACAATGTTGACTCCTTAAACAGCTGTATGATAATAATTATATTCAAAGATGCACAGAAAACCATGCATATCAAGACTTGAGAAATATGTCCCATAACAATACATATATACATATATATATATATATATATATATATATATATATAATGTAATTACTGTGAATTAGATTTGACCAAACCTTTTTCAAAGAACATTAACATGTTATTTAAGCACTTACTATTTGAGAATTATGCTTGTACCATTTAATTACTAATAAAAAGGTTGAGGATAGTTATATAGTAATATGCTGATGCTAATTTAAGTATTTACAAGAAACATGGCCATGCATGCCATGAAAGCAGCTTTTCAACATTTTAAAAAATCCAATCCCAAGCTAGGTCTTCATGCAAGCTTGCTATATGCAAAGTTTCAGCAAGATTGGTTTATCCAAACTGAAGTTATGACTGGAAACTATTTTTCTATTTTTAGTAACAGTGATCTTGACCCAACTGATCCCTAATTAAATCCCAAGCTAAGTTTGCACAAAATCTCCCTACAAATAAAATTTCAGCAAATTACCACCATTTTAACACAAATCATTAAGCGGAAACTGTTTTTCTATTTTAAGTAACAGTGACCTTGACCTTGATCTGACTGGCAACAAATCCAATCCCAAGCTAGGTCTTCATGCAATCTTGCTATATCCAAAGTTTCAGCAAGATTGGTTTATTCAAACTGAAATTATTTACCAGATACTATTTTTCTATTTTTAGTAACAGTGACTTGACCTTAATCAGACTGGCCCCAAATCCAATCCCAAGCTAGGTCTTCATGCAAGCTTGCTATATCCAAAGTTTTAGCAAGATTGGTTCATCAAAACCAAAGTTATTTACCGAAAACAACTGTATATTTTTAGTAACAGTTACCTTGACCTTGACCTGATTAGCCGCAAATCCAATTCCTAGCCAGGTCTTCATGCAAGCTTGCTATATCCAAAGTTTTAGCAACATTGGTTTATCCAAACTGAAGTTAATGACTGGCAGGTTGTAAACCTTTTTAACAATGAGAATGATGTTGGTACTTATTTAAGTACATGTACTTACAATAAGGTTGAGGATCATGTTCTTGAATGTTTCTGATTCCTCGTCAGACAGTACATGGAGGGAGTCATCATTGCTGTCATAGAAACCTGTTGTGATGATCTTCACCTGGATTTTATCTGCAACAGCAAAAATATAATCATCATCATCATCATCATTATGGTAATCATCATCAGCGTATTTTCTTACTTTTGCATAAATATAAGCTAAAATCCATTTAAATAATTATAAAGATTAGTTATTTAAAAGGGAAAATGGAAGTGTTTGTTGATGATGGATAACCTGGGTATCACAAGAAAGGTAGAAAAGTCAACATGTACTCTAAAGGGCACAAGCATAAAAACCAAGTAAAACAAATGAAGGGACCTTCTTGCATTTAGGAATTAATCAGGGGAGACTATTCATTAATGTCTCTCATTATAGAAATGTACAGCTGGTATTTGTGGAGGAAGAACCCAGATAAATTTTGGGACAGAACCAGTGGCAGAGTGACTGCAGTTTAAAACAACACAATCACAACAACAGTACAACAATCCTAGATTCGTACCTCCATCCCCTAGACCAGCCTTCTCCAACTCCTTCTGTACACTCCTCTCCAACTCAGTGGTCTGTTTGTTCTGTATCTCATCATCAGGACCCCCGCCACTGGTTTTCTGTAACCGCTTCACTCTCACCTTCACCCTGTCTGAGGACGGTGTCTTCGTAGGGCCTGGAAAATATGGACAAAATGATTGTTTTAAAACTCTTATCAAACTACATTTGCTGACAACTCATATAGAATTATTACCCACTTGCCTACAACTGCATCCATATGTACCGGTAATACAATGCTATTTGTATATGGCAGATCAATGAGTGCTTCACAGGCTAACAATTAGTTCTGTAATTATTACATGCATCAAACACATTTCTGAAAAGAAATTTTAAAATATACAACAACTTTAGCAAACATTTCTTTGGGAATTAAACCACTGTATTTCTGTGAGCATACAGTGCATCAATGTAAGAGGTCAATCCTTTACCAATGTTATGGTTATCTTCTACAAATGCTATGTTTATCCAATATTAAGTATATCCCTAATCAATGTAGGATGTATTCTCTACCAATGTTATATTTATCCTCTACAAATGTGTATCATCTACCAATGTTATGTTTATCCTCTACCAATATTTATCCTCTACCAATGTTATGATTATCCTCTACCAATGTCATGTTTATCCTCTACCAATGTTTATCCTCTATCAATGTTGATTATCCTCTAACAATATCATGTTTATCCTGTACCAATGTTTATCCTGTACCAATGTTTATCCTGTACCAATGTTATATTTATACCTTACCCATGCAATGTTTATCCTCTACCAATGTTATATTTATCCTCTACCAAAGTCATGTTATCCTATACCAACATTATGTTTATTCTTTACCAACATTTAGTATATCACTAATTAATGCAGGGTGTGTCCTATACCAACAGTATGTTTATCCTCTATTAAGTTTAACCTCTACTAATGTTATGTTTATCCTCTACCAATGTCATGTTTATCCTCTACACACATTGAGTATATTCATTATTAATGTAGGGTGTGTCCTCTACTAATGGTATGTTTATCCTCGACGGACATTTTTCACGAGTCTCTTCTGATTCGAAAAAACAATCAATGACCTCCTAATATTATTGACCTGTAAAATACTTCATAACTAAGACATAATTAAAATAACATTTGTTTTAGTTGGTAAGATAGCAACAAACAACATAAGCTTTAAAAGAGAATAAAAACTAACTACAGTGTTACTGTACAAATGGTAAATAATTATAATTACAGATATAATAAGACGGGCTGGCATTTGAAAATGACTAATTTATAAATAACTAGGTTGTATTATTCTTTTTTTTTATTCCTCTTCCTATTCCCCATCTTTTTGTGCTCTCTCTCTCTTGATTGCGTGAGCAGCAAAATACAGCTTTTCCTTATATAGTCTATAGAGCTGTCAGTGTTAGCATTTGCCTGACCCTATTACAGAGAAACCAGGGAAACGACTTCAGACTAGTTGTAAGTGTTAAAAAGTGTACAAAATCTGCCTTTTAACTCCTTGTCAGATTCGCCACTGGTAAGAATTGCGGATACACCAAAGAGAAAAATGGTAGGAGTTGATTCAGTGTGGAAACCTATTTTGGGAATAGATGAAAAAAGAAAACAACTCCATCCAACCTATCTTAAGATTGCTAAACTGCTGTCTTTAAGGTATAAATGATAAACTTGTGACTTTGGATTTAAATGGAAGGTGATTACAAGTTTAAAACTTTATAATAAGAACTGAAGTTTCATTATTTCTTCTATGAGTCACCAAACAGAAAAGTCACCATACTGGTATAACAGAGGGAATACACCTGTTCTTATTCTAGGTTCATCACTTTTTTATAATCCCTTCTGTTGTGTGTTATTGTTTTTTTGCTTTACCAGTGAACAAAACAAACTAAATGCAAACAGGTGTGGGGAAGTTCACCTGTAATAGAAGTAATGAAAGAAATATGTGACCAAACTAGTTGCATTGTATCAGGTTGCATTTTCCATGTTCATCAAGTAGTAAGTGAAGGTTTCTGTTATTAGAACAAATAAATTTTTTGGTATGAATCTTTATTGAGGTATAATCTATTCTAAAACAAAACCAAAATACTAAAATATATATTTTGAAAGGTTTTTAACATAATGATCAATTTACTATTTCAAAAAAAACAATAACTGTTATGATATTATTAATTAAAAAATTTCCCATATTAATTCCCTTTTTCAACAAACATCTGTTTGGCTTCCTCTTTGTACTTTCAATGAGAAATATCAATCCAATACTAATTAACATACTGTATTCATCAAACAGTGTCCAATTATTACTTGATTTAATTAAAAACAGAACCAGTTTTATTTCCTCATGAGATAGATCTACCTTTGTTTTCAATGTTCAGTCATTTCATTTTTTCTTAGACACATTTAAACAGACTAATTACCAGATGTTTCACTAGTATATGCACTGAAACAGGGCCTTCTTGTTGCAAGATCTTAGCAAAGTAAGTCTAACTTAACAATGCTAATCACTTTGCTTCCTTCTGTAAAATTGTAAACAGATCCTACCCATTCAGACTAACAACCAGATGTTTTTATTAGTACAGCTGTATATCGATAACCCTGAAACATGTGTCCACTGTGTTCTATTATAAAGTCTCCCTATGGAGGTACAGGTGTGTGCCTACCTGGCTCAATGACAGTTGACAAGATGATATGCTTGATGGTGGTGTTCGTTCATGCAAATCATCACCCCCTGGACAACCCTTGCTAACAAGTGCAACTCTCAGATTTCAAGAAAATTAACTAAATCTCTATGCAATGTGCACTAGTTGTTCTCTGTGTTATTTGGCTGGATAAAAGAAGCATTTAACAGTTTGAATCATTCAACTTCCAGAACAGAGAATGACATCTGACAATATATCTCAATAAATTCAGTGATTATGCACCTCTTGAATTTTTTAATTACATTAAGTACTACTATATTCTGATGACTTGGACTTTTCGGTCATAGGTATTGGGGAACCCAATCTGACCATGGGTAACCCTTATCTTACCAGGGATGACACCATCTGACCATAGGTAACCCTGTCTGACCAAAGATAACCCTATTTGACCATGGGCAACCCTGTTTGACCATGGGTTACAATCCCATCTGACCATGGGTAATCCCTATCTGACCATAGGCAACTCTGTTTGACCATGGGTAAAGCTGTCTGACCATGAGTAGAACCATGTGAACATGGGTACCTCTGTTTGGCCATGGATAATGCTGGCTGACCATGGGTAACCCTGTCTGACCATGGGTAATGCTGGCTGATCATGGGTAACCCTGTCTGACCATGTGTAATGCTGGCTGACCATGGGTAACCCTGTATGACCATGTGTAATGCTGGCTGACCATGGGTAACCCTCTCTGACCAAGGGTTATGCTGGCTGTCCATGGGTAACCATGTCTGACCAAGGGTAATGCTGGCTGACCATGGGTAACCCTGTCTGACCATGGGTAATGCAGGCTGACCATGGGTAACCCTGCCTGACCATGGGTAATGCTGGCTGATCATGGGTAACCCTGTCTGACCATGTGTAATGCTGGCTGACCATGGGTAACCCTGCCTGACCATGGGTAATGCTGGTTGACCATGGGTAACCCTGTCTGACCATGTGTAATGCTGGCTGACCATGGGTAACCCTGTCTGACCAAGGGTTATGCTGGCTGACCATGGGTAACCATGTCTGATCATGAGTAAAGCTGTCTGACCATGGATAATGCTGTCTGACCATAGGCAACCCCATTTGTCCATGGGTTACCCTGTCTGACCATGGGTGACCCCATCTGGCCATGGGTGACCCCATCTGACCATCGCAAACCCTGTCCAACCATTTGTAACCCTGTCTGACCATTTGTAACCCTGTCTGCCCACTGGTAACCCTTATAGGCATGACTTACCTTGTTTACCATGGGTAAAAAGGTCTGACCATGGGTAATGACATCTGATCATGGACAACCCAGTCTGAACACAAATAACCTCTTCTGACCATGCATAGTCCCATCAGATTATAAGTAACCCAGTCTAACCACAGATCAAACACTGTATACAATTGGGTGACACAAAATCATTTGTAACTGCTTAGACCTAACAAATCATGCTCTTTAAGTCCTCAACCAAAAATTATCAACCAATATGATAAAATCTTAGAAGATACTAGTCAAGCAAAACCAAGTAACCTTCAGGTGCAGAAGGTTGACAGCATTTTTTTTTATTCTTTCAAAAACTTGGTTTTGTACCTTTTCCAATTTCTTGATAACAAATAGCTTGTCTATGGTTACACAAAAACATGAATTCAATGAATTTGACTCATTGCTATGAAACTGCTTGTTAAGCAAATGCGTTTTTCATTTTTGCTGATAATCACAAGCAAAAAATGCACTTCAAGGCATGTGATAGTGAATTTTTTGCCAATGTTTAACATCTACTGGGGATCCCATTCAAAGCCTAAATGGTAGATAATGATATTAAATAACACAGTTTTTGCACATTTAAATCTAATTATATCCTTACACTGTACAAACAGAACTTCAGAAGATGATTGGTGTACCCTCCATAATACGGTGTCGTTTGACAGTATGCATGATAATAGCTTTTGACTTGCATCCATTAATTAAAATACAATATGCATAAAGTGATCAAAAGCTTATGATTAATTGACATTAAAGGGAAATAATTTGCAAAATTAAATCTTTTAAGGGAGTGCTAATAACATACACTTTTTTAAATACCTGAAAGACTTCCAAATTAATGGAGGTAGCCATTAAACTGCATTTCAATGTTAAGATTACAATTCCAGTTCTTTGCTATGTGTCTCTTTTAAGGTTCAATTTCAAATCAACAGCCTTTCAACTGAAAATGATAGACTATATGTCCAACTATAGATTTATAGTGTTGCCTTCACTGTGATAACATGCCTCGCATCATAGTATACTGAGGAGTAATATTATGAAACTGGGCCAACCTTATTCTTGTAGGCAAAATGTAAAAAAGAGGATGCCCATGGCCAAGCCGAGCGGCTGAGTGGTTAGAGTCACTGAATTGAAACTCCTAAGGTTTCCCATTGTGTGGGTTTAGGTCCCGTTCGAGATTAGAACTAATGTTGGAAGGTTTTCTGAGCTAACCTTCAGTGTTCTGGTGGTTATAACCAGACTTAGGTCAGGAGTCTTCCTCCAACAATAATAAGCTGGATATCGCTAGTATGACCAAAAAGTAAGTGTGAAAAAGGGAGTTAAATCACTACCTACCAAGATCTTGAATGATAGATTGGATCAAGAGCCATTACACATTCACAACCATTAGCAAATGATCTACAATAGTAAGCCACTTGCTAACAAATACCCCCTCCCGCTCAATGTTCATAAATCCCTAATATTTTATCAATGTCTTTAATATCATTAAAAGGGGCAATAACTCTTTCAAGTTGCATCTGATCGTAACAAAGAGAGCAGGTGCACAGGTTCCCATTGTACTTCAGATAATTGTTAAATTTCATTAAATCTGATGAAAAATTGGAGATGTGGCCCCAAACAAAATTGGAGATGTGGCCCCAAACAAAATTGTGTCCACTGCTTCCAACTTTGTTGTGGTAGGTCAGGTTTAGTAAGTGTGGATAAGTCCAATGTGAGCAACAATTTGCTTGCTGCCGATACAGGTTTTCATTAGATCATGATTATTTATACATAATTGTATTGAAACATAAAAAATAAATCAATGATAATAAATTTCAAGTTTTGTATCTGTAAACAACCAAAGACATACACTAAAGACACTAAAGACACCAAATATTTCAAAATTATAAAATGTAAAATAAATTTTTTAATTACAGCTGTTTTTATTAAAATACCCTTTCTATTTCACCCTCATCAAGACAAAGATATCAATCCAACAACGAAAATCCATCTACTATCGCTTAATGGTGTCAGCTCCCATAAAGGTTTGCTGAATAATGGTGTTTTTTGTACGTTTTTTTCTTTTCAGTAAACGCTCTGTTTCATTATGTTTTTACCATAGGATGCTTAAATGGGTAGATTAAACAAGACATTTTGTTTTGATCTCATACCTTTACTGTATAATCACCATCATTAAACCTGAACAATATGTCTTGGATATGACATGGAGACTGGGAGCACAAAATAACAAGGGTCCATATTGTTGTGTTTTTTGTTTGTCTAATGCATATAAAATATTCCAATTCTTTCAAAGTTTAATGTGGTGTTAATTGTAAATTTTCAATATTTCTGATGCAAAGTTAAACCCACTAAAACTGAGTCTTCAGAAAAAGATTTTTTAGCATTTTTTTTTTTTTAACCATATCATTCAAGAATGATAGTCTAAACACTGCACCATTTACTAATTATCTCAACTCAAAACTAGCCCTTAACTATTGCTTAGCTCTTTATTGTTGATTATCTCCATGGAATGATATTTTTTAAGGTGACATTATTGCAGCAGCCAATAACAGGAATTTGTAGCTGTTTCGTATGATATTTCGTGCGATATTTCATTCGATATTTTTCTAAGCAAACAACCATGTGTGTCAAAGTTACCATTGCAAAATGCTGTAGCAGACAACAGGGAGAAAAGAAGAGTAACAGATAGTCTGGTTTTCAGCATACTCCTCCTCTTGTTTAAAGGTGATGGTAACTGACAGTTTGGACCAAAGGTTTTGTTTTTCAAACAACCAAATAAATTATTGTCACCTTAAACGATTTCACAAAATGTTGTTAATTGATGCCCTACATCAGTATGTAAAGTGAAGCATAACCCCACACTTGTCATAACAAACATGCATTTCCTATCCAAGCCATGCTGCACAGTTAGCTATTTTTAAACTACGAAAATCACGTGACCCCTTACTTCTGAGATCAAATTATACCAGTATCTGGATAATCTGCCCTGATGAAAATATCTATTTTAGCAGAAATCCCCATTGTGCTTATTTATAGATTTGGAAAAAAACGAACATTTAGTGTGGTTTATTTCACAATTTGTACTGTCTAGCAATTGAAGTTGTGTTCAAAATCGGATTTACTAAGACTTAAGTAACAATTTATGAAGAGATGATGCCTGAATTCCCTAAAACAGGAGCAAGCTGTTGTTACATGTATTTGAATGAAGCAAACTGTCAGATATCACTTTTAATGCACATGCTTTCTGTGGCACCTTTTATACTATATATTATATTGAGCAACTTCATCATCATACATGTGAACTCTCCCACATTTGGAGGGAGACTCCCACTTGTAAGGTTCAAAATTACTTGAAAATAAGGGGTGTTTTAAACATTTTCTAAATTTTCCATATTTGAAAGCAGATAACTTCCTTCTTTGTTTATATGAAAATAACAAATCTCCAACTTTACCAGTGAAAATCTTTTGGACTTAGAAAAAGTTCTCATGCATGCATCATATGATACACTGTTCAATATCAAATAACCAATTGTTGTTTAGAGCAAAGTCTTTCCTTAAGCAAAATATGTTGCCGATAAACATACACAATTTATAAATCATAACAGGGTTTACTTCCCAGTTGGGCATTTTCTTATACTTTTAAACACTTTGTGTCCCTTGATAAAATTGCTAGCTATATAATATTATAGAGTGTGTGCATTCTGTACAAATAGATCTAAAATAGACATGCATAATATTATTGAACCTTACCATATGAATGAATAAATTAAATTACCTGTTTATGAATTTACCTTGGCACGTTTTTTCATCAACAACCTTACAGTAATCATCATATTCTTTAAAATGTATTGTAAATATCTATCGTTGTTCAAACATATATGTTCGGCGAATAAATATAACTTAGGGAGAAATGCTTGGCAAATAAGCAATGTAAATATATTTTCAGATATTGACTGTTTACATACAACCATGATTGGGACATATCTTAATTGAAATCTCTAATTGTTGAGACCTATTACAGACAATTAAGAAAAGATCAAAGAAAAATATTCATTGAATAACAGAAATTAATATCTCTTATGTACATAGCTATACAATATTTATCATATGAGCCTATTATCACAGATATTGTTAATTCAAATTAGCACATCAAAATCTTAAATGATCAAATATTTATCTTTTCTTCTCTAGCACTTTATAAATGACTTATAAAGGAAGGGTACTTTTAAATACAAATAAACAATTTGTGAAATAAAATGGACAAGGGAGGTTTTAGTTATAATTGGATATTTATGTAAGTCAAACTTGAAATATATACCACAATTTATTCTCCAGACAATTAATATGATTTAAAAGTTCAATTATCTTCTTTTTATTACACAAATTGATAGCTCAAAGAAGATTTTTTTTTTCTGCAAACCTTTAGCTTTATTTTTCATTCACACCAAAGTATCTTATCAGAATGTAGAATCTTAAATGAGAGGCGTGGTAATGACAAGAATTTCAGCGTACACTCGGAACAAAAGAAACAAAATGTTTTAAACATGTACTGATTATTGAGAGGCAATTATGTTCTCAATATATTTCTATAGCAGATAATTAACGGTATTCATACACACTTTTGAATGTCTAAAGGTGTAGACAACCAGACTGGAGTTGAGGATACATCAAAATTGGGAAAAAATATTTCTTTTACTTTTACTCATCAAGTTTTTTACTCTATCACCTGGAATTTCAAGAATTTTGGTGTTTGTTGAGATTATTGTCCCACAAACAGTATTTCATTTATCTGGAGACGGTGTCCACTTGAAGCAGATATAGTGCTGCCTTCACTGTGTATAGCATGCCATGAACACATGGCATGATACCACACCCATTATCCTGACACCGGGCCATCTAGTCGTGGAACTACCCTTATATTTGCTTGTGTGTTAGCAAGGTAGCTATACAACTACCATTTCTTACAACTCTGGTATGTCACGGCCCGGGATCGAACCCGGGGCCTCCTGTACCTAGAGCCAATGCTTTACCAATTATGCTACCAGGTCAAGTCAAAACGTTTATATACTCATCTTAATCTACATGATACGGAAAGGTGAGTTCCAGGTATGGTTATGTATTTCACTTCAAGGTGGCAGGTTTTTAATTTCTAATGACTAGAGTTTGCTTCCTTTATGCATTAAAATTCAGGGGCAATGATTTAAGATTGCTTATAGGGTCATTACACAACCTGAAACCAGTGATTATAGCAATATATCTTAGCTTGTCAAAAAGATGAATCTAAAAGAAGGAGGGGCAGAAAATTGAACCAATTACATTTGTAAGGGTATACACTTACAGACATAATAGTTAATCACAAGTAACAGAAACATGGTAATGACTAAAGGACAATTAAAATATAAAAGATGATGAAAAATTGCAATCAAGAAAGAAATTATGAAAGACTTTATTGTAAATTATCATGTGAAGATAACAAGACGAGAACAATTGACCTTTCACTTATTTTATTCTTTTGACTCTCTTTTGAAGTGAACAAAAAAAGAAAAAGATTGGTCATGGAGAAGTTTTGTATTAATTTTAAAAAGAAACTCTTCACTATAACTGTAATCATAGATATAAAAAAAATTCAACCAGTGTTTCTAGTTGAAGGTATCTACAATTGACCTTTCACTTATTTTATTCTTTTGATACTTCTTCGAATTAAACAAAAAAAGAAAAAGATTGGTCATGGAGAAGTTTTGTATTAATTTTAAAAAGAAACTCTTCACTATAACTGTAATAATATATATTCAACCAGTGTTTCTTGTGGAAGATATCTAAATATTTACCACACCATTATGCTTTCAATATGAGCTTTAAGCAGAAAGGAAACACCACAGACAAGTGTCTTAAAAAAAACCTCCAACACATCACAGGGAAGCTGCAAGAGCTCCTCACATTAAAGTCTCATCCTGGGACTTCCTGACTGTTGTTGTTGTTTTTATATGATAGTGGCACATTTATTGTCATTATAGCGACATCCAGGCTTTTGCTAGAGGAAGACCCCAGACAAATGCCTGGGTAGAACAAGCAATTCATTGCAGGTCAGCTGGACAGCAACTTCACATCAAATTTTTTTGTTCTGACCAAACCTTAAGTCCAAATGGTTAGGAGCTAAGTAGTCATAGAAGTTGCAAGTCAGCCATCCAGCTGAAAATCGACTCTTACAGCTTTAAAGAAGAACTGAAAAGATTACAGAAAGATACGAACTAGAGTGTATCTTTTTTTGTTGCAAATGCCGAAAGATTAACAGTAACTATCAAAAACAATTCCAGATAAAATCCTCTACAGAGACGAAAAGGGAAGAAGGATTTTTCTTTCATCTTTTCAAGTGGAAGCAAAAGTATGACCATTTAACTGGTACATGTACTTACATAATTGGACTTGAACTCAAGCAGTGAAAAGGTGAACCTATTAAAGTTGATGACTTTAACAGTTTACTGATGGGTGAACCTTTATTTGACAAATGAAGTAAGAAGGTTTTAAAACTACAGGAAATAAAATGACTTTAAATATGGCTTAGAAGTAGTTTAGATTTAAATATCTGTGGTAAATCTTATAGGGCCTTTACTTATTTACCTATTAGCCAACGGTGCTTGCTGACATATTGCCAGTTTGTTTTTATAGAAAGTACCTAAAACTTTTCTTTAAAAAGAAAGTATCGAAAATAAAACAAGCTATGCAACATTAACATTCTTTTGCTAAACAATATAAAAACACTTTTCAAAATACAACACAATAAAAGTTTACATTTACTGTAAGGGAAATAACTCAAATTGTCTAATACATATACACAGTGGTCTCCCTTCTGTAAGAGCTGTAAGACATTGCTGCCACAATAGGGTAGTGTTATTGTTAGACACAAGAATATATGGCTGAGGACAATCTTTGCAGAGCCTGGGACAGACACCAAGGCCAGATATAAATGATGAGTTGCTAATGTAAGAGCTAAGACCCACCTAAGACAACATAGACTACAGTCTCAAAAGAAAAAGGAGGAAAAAGCAACTTGGAAGAAATAAAACTGTTTTTATCTTCGTACATGTAATACACTAATGATGATGATGATGTGCTGTTGATGAATTCGTGAAGGATAAAGAAGACAATAAAAAAGATGACATGCTTCTCAAGGAAACAAATTTTACCCAAGGGTTATTTACTGCCTAAATAAGGACACAAGGAGTGAAATATAATTAAAATTAGTATTATTGTGTGTTTTTATTGACTAAAAGCATTCCTATATGAGACTGAGAGCTTAGTTTTCATAGTCTGGACTTTAAAGTTTACAGTTATAAATGTATAACTTTTTGGTGGCACTCTGGCAGTATGGCTTTTCTCATTGGCAGATCATATAAGATGTACAAATCACGTTAAAACATATACATTAAAATCCAGGAGTGATTTTACTTTGTGAATTTCATTACCGCTAAGTCATGGGAATGTAGACCATTTGAAAAGTTCAGTCTTAATCACAATTTGCCATGTCCAAGTTTTTGCATATATAATTTTACTTTTAAATCTAAACATAACATATTTCTCTAAAAGCATGCTTAATTGTGTATGATTTTTTGTACTAATGCTATTAATTATGTACCCAGGTAATTATAACGGTATGTGTTTTTTGAAATTTACATTTGTACTCTTATTCCCATGTTTTAAATTGTGTACATATTTTTCAAATTTATGTCCTTAAAAATATACAAGTACACATCTTATCTTGCACACTGTGACAACAATGAATTTGATGATAATGATGATAGGTCCGTTAAAAGTAAATGTGCACCAAAGATTTCCTAGCAATGGCAAGACATCTTAAATTAAGCTAAACAGGTGTACCCTTGATCACTTGTGCCACCTGCAATTCAGCAGTTCTCACAGAATGTTACTGGTGTTGTTGTTCCTTCTGCTAAATCAATGAAGGGAAATAATTCAAGAATTTGGTGCTAAATCCATGAAGGGGAATAATTCAGGAATTTGGTGCTAAATCAATGAAGGGGAATAATTCAAGAATTTGGTGCTAAACCAATGAAGGGGAATAATTCAAGAATTTGGTGCTAAATCAATGAAGGGGAATAATTCAGGAATTTGGTGCTAAATCAATAAAGGGGAATAATTCAAGAATTTGGTGCTAAACCAATGAAGGGGAATAATTCAGGAATTTGGTGCTAAATCAATGAAGGGGAATAATTCAACAATTTGGTGCTATATCAATGAAGGGGAATAATTCAAGAATTTGGTGCTAAACCAATGAAGGGGAATAATTTAGTAATTTGGTGCTAAATCAATAAAGGGGAATAATTCAAGAATTTGGTGCTAAATCAATGAAGGGGAATAATTCAAGAATTTGAAGGTAAATCAATGAAGGGGAATAATTAAAAAATTTGGTGCTAAATCAATGAATGGGAATAATTCAAGAATTTGGTGCTAAATCAATGAAGGGAAATAATTAATGAATTTGGTAGATTAGATTTACAGTATTTATTCACTGCATCTATGCACCAAGTTTCGAGTTAATCCATGCTATAATGTTGATGTTATGACAACATTTTTAAGGGGGATAATTCAAGAATAAGATTTGTAAGAGTTATCGTTCTTGTGCACTGCTCACCAGTACTTAAATTGAGTAGCCATGTTCATAGTTTCTATGCCTGCCAAAACTTGGGATTTTATCCGGAATGTCCGGAAGTTTTGTTCCTTCTCCAGATCTCTGTATTTACATACAAATTATCCGGATTTATGATCGCAAACTGAGTAAAAACAAATATGACATTGATGGTGTTGACTACCTATTAAATGTGCAGCATGAAACTCTAGTTCTCTGTAAGATGTTAAAAAAAAATATGTTAACTGTTATAATATTTTTGTAGCCAGATGATACGGAGAGAACGTGTAAGCGGTTCGGTTAGCTCAGTTGATAGCGCATTTGCCCTGTTAAATGACCCACAGTCGTTACGGTACAAGTGTTTGAGAAATGCTTATGAGATGTAGGTAAAGCATATGGTCTGTGGAAATTTGCCTGGGGTGTATGTAGCCGGGTGATAGGGAGAGAATGTGTAAGCGGTCCGGTTAGCTCAGTCAGTACAACATTTGCCCTGTTAGCAAAGTGTCCTGGGTTTGAGTCCACGACTGGATGCACATTTTTCTCCCTTTGTTACATTTTTGTCTTTGCTCTTATGTAAATCATAAAATGAAAACTCTTCCTCAGTCTTGGCTACATAGGGTATACAGATATTGCTGTACAGTTTCCAGTTTTATGTTCTTACGCAGAAGTGCGCAAAAGGTGCTTTGTACTTTAATTTTCGCAAATTAGAGCACAGAATATACACTTTAAAGAAATCACAGGATTTTTCATCAAAACGTCTTGACAGGCTTGTAGTTTGGTATGAATGCATTGCTGTAAATAATGCTGAAGATGAGAAAATGTGATGCTGTTGAGGACATAACTAATGATGACAGGCAAAATGCTTTCCAGTAGACACACAAAAACAAGCACTTTTAATGGTTTTTTTTTTAATTTCTATACCATGTTACAAATAAATCAAATATCATTAAAAGAAACCATGATGACTCTACATTGTTGTATGAACCTTTTTTTATACACATTTTGCAGAATAAAAATAAAGCATTTCAGCTTTATATATAGAGATACTATGACAACCATTTATCATTACCTGCTGCTTTATATATAGAGTTACTATGACAACCATTTATCATTACCTGCTGCTTTATATATAGAGATACTATGACAACCATTTATCATTACCTGCTGCTTTATATATAGAGATACTATGACAACCATTTATCATTACCTGCTGCTTTATATATAGAGATACTATGACAACCATTTATCATTACCTGGTGCTTTTCATATAGAGATACTATGACAAACATTTATCATTACCTGCTGCTTTATATACAGAGATACTATGACAACCATTTATCATTACCTGCTGCTTTATATACATAGATACTATGACAAACATTTATCATTACCTGCTGCTTTATATACAGAGATACTATGACAACCATTTATCATTACCTGCTGCTTTATATATAGAGATACTATGACAACCATTTATCATTACCTGGTGCTTTTCATATAGAGATACTATGACAAACATTTATCATTACCTGCTGCTTTATATACAGAGATACTATGACAACCATTTATCATTACCTGCTGCTTTATATACATAGATACTATGACAAACATTTATCATTACCTGCTGCTTTATATACAGAGATACTATGACAACCATTTATCATTACCTGCTACTTTATATATAGAGATACTATGACAAACATTTATCACTACCTGTTGCTTCATATATAGAGATACTATGACAACCACTTATTATTACCTGTTGCTTCATATATAGAGATACTATGACAACCATTTATCATTACCTGCTGCTTTATATATAGAGATACTATGACAACCATTTATCATTACCTGCTGCTTTATATATAGAGATACTATGACAACCATTTATCATTACCTGTTGCTTCATATATAGAGATACTATGACAACCACTTATTATTACCTGTTGCTTCATATATAGAGATACTATGACAACCATTTATCATTACCTGCTGCTTTATATATAGAGATACTATGACAACCATTTATCATTACCTGCTGCTTTATATATAGAGATACTATGACAACCATTTATCATTACCTGCTGCTTTATATATAGAGATACTATGACAACCATTTATCATTACCTGCTGCTTTATATATAGAGATACTATGACAACCATTTATCATTACCTAGTGCTTTATATATAGAGATACAATGACAACCATTTATCATTACCTGCTGCTTTATATACAGAGATTCTATGACAACCATTTATCATTACCTGCTGCTTTATCTATAGAGATACTATGACAACCATTTATCATTACCTGCTGCTTCATATATAGAGATACTATGACAACCATTTATCATTACCTGCTACTTTATATATAGAGATACTATGACAACCATTTATCAATACCTGCTGGGTCCCTTCCTTCCATTTTCACACTATCTGTCATAGCTGCTGGATCTACACTCTCTTTAACTGGTGGGACACTCTTCACATTCTTCTCTTCACTGTCATATTCAGCAAACTGTTCTAACTCTTTGTCCACTGCTTCTATGTCTGCAATAAGAACAAAACAAAAACACATGTTTTGATTACATAAAAGTTATGACTTTGTCGATTCAGGCTTTTTAGTAGGAGTTGGGGGGGTTTCAAAATAGTTAATACAGCGAAAATAAAGTTATGGAAATCTAGTGGATATTTAAAAATTGTTACACAAATGCTTATAATACAGGTTTATACTGAAAATTAAAGCAAACTAAGGTTAGCAATGATTCTTTGTAGTTGTCTGCTATGTATTGCAATGAACATAAAAGTCATGAATAACAAACATTAGATCCATCACCACTATTTGTATTTTTGTCTCCTTTGACTAGATCACATACAAAACATAAATGGTAAAAAATCATATAAAATAGCACTTTGTGCCTATTCTTTTTGTTGATAAAACCTTGAAAATATAAAAAAATCAGTTCAAATCTGTATCTGCTATAGATACATTATAACATTGTATAAATACCTGGAGAAGAGATGTTCTACAGTCGGTAGACTTATTATAATATAACTCATCATAAATAAGTATGGTAATTTTTACCTTCAGGTTATTTTGTTTATTTAAAAACTTTCATTTTTATTGAATGATTTATAAAAAAACTGAACAGGTTAAGGTCAAAGGTCTCATTTCAGTATCAATATCCCCTACCTTTCTCGGTCTGGTCAAGTTTATGTAGCAGTTTATCCAGTGTCTGGGTCAGTGTCCTCATGGCCTCCGTGTTGTCCCCGCCTTCCCCGTTGTTCTCCACACCTAGCTCCTCCTCTGCCTGAAATACAGGTCAGTCATTTAACTTTTGTTTTATATAAAATGAAACAGAAACACATCCAGACAGAAGAACAGATGCATTGCAGAAGACCTTAAAGAAATAAAAGAGAAACCCTTCTGGGTAGAAGTACTGATGCACTGTGAAAGACCTCGTAGAATAAAACAGAAACCCATCTGGGTTGAAGTACTGATGCACTGTGAAAGACATCGTAGAATAAAACAGAAACCCATCTTGGTAGAAGTAATGATGCACTGTGAAAGACCTCGTAGAATAAAACAGAAACCCATCTGGGTTGAAGTACTGATGCACTGTGAAAGACATCGTAGAATAAAACAGAAACCCATCTTGGTAGAAGTAATGATGCACTGTGAAAGACCTCGTAGAATAAAACAGAAACCCATCTGGGTTGAAGTACTGATGCACTGTGAAAGACCTCGTAGAATAAAACAGAAACCCATCTGGGTAGAAGTACTGATGCACTGTGAATGACCTCGTAGAATAAAACAGAAACCCATCTGGGTAGAAGTACTGATGCAGTGTGAATGACCTCGTAGAATAAAACAGAAACACCTTTTGGTTGAAGTACTGATGCACTGTGAAAGACCTCGTAAAATAAAACAGAAACCCATCTTGGTAGAAGTACTGATACACTGTGAAAGACATCGTAAAATAAAACAGAAACCCATCTGGGTAGAAAAACTGATGCACTGTGAAAGACCTCGTAGAATAAAACTGAAACCCGTTGTGGTAGATGGGATGGGATTAGCCGGCATTTTTGCAGATACTGTACAACAATATTTTTATCATTATAGCATAGAGGATCTTATGAGGTGCCCAGGGACTGAACCCGGCCTGTTCATTATACTGACACCAACGAGTCAGGTGTAAAGCTGTCCCCTAAGTCCCGACCATTAGGAGAGAATCCACTTATACCAACTTTAAGGTCTTTGGTTTGGCCTAGCTGGGGTTTGAACCCACGACCTCCTGGTCCGCAAGTCGACCCATGGTTTTTCATCTGACCAATCAGCCCATGAAAGACTGTTGGAGAAAACATTAATAATTTTTTATCAAATAGCCCCTTAGGCTTAGCTCCTGATATGAAAGAAATGGTTTCAATCCTAATGGTTTTGATTTAGCTCAGATAATGGGTGGTCACACAACTAATAGCCAAGTATTAGATTATTGGGCAGTCCGATAACTCGGTTACTTCCCTTGAATTCAAAGGGAGGCTACTCCCCTGGGGACTAAGTGAAAAAAAAAGATGGCGGACAAGGACAAAGAAATCAACGAAGCTTGTGTAAACAACTAAGAATTGGACCATTTCAAGCTAACAGATTTGAAGAAGTACCTGGCGAATCGTCGTTTGACTAGATCCTGAAGGGAATATCAGCTAATCGAGCGAATTATCGGCGCTCACAAGCTAGATATTACTGACAATTATGAATTGAAAAGGAGACACCAACTCGAGAAGAATTAGTAACACTCCACCCTCCCTTAACTGGTAACAGGTCGTCCTTGATCGGTAACAGTTCGCCCTTGATCGGTAACATGTCGCCGTCGGATATTAGTGTATAGGCTACGTCAAGCAAAAATGTATGCTTGTTAACTTATCTATAATTATTTCGACACCTTTCACATCAAATTGTATTTGTTTCCATCGGCTTCATATGCATTATGAGTACTTTGGATATAAGTGTACCATTTCCACGTGTTAAATGAAGGGGGAAAATGACGTCAAGTAAAGTTTATACTTTCATTTAATTTGTCATATAGTGTATCATATATAATATTTTATAAGATATGCATACAAATACAATTAGTTGGTTGCCGTCTTAGTCGACTTCTTCATACTGTATTGTGATAAAGCTAGCGTACGTTGCGAGATTGAATCACCGACTAGTCTATTAATTGCAAGCACTTATATACGTCTATGACGGCAAGCATCAGTTAAGATCATGGTGACTAATTATCAATCAAAATTAGTGCTGACGCTATCATCACAATAATGACTAGGCAAAGATCAATTAACAATCACACACTGACCAATTTATTAATTTTAAATTTTATATACGCCTATGTCGGTAAACATTAATCAAGATCACACTGACTAATTATCAATCAAGATTAGTGCGAATGGTAACATCACAATAATGTCTGTAGGCAAACACGAATTAACGTTCACGCTTTTATGTGCAATTATAAGATAACTGCATACTCAAGTCATCTTGAGTGTGACAACCTTATTAAAGTATTTGCAACAAAATATGTATGCAACTAAGTAACATTAAAATCCTTGCAACAGCGGAATTTTATTTAAATATACAATTTGAAATAAATAAACCACGTACACAGTATAATTATTATTTTTTAGGTCGCAACATTGCATTTAAATCATGGAACAGTGACAGTTCGTATATTGTACTGGGAGGATCAGATTTTTTTTCTTTGGTTAAAACAATTTTAAAATATGAAAAATAAAAATATAATAATTTACGATGCTAATAATACGGAGCATAAATTTAATGTGAATGGTGTCAAAATAATAAAAAATTATAAGTTTACATTCTTTTTACTTAATTTCTTAAAGATTTTTAAGGGCGAAGGGTGGCATATACACTTATATCAGAAGAGCTCATAATGTATATTAAGACGAAGAAAACAAATACAATGTGAATGGTTATAAATAAATTAACCAATTTACTTTTTTCTCGATGTATACACTTATATCCGAAGGCGACATGTAGCAAGGGCGAACTGTTACCTATCTCGGGCGAGCTGTTACCAATCAAGGGCGAACTATTACCAGTTAAGGGAGGGCAAAGTGTTATAATACCATCAAAATGCGTCGCAGCCGCTTGTTTTGAGGAAATCGATGCAATGAAACAGTTCTGTTTTCGACCACCTTCCCGCTATAAACAACACCTTTACATATTCAGCAATATTTCGGCGATTTCCATTTTGGTTTTGTTTCTTTCTTTAATCAACTTTCCATATCACTTGATGTGTGTGTTATACACGCTGATAAAATTTCTACTTATACCCCGGAAGTTTTAATGCGCATGCGCATTCGGAGAGTACTCAAGGGAAGACAACTTAGTTATCGGACTGCCCAATTGTGACTGGATATTAAAGTATCTCAAAGGAAAACTGAGTGCCCGATGTGGGAATCGAACCCAAGACCCATGGATCATCGTTCCATAGCTCTACCTACTGAGCTAACCGGGTCACCTTTGGGCCTCTCCATCACACCAGCACTACACTCCTCCCCTCTTATCTTTCTGGGCCCAAGCCCAACTCAGGACAGCCACGCCAGGCTTTCGTTTACTTCTGACACCAGTAAAGCATTTCAAGGGAAACGTGAGCGCCCGATGTGGGGATCGAACCCACGACTACCGGATCACCGTTTCGGAGCTCTACCTACTGAGCTTACCAGGCCACCTGTGGGTTTCTCCACCACACCAGCACTACAGTATGAACCGTGTTCACTGCATTGTATCCCACGTTGAGTAGTACAATATATGCTCCAATAGAACACCATCTTCAGTTGGATCAAAGCTATATGGTGGGAGGTTAACTCTAAATATAAACAATGCAATGTACCAGTACCTCTTTAACAATGGAAGCATACTGCTTCTCCATTGTTTCTTTCACGTGGGCCTTCATGGCATTCAGTCTGTCTCGTTTATTCTTGTATCGCTCCTTGATGGTTTTGATTTCTGAAAATAAATAATTCATACAGTCCAGCAACCAGATTACAAATTTCCACAGGACAAGCTAAATCATTCAACTCTTTATAAGCTGGAAACATCAGTCAGAATATGAACATAAAACACATCTCCCCGACGATGGTGTTTCCAGTAACTAAATGGTTAAAATCATAGATTTTACCAGATTTTCCACCGCCGCTAATGCCAAGCCCAACATGGATTAGAACCTCTGCCACAGTGCATTCTCAGCTTCTCAGAATTCAGACTATACATGCATCTAAAATACTACTTGTAGAATCTAACACAAGGTACAAATCTTAATAACACAATTTAACTAGTATTTATAGAGTGCTAACTTAAGCAATCTAAATAATAGATCTGCATATCCTATTATGACATAAGTAATTTTAGCACCTTATTTTTTGGAAATGATGTTTAGAAGTGTAGAACACTTAAAGTAGAATATTAATATTTGTTTGTAGCTATAATACAATTTTGTCTTTATGACCAGATAGAGCCATCGGAAGAGCGTCGGCTCCAACGCAATTTTTGTGCCTAAAATATTTCTTTCAATGTCTAAATAATGTTGCTATGCTATAACTTTGCAGTAAGAATGGAAATAATACAAAAACAACATATGTTTAAGTGAATAAATAATTATTTTCTAATGCTTTTGTTTTGATAAAGCTTTAAAATCACTTTTAATGTGCCCAATATGATCCCATTTGAAATGTGATCTGAAGCAATAATGTTTAAAAAAAAAATCTTACCTAAAAACTTCCTAACAGTAAAACCTTAGTTAAGTTACAAAAGGGTAAAATAGAAATGAACAACCATTACAAGAAATATTTAACCAAAGTTGGATAATCCCATAATAAACAATTTGTATCAGAAAAATCAAGTAGGAAGATTGTTAAGGAGTAATATCTTACCCTCGTCAACCTCCTCTAATTCTGGATCCAATTTTTCATCATCAAGTTTCTTTAATCTGTTATAAAAAAATCAGTGAACGTGTGAACAAAACATAATGAACATAGTGGGTGGCATGTTGGGTGAAATAAAGTAAAGTAAGGAACATGGTGGGTATATTTTTACCATATAGAGAAAAAGAACAAAAAAAGTAAAATGTCTGATATTGATAACTGACAATTTCAGGTTATTTGTATAGTGTTGGGACTTTTTATTAATAGCACTGAGACATGGTGATGCTAAGATGTTTTGTTTTGAAATACATCACAGCAACCAATTATGATCAATATAGCAATGTCCAGCTATAGTGGTGAAGGAAGACCCCAAACAAGTGTCTGGGTAGAACCACCAGTGCACCACAGGTCTACTGGAAGACCTTCCCACATTAAGTCCTTCACCCTGAAGGGACTCGAACCCATGCGAACTATAAACAAACAGTAAACAGAAGAAACAGGATTTTGGAGTCACATTTACGTAATAAATATTTGATAATATATCATACATTAATGTTAAGTCTGTAGGATGAAACAATTTGTCAACATTTTTACATTTGTAAATTTAAATCACTAACTCTTCAAATGATGGTGGGATATCTTTTGGTACTTCTGGCATTACAAATGTAGATGGCGTTTCTTTGTTGGAATCAACATCCTCCTTCTCCTCTTCTGCTCCCACCTCTTTTTCTGACTCTTCCTCTTTCAGACCTTCTGCTTCCTTCCTGAACTCTTTCATGGCTTCATCCAATAGTTGCTTGAGTTCATCTGGAGAGTTAGCTACCTTTAGTGTGGTTTTCACCCCCATTATCTGAAGAGCTGAAATGCACAGAACCATTAAACTAGTTAATACCATACACAACAGTATTATGTGTATTTGAGTACTAAAACAAGAATTATCTTCAAAGATTATAAATACACAAATATGCTGCTCTGCCACTGTTACTGCAACTGTACATTCAACAAAGGGACATAACTTTTGTACAATCATGCTGGTTATGCCGTGTCATGACAAGTCCATCTAGATTTGCTACATACCAGTCTATAAAGTTTTTAAAAAAATTAGTCCAACAGGAGCCAACCGGGCCAACCAGTCTTGAAACTACCCTTATATTTGCTTAAGCGTTAGCAAGGGAGCTATACCTCTACCATTTTTAACGTCTTTGGTATGTTGTGGCCCAGGATCAGACCCAGCGCCTCCCATACCTGGAGCCGACGCTCTAACGACTGCACTACCATGTCCAGTGATTCTCTTTTTTACCTCAACATATTTTTTTGGTTGGTATAATACACAGAATTGTTTTTCTGTCCAGTGACATAAAACTGTAAAATAGATTTTCAAGCTGTATCAGTAGATTTATACATCAAAGCAATTCACAGTGGGGTAAGCAAATATAACTTACTATCTTTAGTAGCTTTTAACATACTGTCAAACGTATTTTGGTCCTGTGTCCTGACTTCTGTCCCTTCCTCTGTTTCTTCACCTTCAACTTCCACCTCACCCTCCTCCTCTTGAAAATAAAGAAAAAAAGGTAAGTTCAACTTTATATCTATCTACAGTCAACTCTCGATATCTCAAAATCGGTTATCTCAAATTTCCGGTTATGTCAAACTGTTTTCTACGGTCCCGTTTTTTCCCCTATAGTTTCTATATAGTTCGACCCCGCTTAACTCAAATTCGGATGTGTCAAATTATCGGATATATCAAACTAAATTCTTTGTCCCCACACGTATAAAACTGTTGAAATCAGTTGGTCTATCTCAAACTTTAAATTGCTATAAGATGAAAAACGGCAACAATAGTGATTTTCACACCTACCGTGAAACTCGCGAAGATTTGGGCGCGAGTTTTATCGCCAATTATCGGCAATCAGGATGTCACGTAATTTAGAGAAAAGGTTAATCGATTATTATTTAATTAGCTGATTTAATGAACAACAATTTCGTTTATCAATTAACGCTGATTAAAGTGTTTCAGTTTGTACTTGTTGTTGTTGTAACAGTTTTTGAGAACTTGTTGACACGGCCTTCTCAACTTTTAGATAAAATGAGAGGTCACGTTAGTGATTTTATCACTCTTCCACTACCTACCCACAATACACATACTGATTATTGAATAAAAAAATAAGATTGGTTATGGCAACAGACCACTTTAAACATGCAAAACCACACAAACTTGCAGAAACTTAGTTTACAGTGGCAGATATAACAAGGAATTTCAGTCATTACCAGTCATCGTGTAGCAGGTAAGATTTTTAAGATTTACACAAACTATCCTTAAATTCGGATATCTCAAACTTCGGATATCTCAAACTATTTTCTACGGTCCCTTGAAATTTGAGATAACGAGAGTTGACTGTATATGATGTCCTGTGAAGGAAACTTCAAATAAAGTCCATTAACCCTTTACTGTCTAGAAACACTATTCATCCCATTTATATAAACAATAATATATGACCAAGTCTTACAAGCATTGCAGCATATACCAAAAATTAAAACGGCACAGAACAAAGGTATTCACATGCAAGCCAAATGTAAAATTAAGAACAGATCTGTAATGAGTCATTTAACAAATAGAACAAACTCGATCGTTACCGCCTTGGACTGGTGCTCTTAAACCGTTTTTTTCAGAGCTCTAACATTACAATTACTGAACACAACCCCCGCTAAAGGTGTTTCCAGCTAGTATATGGTTGAGCTGGCTGATATGATAAATACTTATTTTATACAACAGTCTTGTATTGTTAAAAATGTTTTCCCTTATGAATCATGCTTCAATAAGCTTTTCCAGGTCATATAGCTGCTTTAAGAAATAAAAAGCTGACATTTGTATAGATGAAACATAGTTTATATAAACAATATTTTGAGATATATATTTTAAGGCCTGCCAAACTGAAGACTGAGCATTTATTACACAAGCAGTCATATGGACCTTTTCTTTTAAATGAGCTTCAAGATGGCATTGCAAGCTTCCATTTCACCAAAATCTAAAAGAATCTCTCATATATTAACAGTTAATGCTGCACCTGTCTGACCATGTCAGGTTATATTTTTTCGATATTTCTTTCAGTAAGTTAGGAAAATATAAGAAAATTAAATTTTCATACAATTTAGTATTTTTTCAGTTGTTTTTTTCTGCTTTCCTGGGTGCAATTTAATGAGATTTCCGTAAAGTTTTTTTTTCAGGATCTGTACAAATCAATATCAGATTTAGACCTGAATCAACAAAATGTTCTAAACTAAAAAAAAAGCTTTGAGCATTGTTTCAACCAAAACTGTGTCACACATCTTTTAACATAATGAGACTAAAGTTTTAATAAGTTGCATCAATAAGCAAAAATATTTTTCATTTTTGTTCCAGTATGCCTGCAGACATGCAAGAAATGTCCATTAACAAATTTTTACATATCTTTTGGTAGAAACAACATTCAAAATGTTTTCACCCCACTGCCCCCCACCCCCTCTTACAACATAGATCCTACCCTGATAAATGCAAATAAACAAACAACTTTTTTTTCTTGTAATGCTCATAAATCAGATCTTTTACATAACAAATGTGCAATAATAATTTTTATGCCTATCTCATACATGTGAACTTTTTCTGCGGCTAAAGTCGGAGATGTTCACTTGCAAAATGGGAGATTTGTTATTTTCATATAAACAAAGAAGGAAATTATCTTTTTCCATGTAGAGATATTTCTGGAAATATTGAAAAAAACCCAACTCATTTTCAAATAATTTTGTATCCTAAAAATGGGAGTCTCCCTCTCTAAGTGGGAGAGTTCACATGTATGCTAACTGTATAGATGAATGGTCCATGTGCCTAAATATTATCTCTCTCTTTGTTTGGTTCTGTTGTGTTCTGTTAAGTGTGAGAGCATTTTGAAAGACTCATTCTTCATACATTTGTAAAATAAGCTAAATTTATTAAATAATTTTTGTGTGGTTTTCTAGTTTGCTGTAAAAATGTGTCATGGTTGGGAGGTGTGATGTGCAGAAATTTAACAAATTCGCCAATAACCCATGGACAACAAAAAAATTATTTCCCTTATACCATGGCCACCCAATTTATGTATGCACTATTTACCCTGTGCATGGGATCTTAGCTACATGTAATAGCCATAGCTAACACTTTGTTCAGTCAACTGCTACTTCTCTTGCAAAAACCAATTAATATTTGAACTTCAATTTTAATACAATGAAAGGGTGACAACATATTGCAACCTTTTTTGTTTGTAATTTATCTCAATTTATTTACACTTGTATGAATGAAAACAGGTTAAATCTACTACTGGTACTTAACATGACATAGCACCATTTACCTGTATGTTCTTGCTTCTCCTCAAGGTATTTCAGCTTCTCTGCAAGCAACTTTTTCTTTTCTTCAAGGATTCTCTCTGCTTTGATTTTCCTGTTCTGTTTCTCAACTGTCAAAGTGATAAACAGATGGTATAATGAGAACAAACCAATTAACATTAGTTAATATGGGTTACGCTACACTATGTTGAATTACAAACAGTGTGTGTAGTAATACTTCAATATTTGATTGGTCAAATATTTGCTATGAATGCATATCCCCTGCACTTTTTAATTCTGCAAATGTAAAATAGGTTGAAAACTATTAAATTTTTTCCCTAAGTTTTACCCTGAGTTGCTACTTAGCTCAACAGAACATTTCCCTAACTTCTAGCTAGATCCTGCTATTCTGCATGCTGATTTGCTATCTGAGCCTCAATTTAACCATTCCTTACACACAGTCTGCTGTCAATACCAGGTAACTTGTGATGGTGATGGTCTAAGTCTACAGTGCTTCATTTTCAAAAGAATATTTCCCAAGCAAACATCTTTATTTCTCCTCCAAACCTAATATTGTTGGTACTAGTTAGAAATGTCTTACTCAGAAAACCACAAAAGGTGCCAGGAATACAAATTTTAATGTGGACTATTAGATTTATTGTCACAGTAAGTTCCCATATTAAGATGTTTCAAGAGAGAACTTCCCTTATTTTTATTTTAGCAAAGTTTTGATATTTCTTGCACTGGCCTTGTACCTATGTGTTTTTTTGATGTTCCTTTTGGGCGCACCCCTGGCGTAGTGGTAGAGTTGCCGACTTGTAACTCCTCTGACTGCTTAGACTCTTACCTTGTGGGTTCTAGTCCAGTTCAGCGAGAAACCTACAGAGGGAAGGTTTTCCAGCTGACCTGCAGTGCACCTGTGGTTCTACCCAGACATTTGTTTGGGGTTTTCCTCCACCACAATAGCTTGATATCGCTATACTGACCATAACCGGTTGCTGCTAGGTACTTCAAAACAAAACAAACAAAACAAAACAAATTCGATGTTCCTTTATACTGAGCACAATTAGAAAACTCGTATTAAGTGTATGAATTCCAGAAAGAAAGTTCTACGTAAAGTTTTTGGGATTGATTGCCTCAGAAAGTAAATTACATTCCTAGGTACACTTTCCCTTACTTCTAGCTAGTTCCTGGTACTCCTCGTACTGGTCTGGTGTCAGTACAGGGTTACATGAGATTGTGATGGTCTGGGTGGATGTGGGCGGCTTCAAGAATGGGTGGTGACATATCTTCATGGTGTGCACCGTCATCACGTACGAACATGACTCAGGCTCATCTACCCGAGAGATGTAGTCAGCTGATCCCTCCTCACACAGAAACTAAATAGAGAAAAGGGAAAAAGATAGAGCATCCTGACATATTGGTTTCTGAAAAATGGTTGTTGTTTGCCTTTGCAAGAAATTTTACAACTTGCTTACAGAAAAGAAAACAACTAAACCTACATTCACATGTAACTGCAATAGTTTCTCCTCAACATAACGAAAGTAAATGTTAAATATATATTAAATGTTAAATATATAACCTGTGATTAATTACAGTTATCTATGTATTGTTATATTCAGTGCAATCACACTGAATACTCAGTAACCATAATTTCCCAATCAAACAATTTCTTAACGAATATTTACTGCTTCCACTTAGTGGTTTCTCTACAAAATTAATGCTGACATAAACTTCTGTAAAGAGTGCATACTTCACCATATTATCTGATTTGTCAGCAAGCTGTCAGTCATTTCCACTTAACACTTAAAATGCTTCTGATAATTTGGCTATAGTATGAAAAAAACAAACATGCAAGGATATACACCTTTGAAGCAAGACCTTTTCCTAAAGCTGTGGGGTAAAGGTGGTGTATTTCTAGCAGAAGACAAGTTGAGTGACTGCAATTTGCGAGGCTTATAGACAATAAATAGCTAGTGGAACATTCCTCTAAATAACATATGTCTCCCTCCTTGTGCTCCTTAATATTTATATTTGAAACATCTAGTCTCGTTTGACATACATATTTGTTTCTGTACACACACTACTTTCTCCCGAGCATTTACCGACTACAGGTAGTAAAGGTCATGTAGGGCCAATCCTTCTTGGTTCCGAAATTCAGCTGTCTCATGACTCTAGATGGTGTTGCAAGCAAGACCGCCAAACAACAATGCAATAAGCATACTCCTTTGTTCAAATAATGGTTATGAATTAAATCTTCACATGTTTCCTAATTTGGTACAATACAAAAAATGTGAATAATCTGGGTGCATGAATACAGACCTAAGACAGAAAACATTTTTATCAGTATTCAATCAACCTAAAAACAATAAATAGTTTGTTTGTTTGTTGGTTTTATCATCCCCCCAATTGTATTTCAGTTATCTGGAGATGGTGTCCACTTGAAGCAGATATAGTGCTGGCTTCACTGTGTATAGCATGTCGTGAACACCTGGCATGATACAACACCCAGTCACATTATCCTGACACTGGGCCAACCAGTCGTGGAACGAAAAATGCGTGCATACAAGGCTAAAAAAGTAGAAGTACATTTGAATTTACTTTTCATAAATGAGCCATGTTTAGCACCTGTACTGTTAACTACCCTTTCACAGAGAATTTCTTTTAATATCTGGGAAACCCAATTTTATAATCTGATATCTTTGTGTAGTAATTTGTCAAAAGAAATATTGAAATGAAAATACAAGAAGAGCTGAAAATACACGAAATTACTTTACCTAATGCTGACTATTGTTTACCTTTAAAGTACATAGCGTTAACTCATTGGGCCATTCAGTTTATATTTTACTTCACAAACTGCAAGCACTGAACACTACAGTGCCATCAGTGCTTTGATTATACAGTTCTAGACCAGCTTGCCATGAACATCAGATATATACCCACTTGTCAAATTAAGCCCATTCTCTCAGAACTTGCTTTGAGCGTCAGGACAGCAATTGTGTCAGACACTGCTTGTTTATAACAGCTGCCATGCTAAGTCATGAGGTTGTAGTCCGAGTCAACTAGATACCTGTTTGGCAGCTTTGGTCAAGCCTAAACTACTCTCTTTCTAGACCATCCAATAATGCCCAGTCCTCTCCAGAGAGACTGGACTGGAAAAATCACTGCACTCAACCTTAACAGGGAAGACTTACAACAGAACATATTAGTTAAATAATTATTAGACTAGGATCATTGGCAACAAGTAAAGGGCTTTTAATTTAAATTTTCTATTTTTTAACGAAAATTAATATTTCTCAACACAGATTGCTGCTACATGTATGTGCTTAATAAAAAAGCTTTATTTCTGGTACCTATTTAAGGATTTGGTAAGTATAAAAACCTAGTAGTGCAATCTATTGATGGTCAGCTTAATGCAGGAGGACATGGGTTCCAACGATATACCCAAGTACTACACATGGTATTAATATAGTGAGCTCCCTTGCTAACGATCAAGTAAATGTAAGGGTAGTTACACAACTGATGTGCTCAGTGTCAGTTTTATGGGACTTACCATACAGATGTTTGTGGTATGTTATATAAACAATGCTGGACCCAGACCTGGTAAGTTAGATGGTAGAGTGTTGGCTTCAAGTATGGGAGCCCCAGGTGAGATCCCTTTTCTTGACATACCAAAATCGTTACAAACAGTAGTGGTATTGCTCCCTTGCTAATGCTCAAGCACATATAAGGGTTGTTTCCACGACTGGTTGGCTTGGTGTCAGGTTACTGTGTGGTATTATGCCAAGTGTTCACGGCATGCTATGCACAGTGAAGGAAGCACTATATATGCTTCAAGCTGACACTGCCTCCAAATAACTGAAAAACTGTTGATGAAATAATAAAACACAACAAACAACTACAACAAAACACCAAAAAGCAGCACGGTTGGTTCAGACTTTGTTCCAGATTTTTTCCATTTAGTTAAGAAAAATCTTTTAAGCTGATGTACACTGTATATATCAGTCAAATACTCCAATTAGGCAAATTCATTCTGCATTAGCTAATATTTCTCTACAAGAAAGAATAACAGAAACAGGTAAAGGCACCTGCTTTAGCCTGTGTGTAAGATAGAACTTAAATATTTATATCAGAAAAAAATCTTTAAACCTATATTAACTCATTACCACTCATTCTCATATTTTCTCCCCTTTGGCCTTTATCAAGTGAACTCCGCACAGGCAATTTTTATTTTTTCTGTTCATAAGCATACAATAATAATATAAATATTATAACAATTATACAGTTTGCTGCTTAGTAGGAAAGAAACAAAAATAAATACAGCAAACAATGTCCATGTATCAATACAAAGTAAGATGATTTGTGTATTTAAACTTAAAATTACGGTAAATATAAAATGCTTTTATTAAGATTGTTTGTGGTTAAAACATCCAAAACATTTATAATTGAAATGCAGCTGTCAAAGCCTACTACAAGACATAAGACTAAGATTCCGATAGGTCATCTAAGACAAACTGTGAATGTTAGGTTATCTGCAGTAATCATCTTATACATTTTGGTACTAGCTTGTTTTCTGTCGTTATATTTGTTTATCTTTTCTGCAGTGATCATCTTAGACATTTTTTTATTGTTTTCTGTTTGTGTATTTTTTTTTTTTAATTGTGCAATGCTGTCCTTGTGTATATATCTTACAATAACAATAAAGAATCCATGAAAAATTAGCAACTTTTGATGTAAATGAACATTTCATCACATTACATAATCACATACTTTTTTTTTTTTCAAATCTTAACCATTATTTGTAACTGAAAATTCATGGACCTATTCTCATAATATAAAATGTAGAAGGCAAAGTGGTAATCCAAATCCTTGTCTTAATTTGTTTATATTCTACATGTTATTCAATAATGCCAAAAATATTTATTAAACTAGCTAGGCAAGGCTTGGTTTTCCGTTAAATAAATCTTATCAATCCCTCCTGACAACTAACTTCCCAAGTTCTAAGAACTGTCTGCAGATAGAGAGTATGTGTTGTTTGTAGGACTTCACTCACCCTGACTTCTGTTCGTCGACCTTTGCCTGTAAGATCACACTTAGAGCCATTGACATACTGCTGGGTGTGGTAACGTCTCAGCTTCGATGATCTGTAGTCACCAGGCCCCTAAAATGATACAAGCAACATTCAAATGTAAGAATGTTTTCTCACAATTAGTCATATTTTTTTGTACATTAGGTACATTTCTGGTAATAAGAATTGTGTCATTTTGCTTAAAGGATTGGGATTGGGATTTGCCGACATTTTTCCTGATACTGTGCTGCGACATTTCTATCATTATAGCACAGGGTCAGTTATGAGGTGCCCATGGACTGAACCCGGCCGGTGCATTATACTGACACCGACGAGTCAGGCGTAATGCTGTCCCCTTAGCCCCAAGCGTTAGGAGGGAAACCACTACTACCAACTTTAAAGTTTTTGGTTTGACCCAGCTGGGGTTTGAACCAGCGACCTCCTGATCCGCAAGCGGACGCTCTACCACTTTGAGCTTTTGTGGCCGGTTGTGCTTTAAGGTGGTAACCAACAGTTTGTCTATAACAAATACATATAACACTATCGAACCACTGCTTAGGGGAATATGGGCATGATTTTTTTATAAACCCATACTTTGGTCTTAAGAAATACGATTTTGAACATTAAATGAATTGTTAGATGGAACTAATTGCGAAAAAAATCACCCTGAATGTGTTTTCATTCCAAGAGTATAGAAAGCTTGACAGTGGTCTCTGCTAAAAATAGATTATACTGTCAGAGGGGATTACCTGTATGATTATATTACATGATCCCAAAAGTAAGTGGTCATGTGGTTTGATGAGTTTAAAAATAGCTATCTCTGCAGCATGGGTTGGATAGGAAATACCTGTTTGCAATGATGAGTGGTGATTTATGCTTGACTAGTCACACAGATCTAGGACATCAATAAAGAGCATTTTGCAGGACCTTTTCAAGTAATAATGACTTATTTGATTATTTGAGAAAATAAATTTTGGTCCAACCATAAAGCTGCCACAAGTTCACTTTTTCTCTGAAACTGAATTCATTCTCTCTATTACAATGATACAAGAAAGCTATCATTGTAAAATTTAAAAAAAAATCAATAAAAAAAAATCCTTTTAACAGTTTTGTTCCTAATTAACTTGTATACTTTATTCTTCCATACTACAAGCATTCAGCACCTGTACATTGTCATTTTTGTATTGTGGATTTTACACCAACTCTTAACAGGTCATATAGCGCCGAATACAATGAGGTTTAATGTAAATTCTGTACATGGAAAGTAGGGACTGCATTTCAACAAAAAAGATGCTTTTTATTAGAGATGTGTTGCTTTTTTTTACAAGAAGAACCTATTGCACAAAATAAGCTCATTTATTTATCCCTTGAGGGCACAATTTTTTAAACAATATTTCTGAAGGAGACTTTTAAATTGAAACTTTACTTCCTGTCTGTTAGGGCATGCTCGACATACTTGAAATGTAACATCGAGACCATCCAATGGATTATATCTATAACCACCAATTTACACCTAATGACATCTCAACACCAGAACACCCCCTTTCAGGTCAATGACTTGCTCTCCGTCACTTTCAACCCCCATTCACTTGTTTTATATCTATAAAACTCATTCCGTTACCTTTACCATATATAGGCATGCACATAAAACTTTTATCATCCTGCGAAAAAAAGGTTGTTACTTTAATTAATCACCTTAGTGAGAGTATAGCACAAATTGAATGATGAGAGTGTGAACAAACTGCATCAATGTTATTATCTTCAGACACTAGAGAGGCTGCTAGCACCATGGTACAGAAGTATGACTTGACCAATGAGCTCATACAAAAAAGGCATATGGTTCTTGTTCTTTTAGTTAGGTTGTTTGTTGTCTTCTTGTTGCTTTCTTCAAAGAGATTTACTGATCGTCCTATATGTGTATGGGCAAACTCAACGTCTGAGGTCACATGACTTTCAGATCAAAATAACCTCTGACCTCCAAACTGGATAATTGTCAACAGGTTTTAAAGTTCCCCATTATTAATCTATTATGTTTGTTTATTGGATTTATCGTCCCACCAACAGTATTTCAGTTATCTGGAGACTGTATCCACTTGAAGCAGATATAGTGCTGCCTTCACTGTGTTTAGCATGCCGTGAACACCTGGCATGATACCACACCCAGTCACATAATATCCTGACACCGGGCCAACCAGTTGTGGAACTGCCCTTATATTTGCTTGAGTGTTAGCAAGGGAGCTATACCACTACCAATTTTAACGACTTTGGTATGTCGCGACCCAGGATCGAACCCTGGGCCTCCTGTACCTGGAGCCGAAGTTCTATCGATTGCACTACCAGGTCCGGTAATCTATTATGATGATAAAGTTGTAAGAATGTTTGCATTTTATAAATAAATTATTTTGAGTTTATTACATTTAAATTGTATAGAAGATCCCTGATATTAAATATATTCAAATGCTTGAATCAGTGAATTTTGCCATCCCTACAATATCCACAATCATGGTCGCCACTATGCTTTGCATGCTTTTCAATGTAGCAGTGGTTACTGCTTCATAACAAAATTATTAATTATTATTATTATTAATTACCAAACTTACAAAGCGCCCTTTTCATATACACGTTCAAAGGCGCTTAACAATGATACAAACTAATAACTAATTACAGCAATACAATTAAAATATTAAAACAGCGTTCAAATAATAAATCTTCGACATACTAAGAACAAGAATATGAAACAATCAATTAAAATGTGGTATTAACCTAGTCGTTTGAAATTAAAACAATTGAATATCGACATCATACGTATAAAATATTCTAGCGAAACTTCTAAGATACTAAATAAAAAAATAATGTATTTTATAATCAACATCTTAAGTTCTTGTAACTGTCTTAAAAGATATTAGCAGAATTAAAACAAATTGTAAAATTATGGTTGATATCACACAGTAGTCACACAGTTTTCTAAAATCACTGTCTCAGTTTATTCACGATAAAAATACTATTCATAGGCTTGTTTGAAATAGTGTGTTTTAAGTGCACGTTAAAAAGAACACAATGATGCTTGTTCAAGTCTCTCACACCAGACGGCAGATTGTTCCAATGTGAAACCAACGTGAAGAGTATGGTACAAGGGTCAGTGTAAAAGACTAATAAAGACATCTGGATAGATTCACTGAATTAGAACACATCTAAATTGGTGCTTTTATTTTCTGTTGTCATCTTTGATCTTTTATTAAAGGTGGTAGTTTAAATGGAGTAAAAAGCTTATATTTAGGGCTGTAAAATTGCTGATACATTAGATCCAAATATAGATGATGGTGATGATGATGATAATGATGATGATGGTGATAATGATGATGATGGCAATTATGATGATGATGATATTAATGCTGATGCTGCTGATGATGATGATGTAAAATAATTATTTAGATGCTTTATAATTAATTAATCTGGCCTATGGCTTTCAAGATTTGATTACAATACATCTGAATGCAAACCCCCATGCATTATTCTGTGATATTGTGTGCCTAACTAATACAACCCTAATATCTGTGAATTCACAAGGTAACAAGACACAAATCCATAGCGGATCTTCGAATGTTGACAGCCTTAACATTTTACAACACTGCTTGAACAATAATACTCAAAATTACTATTGTCATAGGACTAATAATTATCATTCAGCAATCAATACATGAATAGAAAAAAAAGAAATGCCATCAAACAGTGAAAGGCGATCTAGCAATGGAACGCCTTCATTCCAATGCAACTGTGACGATCCACTGATGATGTGCGCCTAACAAACCTGATCATCCGTCAATAATTTGCTTTCAAACTGTTGAACGGATTATTCCCTCAGGTATACGGTGTCAGTACCAAGGCAATGCAACGTTTGTCATCCATGTTTTTATAATTCATAAGCAGGGTAGACTTGTTTTACTCAACGCTTATTATTCAGATTTATTCATAATCAATAAAACATATTTTTCTATCAACTTCAAACTCAAAGGTAACAAGACATACTGATACAGACTGTTTTTCAAATAGTGGAGATCATGATCAGATCGCTACAAATGGAAGCTGGCTGATCTGGAATTACACAATATGCCTCAGACAGATCCATTTGTTCTTTGTAGGGAAAGTGTTAACACAGGCTTTCTAATCAAGGAAGCCTGGGAAATATGAATAGATATGGACAAATGGTGTTTTTGTTTTATTGCCCTGATTTTATGATACAAATAAATGTAGATAATGTTCTGGGACATATACAAAGATACTAGTTTGTTCATTTTTGGGGGGCTTATTGCTCAATGGCATTGTTAGTTTATATGTGGTTCTACCCAGACATTTAGCTAAGGTCATCTTTCACTTGTTATGCTAGGGCTGAAATTAAAATCTAGCAAGATGTGCTGGGTCATTTCTATTAGTAATAAATTCTGCGTAATATAACAAAGTGAGCAAAAAATAAATACATGACCACTTCTTAGAATTATGACCATGTTTCTATGAATTCCATTTCATACACTAATATACTAGATGTTAAACATGATGGACCTCAATCTACCATTTGTTAACTCTCTCTCACAATAGGTCAATGCATCAAGCCCAAAATTAAAGAGACAAAAACTTAATTTCTGAGCACATGAAATATTCACAAGTGTGTTTTGGCAGCATACCCAAAGTCTCAGGCTTTCTGTAATGATCTTGTCTTACATAATGCTAGGACGAAAACAGCAGCAACATATTGCTTAATGAAACTCCAAGTCACAACTTAAAATATCACAGTTACTGTAATCATGTCATGGGGTTGCCTATGACTGAGCTGTTGGCGTCAGCAGAGTGCCGATGATACAAGCAACTAGACTTGGTATTTATAAAGCTGTAAAATTAAACAAAAAATAAATTGATTTAACACAAAAATACTTGCAGCTGAGAAATGGACAGTGGACAAAATATAATAAGTCAATTAAAAACAAGGCATCTGTGATGTTCAAATGGTGTGCAACATGGCTTGAAACTTTCAAGTCTTGTAAAGGTTCATCTTAATCCAGACCTGGTAGCCCAATTGTTAGTGCGTCAGCTCCAGATACGAGAGGCTCCGGGTTTGATCCTGAGCCACGACATGCCAAAGTCATTAACAATGGTACATGTAGTGGTATAGCTCCCTTGCTAATACTCAAGCAAATATAAGGGTAGTTCCAAGACTGGTTGGCCCGGTGTCAGGATAATGTGACTGGGTGTGGTATTATGCCAGGTGTTCATGGCATGCTATGCACAGTGAAGGCAGCAATATATGTACTTCAATTGGACACCGTTTCCATATAACTGAAATACTGTTGGTGGGACGATACACCCAATAAACAAAGAAAAATAACCTGGTCACTGGTTGCTGAGAAATTGTTCAAAAAACAAACTGACCAACCAAATTTGACAAACTGGCCAAGAGGTGGATGTGACTCCCATATAGCCTCAGATACTTCAAATCTGGAGTAATTAAAATACTTACTCTATTTCCATGCAGGAGAAAAAACCATAAAGCCCTTATTTATATAACAAGTGTCTTCTGATCCAAAACATAACCATGTCTCCTTTTTCATAAAAAATTGTATTTAATATAAGGGACAATGCTTTTGGAACGTCTTTATCTACATGATTCCTTGGAAGATTTTTTTTGTCCGCCAAGCAAGCAAAACCTACATCTGTCCATTTAACTCAGAAAATTTCTAAATTGACAAAGCATTTTGGTGAACTTGGACCATGGTGCATCAATGTTTGCTAAAAAAACTGCATTATAATTAGGCAATGGCAATTGCTTTTACCATTATGTGTGCAACAAAAGAAACAAAATATATTTTGCTACTTCTTTTTAATGCACACACAAATAAATAATGTTGACATGCAACACAACATCATGCACACATTTCAGTTCAATCTTTTAATTTTTTTTAATCAAACATGATTACTAAATATAACTTGACAGATGGTTATGTAACACGGAGCTATGTACACAACCTCAATTCTCATTGGTTAAAATTTGACACAAGTTTAAATTCTGACCAATCAGATATATGAGAAAATTTCCAGTTTCAAGTTCGAGGCATAACCCCATGCCCAGGTTTTTATAATCTCAAGCACAGGCTTTTATAACCTTAAGCCCAGGTTCTTTTTAAAACCTGAAGGCCAGGTATTAAAAATCCCATTATTAATACCCCAAGCCCAGAATTTTCTGACCTCAAGGTCAGACCCTTATAACCTTCAGCCCAGGTTTTTATAACCTTACGCCCAGGTTTTTATAACCTCAAGTCCAGGTTTTATAACCTCAAACCCAGGTTTTATAACCTTTAGCCCAGGTTTATATGACCTCAAGCCCTGGTTTTTATAACCTTCCGCCAAGGTTATAACAACCTTCAGCCCAAGTTTTTATGACCTCAAGCCCAGGTTTTTATAACCTCAAGCCCAGGTTTTTATAACCTCAGGTCCAGGTTTTATAACCTCAAACCCAGGTTTTAACCTTTAGCCCAGGTTTTTTATAGCCTCAAGCCTAAGTTTATATAACCTTCAGCCCAGGTTTTATAACCTCAAGCCCATGTTCTAATGTGACCTAAAGAAATGTGACAATTGTCTAAATGTCAAACAAAATATTTTAATTGGACATTCAAACCCGCTTAATGATATTGATTTAAAAAATTCAATATATTTCAATAACATACAACAAAACTGAACAATAAGCTGTATCAATTCATCCATTTACTTAATATTCTTGATCTGCTTTGCATGATTTGTTATTGTTAAGGCAATTAGTGTAGATCCAGATAAGACAGATCCCATAGGAAACCGCCTGATCTGGATCTACATTATTTGCTTCTATAGTTACTAGCAACATGTGTTGCTATCTCTGCAAATAGCAATAAGTAAAAAACGTACATTTTATACAGTGAATGAATAAAAATAGCAGTTTAAGAGTTTGTTCTATTTAAGTCAGTGCATCAATAACAAAGGACAAACACATGGGTTTATCATTCTACAGCATGCATACTGAAATTAATACAACATTTCATCTAGCATTGTTAACAATCAGCCAACAATATAACCAAGCATATCTAATCTTTTGTAGAGATCTAATCACATTTTATTGGCAAATGATCACGAACAGTTCTTCACAGCAACTCTGTTGTAGCATTGTCTCTTCTATGGTCCACTAGCCAGGCATCAAATGCCCCCTATGTTATATCGGGCATGGGTCGAGTGTTTGCTTAGTTATGAGCACTTCATTACTAAAGTTTGTATCTGAGTGGTACAGATAGTACGGTTGTGGTAATTGTACACAGTGTAAGTAATGCCAAGTTTTCACTTTAAAAAGAGGTTTCAAAAAGTTTGGTATAATCGTTGGGAGTTCTAGAATTATGTTTGCGATATAAAAAGTGTGGTTCTTAGGGTTTTGGTATTAATGCTGGATATTCAGGAATTATTGTTGAAATAAATACAGAAGTTATCTTTTCCTGAAAAAAATGAAGATTTCAATGAAAGTGGATAAATATGTTCGATGTATTAAGTGAATGTGAAAGATAATTATTGGAATTTATAACTTATTTATATGATAAAATTGTGGGAGAATACAATTGTGTGGAACAAATATGTGAGTGAAAAATGGACTAGAATTACCTTTGGAATGGTCAATGTACTAAGTTTTTGTAATCAATTAGTAAGTTACATTAATAATAATTGCTTCATAGAGACCAGAGAATTGATTTCCTTTGAATTCACTCGGTCATAGTTCTTTTATCATAAATAATTCTTATTATAACAGAAACTATGGTGATTAAGAGGATTTGCTCCTCTTTATATAAAGAATGTCAAGGGAAATGAACTATGTTTATTGTTTTAAACCCACAACAAGTATTAATGACTCATTATGTTGAACATTATACCTGTCATTTTCCAAAAGTTTTCACATGCTTTAACCGTTACATTTTATGTATTCTGAAGAAGCAGTGACAATTTCAAATTATTTCAATTGCAGAGTTCTGAGCACAAAATTCATGCAGTTTGTTATTTTATTGTACATATTTTTCACTTAATATAATAAAACGTCACATAAAAACAAGAAGGCCTCAGAATATCTGCTAGACATTCATAACCATGAAGACCGCATTATTTCAAGTAACAGTTATACTGACATTTCAGACAACAAATTGCCACTGAAGTTACAGGTGTAAATGAGTCCACTCCATAAGCTAGGTGTGACAAGTTAAGACTGAGGCCCTTTATTCACCAACAAGTCTTATAGGTGGTATCAGACACTTTGCCTACATCAAATACATAGAACAATATCGACCCACTGCTTTCAGAGATTTGAGTATAATTTTCGTATAAACCTATACCTTTGTCTTACTACATACGATTTTGAACAAAAACCTAATTGTTAAACAGAATAAATCGCGATTAAAGATCAATCTGAATGTGTATTTTTTCCATCTGTATAAAAAGCTCAATAGTGGTCTAGCTCTGCTAAAAAAAAGATATTGGCGTCAGAGCGGATATCCCGGATGAATAATTATAACGTGATCTCAAAAGTAAATGGTCATGTGTTTTTAACTTTAAAAATAGCTATCTCTGCAGTGTGGCTTGGAAAGGAATGTTTGCAATGGTCGGTGGTGATTTATGCTTGACCATTCACACAGATCTAGGGCATCAATAAACAACCTTTTGCAGGACCTTTTCAAGAAACACAGACTTATTTGATTATTTGAGGAAAAAAATTTTGGTCCAAACTGTCGAACGCCTCCTTTAAGCCTAAGTAATGACTTAATTCCAAGTCATAATTGTCATACCAATAAAAAAAAGCTTATCTATGAAATTTCAGTATGTTTTTAAACTCAAAGTAGCTAAGTTAAAGTGTCGTGCAAAAATACAGACATGTAGCTAAATACAAAAAGCAGATATTGTGGACTGAAATTCATGACTTGAGCCATTCTTAGTTAATTCACACTTTTCTGCATGTATACACCATTTTACGCCTTTACAAACTATTCACAATCATTAGCAGAATCTGCATGACTAAGGGTTTATGTGTAGACTGGTTCAGCCTTAAATCTATTATTACAAGTTGAACATACTTTAATTAAAATTATTCTACCTCTCTTCAACAAAACAATAAAGTCAAGTGAATTTTCAAAATTATAGATGAACTATAGATGAAATGGTTAAGAAAAGTTGGTGAATACTGGCCCAAGACTACTCAAACGTAAATGGAGATCGGGTGGCTGTTAAATCAGGATCTGCACTAATTATTGCTGAGGCTTCATGTCTTGTTATATGTACAATGTTAGCAAATTTGACTCTGAATTGATTATACATACAGGCAAAATAAGTAGTTTTGACCCGGAAAGGCAGAACAGTAGACATATGTCACACACTTCATATTTTATACCTTTTTTTTTTAGACTTTTTATATAGACTGGGTACAATTTCATCAAAAGTTCTATAACACCATATAAATATTTTATGTGTGTTGCGATAAAAGTCCTAAGTCTGGAGTAACCCTCGACACTGTACAGAAATTTAGGGATAGTATCTACCTGTGTTAGGAATGATCATAAATTTATAGTAATATATAGAAGACTTTTGATGAAACGGCACTCTGGATAATTTTAGGAACAACGAATATCATTCGTCAATACAGTTGTTGTTTTTTAATCCAGGTGTGGATAAAAACAACATTTATGTTGTGACAGTGGATGAACAGGATGTGTTTTAAGAACTGTAACAACTGTTGCTGTAACAACTGTTGCGTTAGTTCTAAAAAAGACCAGGAAATTAACCAATACTGAAAAATTTGGAAATTTGTTGCATTATGTAAGTAAGTTGACATTTTAACAATTTGTAAAAAGAAAATCTGTAAGTTTGTCTACATCCTAGTAACAAAAATAGTGCAAAGATTAGAAATTATATCATCAGAAGGCTTTGCAGAAAAAAAATTCATATCTCCGTCCCTTGGGGACACAGTATGCCTGATCTACAAACAGGCAAACACTAATGTTATACTTTGTATCATTTTGCCTATCATAGTCATTTAACTGAAGGGGAACATCCGTGTAAACTTGGCAGCTTGAAATCAGTGCCTAATTATCCACCTTGTCTCTTAACCTTTAGCTTGTTACATTTTGTTACAAAATTCATTCTATTTTTTGTTGGTTTGTTGTTTTTTGTTAAATCGCACTGACTCAATTATGGTCATATTAGCAACGTCCAGATAATTACTGGTGAAGGAATAGACCCCAGACTCATATCTAGGTAAGACCACTGCCACACAACAGGTTAGCTGGAAAACCTCCCCACAAGAAAGTTCTCACCCCAACCGGGACTTGAACCCATGTGGTGAGAGGATGAGGAGTTCCAAGTCAGTGACTAACTGCTCAGCCATGGGCACGTCCTTGTTTTGCTTTCATATTATACATATATGTTACTTGTCAGGGTTGATATATACTTATAAACAGAGACTGAACAGCAAAAAATGTAGATCCTGATCAGAGAGCTCCCAGCAAGGAGCCAGCGACAGGCTGGCTGATCAGGATCTTCACTATTTGCCTAAGCCTTATAAATACACAAATAGCAGGCTAAGAGGTAAATATCAGATAGGTGAAAACACGAATGTATTAGGACCATGAGGTCATATTCAGGAAGAATTTTAGTTACATGTATCTTGGTTACTTAAACTAAGAAATTTCTTTAAATTTGGAAAAATCTTATGGTAAATGGTTTCAGAAAATGTATCTACGGACATATTTCATAATTTTCAGGCCTGGAAAAAATATCTTTTCAAAGACTAGTCCTAGATTAGTAATGTGGACAAAAATGACTTAACCGAAAATTTGAGTTGTTTTCAATTAACGACCACAACAACACATTTGTCATATCTAAAACTTACAAACAAGGTATAACAACAAGTTGCTTCTTTTATTTTTTGTCTAGATGGGTTTTTGTATCGCGCATTGTGATTAGCTGTTTTGGGCAGGTGCATGCATTGTACCACCTTTACATGTTGTTAAAAATTGATCCTGGTGTGAATTTGATGGCCTTCATCGCAAATTAGAAACTGCTGTTTATTTGTCACTTGTTTGACCGCCGATTTATGACTTGTACGGGACTTATTTAATGATCAATGACCAGTAGCCCGAAACTGCATTTTGACTTGTCCGGACTACCATATTTTTCCAGCCCTGATTGTCAGAAAATTCTTTAAGCTAGAAAAATAACTATTCTCTAGGAATATGACCCCAGTTATTTATTAACAACAAAGAATCTTAATATCTTTAAACATAAAAAAGACTAACAAAATTTCTTATATTAAATGGTATTATAAATTAAACTTAATAAAAAATATATATCTCAGGAAATATTTTAAGATTTAACCAAATTTCTTAATTTAAGTCAGAAAAAAACGTACATTTCATTTAGGATACAAACCCCTGTGTTTTCAGCTGACCATTAGTATAATATGATTCTACTCAGATAGAAGTCTGGACCTTAAACTTTTGTCATTTAAAATGCTGGATGCAACTTTGTTTACTTCTTTTTATCTGTTTATAAAAAAAACAACTAGATGCAACTAACATGGTTATATGTTTACCTGGTATACATCAGAGATTAGTAGAGATAACTTTTACTTTCTTATGTCAAATGCTGACCCTAATGTTATTAGAAAAATCTCTGAATATGATTAATTATCTAACTTGTGCTTTTAAAGACTAGATTTTCACATTAAAATTCAATACTTAATTATTATTTAACTTTCCGACAATTCATTATCATGGAATATTTTCTTATATTATGTATTCAAATTCTTGATATTACTAGGCATTACTTTATCTATGCTTGTATATAAATATGATGTATTGTGGGTCGGAGGCCTTTAGTTACCAAATAAAATATACATACATACATATTACATCAAAAGTTTAATAAAATTCAATTAAAATTTGAAAATGAAATTGCCAAGGTAACAACAAATACAGTTTCTTCAAATTTAACTGCTATTACAGATTGGAAAGCATAAATCACTTAAATTTACAGCACCAATTAAACGTATGCAAGTTATGAGGATTCAGGTGATAATTAAAACTCAATTCAAAGATTTTTTCTAACAATCAGCTGATTTACATTATGGGGAATTTCATATTCATTTCACAGTCCGAGATTCAGGTGTTACTAATTTTCGTGAACCTGTGAATGTAATTAAACATTGATGGGCTGGTACACAAAGATAATGATTGTTAGCTTCCTCAAAACAAATGAACAAACTTGAGTTTTGAGAATCTCTGGATGTGTATTGATTGCTTACATCAATTATATTAATTGAATACGACAGAAACAATTAAAAATAACTGATAAAGACAGATGAATGGATAAATTAAGATGTACTACTATTAATAACTGATAATTTATTGATAAACATGAATTGAGCAATAACAGATGTAGTGAGGAATAAATAATAAAGAACTAAAGATAACCAATAAAAACTGATGTACTGAAGAATTATTGATAAACACAGATATACTGAAGAGTAACTGATAAACATAGATGTACCAAATAATAAATGATAAGTGCAGATGTACTTCAGAATAACCAAAAAACATAATGTATTGATAAATAATTGATAAAACACAGATGTACTAAAGATAATTGATAAACACAGATGTACTGAAGAATAATTGATAAACAGAGATGTACTGAAAAATAAAAATAACTGATAAACTCAGATGTACTAAAAAAATAACTGATAAACACATGTACTGTAGAATAACAGTACTCATAAACACAGATAATCAGATAATCAGAAGACCTTTATATTTTGTTACATCTTTCTATTGACAAAAAACCCTAGAAGTAATCGAACATTGTTTTCTTTCTTGACTGACTGATAATTAATCTCACCTGAAATGAGAACATGTCTCTATTTCATGCCAAAATACCAAATTACAGCCAGATGTATTGTTTTAATCAACAGTCAAGCTGTTACAAAACTTAATTTGCATTTTCTCCTGAATTAATAAGACATTTTCCTATAAAAGATCATGCATACACACCTGTTAACAATTCAACCAATTATGTATGATTTCGAGAAACAACATAACACTTTTTAAACTATTTCTTTACAGATCTACTAAATTCCAGGGTTAACATTGTACCAGGCAAATCAACAATGGCAAGTGTGGATGCAGATGCTGAAGACATTGAATTCATAGATGATGTTGAAGATGACAATGCACCTGGCAAGGAAACCCAGGACCAGCCTTGTAAAGCCAAGCGAAGAAAGAACCAAGTACTAAGTGAACAGCTGAATGTAGACCCTAATGATAACATGGTAAAAGAGTTAAGACAGGACAGACTTGAAAAGCTCAAAAGTGAACAAGCAACAAAAGAAACTGTGAATAAAAATAAGAGTCATGTGACTGATCATGCCGTCCAAGAACTGCTTGAAGATCGAAGGAAAGCTCAAATGGGAAAAAAGTTGAGGATGGGGAATTTATCAGATAATGATAAAAGGCCGGATCTTTATACTGATGTCGGACCTGAGCAAGTTGAGCTCAAAGTAATTGACAAAAATGAAAATGTTCTGCTTAATTTTGAACTATGTGATACTGCAAAAAAAGAAGATGAAACAGATGAAGATGAACATGGTGAAATTCCAGAGAAAGATGATAATGCTGAGGTAAATACTGCTGCTTCTGCTGATGATGATGCTGATGATAATGATAATAAGGAAAGTGAAGATGAGTCCGAGTCATTCTGCACCATGAAAAGTGACCTAACATCAGCTGACTCCTGCACCAATGACAACATCAAAACATCTGACATCACAAAGTTCTTTGACTGCAAGTCCAGCCCATCTGAGATCAGCATTCTCCCTTCATCTGATTGTCCACTTGAAGAAATCAGGGAAAACATCACTGAGGACACTGGTGCTAAACCTAAACGACTTGCAAACAAGAAAGGAGACACTGATAATTCTGTTTCAGAGGACAGTATTGGAAGTCCTGGTGCATTGAAAAATAATAAAGATGTTGAAAACATTGGACTGCAAATCCATCAAATGGCAGCAAAGGATAAAGACAAGATTAAAGAGCATAAGAAGAATATGTCACTTGACACTAAGTGCCTTCAACTAAATGGTAAACTAGACAAAACTGATGGCAGAGTTGTTGGTAAGGCTAACAAGGAAATCATCATAACTCTCACAACAGCTGAAGGGCTGGAGAAAGATCCTATCCTCAATGATACCCTGGATCAATCATTTGATGATGATTATGCTGATAATAACAAAAAAAGCTCACCCAGTGATTATTCTGGAAATAGTGAATGTCCATTGAATTATATCAGAAAGGCATCTGAAGAATCTGACAAAACCACCAGCTCATTGGTTGCTCAAAGGGAGATGTACCAGAAAAGTAAAGCAAAGCCTTTTAAGGATCTACAGAGGCTCAAAGTTGGTGTCATTGGTGTTGGCATTGAGGGTGATCGGAAGAGAAGTTACATAAAAACCATCATAATGATGCCTGATCAGAAACTTGTCATGTTTGATCGCAATAACAAATGTCTCAAGTTGTTTGACAAAGACTTCAATCCACTTGATCGGGTACATCTTGGTGTGAGATTCTGTGGCCTTACTACAATGCAGGACGAAATGATTGCAGCAACAATGCCCGAACAAAAAGTGCTACAATTTTACCACATCAACAATGTTACCAATAGGATTCAGCGAGAGCGTACGCATGACATCGAGGCAGAGTTCTACTCCGTGTCACACTACAAGAATAAGCTTTTCTTGCTTCAGCGGATGCGGCATCCGAACTTCGCAGATTCAGACGAGTGGCAGATAGTGAGACTGGACCTCAACAAGCAAAAAGGGAGACTGAAGGTTTTACGAACTTTTTGTCCAGGACACCAAGACTGCTCACTCATGGCCAACGAACATGGCGTGTACATGACAAATAAGCTAGAAGGGGAGGTGCTGCACTTGAAACATGATGGCTCCTACAGATTTAAACATAAGGTGAGTTAGGTAAAAAAAAAAAGCAGTATTTACATAGGATGGCATTTGTATGTTTTAGAGGGATATGTTTATTTGAATGAAACTTACACTGATTAACTGCCCAACCCTATTATATCTAAACAATTGCTGATTGGTGAATTTTTTTTCTTTGTACAAAATAACTACAAATATAATTTAATTTTCAAAGCTTCTGAAGGCATGCATATAAATTGTTTCTTTAATATTAATAATTTAACATTTTTATTACTATGACATCTATATGTTCATTTACATTTATTTCAAAAAGGTAAGTGACTTAAGTTACATTTTCTAAAATATTGTTTTAATTGCTTCGAAACTATCACACAGTTTCAGTATTTCAAAGACAATTAAACTCCCAATGCATAAGGACACAGTCACTTGACAGTGCTCCCTCCAATATTGGAGTTTTTGATCAATATTTAATTTATAGCTGCAGACAAATAATGCCATATCATAGCCATTCCTACCCCCCCAAGAGATTGTGAAGAAGTCTGAACAGCAGTCTGAAAATGTCTACACGATTAGCTTGGCTTATTCTGAGGAGGTTGAACAGCATATTTCTTGATAAAGATTACATTTGAGACAGAAGTTCCATTTGTTACAAAAGGACCTATGCTCCTTATCCATCAGAATTTAAATTACAGTGAAGTTCTATTATCTTTTAAGAAGACTAACATTCCGTTTTATTCCAAATTTTCTTTTTTTCATACATGCATATAAGTCTAAATTTTTATGGCATATAATGCTAAGGGAGGTTTTTTTGTTTTGTGTACACGTGTGTGTGTGTGTGTGTGCATGCGTGTGTGCGTGGGTGCGTGTCTGTGTGTGTGTGTGCGTGTGTGTGTGTGTCTGTGTGTGTGTCTGTGTTTTCTTACATCACAATTATTACACACTTATGGTCTAGTGGCAATATCCAGATAATTATTAATGGAGGAAGACCCCTGACCTATGCCTGGGTAGAACCACTGGCATAATGCAGGTTAGCTGGAAAACCTCCCCACATGAAAGTTCTTGTCCCAACCAGGACTCGAACCAAGGAGAGTAAGGGCTGAGAAGTAACAAGTCAGCGGCTTTAACTGCTTAGCCATGGACGCCCCTTGAGGGATGTTTCTTCATGAATTTAATTGATGCAATTTTTCTTATTTTAAAGGTAGATCATGACTTTAGTTTAACATTAAGTTAACTTTTGAAAAATCTACATTCAAATTACCTTTGTGTACTTAATAAAAAAAAATCTGTTTACATGTCAACACTGAGTTTTTGCAAGATTACAAAAAGCTTAAATGTCGCCAACAGTTTTGTGTTTCTGTTTTTGTTGTTTGCTTGTTGTTTTTTGTTAGTTTTAACTTTAGTAAGCATAAAAGCAGGAAACCCCTTTTCACTGCATTTGTAAAAGTGCTCCCAGAATAACTGAATTTCACGTAAGGAAGACTGCCAAGAAGAACATGTTTTCTCTTCAAAGATGTATGAGGTCATTCTACAAATAATGCTGAGTAGCAAAAATGATACCACCCACCTCGCTGCAACAAGAAATAACAAAAAATAATTGTGTCTTTTATTTACACCTGGCTCATCACTGTTAACCTGCTTATCACAAAACAGGCAAAGGCAGAAACTGTAGATCCAGATCTGCTGCCTGATAGCTGGAAGCTGTCTGATCAGGATCTGCACTTTTTGATGTAAAGATTCTAAAAATAGTCAGATATCTTTTGCATGGAATGTTAGTAAGATAACTAAGACAAAACATGGATGATTTACAAATGTATCTTGGGGCTTAGGATTGTAAAGAAACTTTCAGAAGGTTCTTGGACCATTTTGGTCAAACAGACAACTTCCCTCTGGCTTCAGACAGTTTAAGAGCCTATGGCATTTTGAATCCATTAACACCCAGATATGCAAGTATTAGAAATAAAGCAAACAGGAAGAAACATTTTTTTTTTAAAGCATTTACAGATGCTGTCTTTACTCAGTCTTCGACAAACCCAGTTGACCAACAGAATTTGCCCGAGTCAACCAAAATCTCTGTCGGTTCACTAAATTTAAAAGTTAAATGGCATTAAATACAGGATATACCTACATACTCTACAAGATAAAGTCAATCTGGAACAACACTATTTGTATCAGACTGTTCAATTCCTGCCACGCTGCCAACAAGTTACCACACTATCACCAAACATTTAAAATATTTTATGAATTTTGAGAATTGCATATATACAGCAAAATACTACAATCGTACAATTGACAAATATTGAATGTATATGCACATAAGCATCTTGGAACTTAAAATTTTTGTGATAATTTTTTATTTTTTTAACAAGAAAATTGTTGCATATGTTAATTGTTCATATATCAAAGGATCTACAATTACAAAAATATATGACACATCTTATACAAACTTATTATAGTTAATAACAGATATTGAATATATTATTATTCCAAAACATTTTTTATTTTAAGGTCTAATCATATGTAAAGCAATTTTTTCCAACGCTAATCCAAAATATTTTTATACAATATCAAGGCATTAACAACATATCTTTACATAATGTTTTCTTTTACTGCACAATTTGTTATAACCTGGCTTCTCTACACTATTGTATTATTGACACTTTGTATTTGTATAAATGAAATATAAATAAAATAAAATTTAAAAATATTTGATATACATCTTTACCCCTTTCTTTTTTTATTATTGCAGGTTGAGCTCACTCTACCCATGGGACTGGCCTGTGACAAATACTGTAATGTCTACGTCTGTGGAGGGGCGGTATCATCATTCATTGAAATATGCAAACCTGACATCAAACGCTACAAGCTTATCCTCAATAAAACGTCCATCGACCCAGTGGCTATGTGCTATGACAAGAAGGATAACTTTCTCTATGTCTGTGACAAGATACTCGGCAAAATTATAAAGTACAAAATCGAGCACAGTGGTTTTGTACACAGCCTTATGAAATCTTTTGTAATGCCAGGGAAATCTGAGAAAGAGGAAGCATGAGCTGAAAAAATTAATATTACAAAAGTCATTTAAACTTTTACATTCCAAGCTACATATTCATTCCAAGCTTGATTGTTTATGGAACAGTTAGACAAAAATAGATTTCCAACTCTGACTGTATTAGTTGGAAAATTAGATTTAGTGACACAAATTTCTTCTAATATTTAAATTTTGATTTTTTTTTTTTTATTTAAACTAAATTTTAAATTGCAACTTGTCCATGCTCAATAATTTTAGATTCATACTATTTAAAAAGGAGTCATACAACTTTTTTTATATTTGTAGTCATAATGTATCGGATCAAATTAAACCTGCATGACGCTGATTGCATAAGGGAAAACAAACACATGGCTTACGAAAGTATTTTTATCTTATCCCATTCTGAAGGACAACTGCAGGGGGAACAAGAGCTGTCAGTAGACAGTGCGCTCCTCTTTTATCAGTGATGATTAGTATCATGTTAGCTGAAATACTAACCTCACAAAAGCGATAATGGGCACAGGCTGTTCTAAATAAGAAAAGGGGGCATAAATGTGCTAACATAATTTTTAGGGCAACCTACCCTATCAAAATGGATACCACATCTAATAGTGAACAACTTCTCTACATGTATAAACTAAGAAGTTTTGGGAAAGGGTCCTTACCAAAGGTTAACCAAAACTTACATAGGTGCCGACCTACATGAAAAGGTCCTCAACAATGGTTTACCAAAACCTACTAAGGTGCCCGCCCCGATGAAAAGGTCCTTGACAGAGGTTAACCAAAATTTATATAGGTGCTGGCCCCAATGAAAGGGGCTGTAACAAAGGTTAACCAAAATTTACATAGGTGCTGACCCCAATGAAAGGGTCTGTAACAAAGGTTAACCAAAATTTACATAGGTGTTGACCCCAATTGAAAGTGACTGTAACAAAGGTTAACCAAAATTTACATAGGTGTTGACCCCAATTGAAACGATCCTTAACAAAGGTTAACCAAAACCTACATAGGTGCTGACCCCAATGAAAGGATCCTTAACAAAGGTTAACCAAAACCTACATAGGTGCCCACCCCAATGAAAGGATCCTAATAACAAAGGTTAACCAAAACCTACATAGGTGCTGACCCCAATGAAAGGACTGTAACAAAAGTTAACCAAAACTTTACATAGGTGCCCATCCCCAATGAAAGGATCCTTAACAAAGGTTAACCAAAACCTACATAGGTGTCGACCCGGCAGACAGGATCAAGACAATAGCTCCTCTTTTTTCAGCAAATTGTTTTTGCTTGTGCTCAAAACAAACTATTGATTTTGTATGACATACCATATACTCTTGCTATGTAATCCTACCTGAATTGCTGGATTAATCAAGTAGAGATAGAAGAATTTCGAGCTGTCCAAAACTCAACTCTACTCTGATACCTTGGTACTTATATTTTGGCATCCATGCTTTGACAAATAAGTGTCAGAGTGAGTAGAGGTCTATTTTTATAATGCTCAACAATAAAATAGTCCTCAACCTTTATAAGTGATGCAACTCTATTTCATAAATATGTACATATAGCATAAATAAACATTAATCCTGTGTGATAATTTAATAACTACTTTTCTTGTAACATGTTTGTGAATTTGTAAATGTTTTTCAATCAATACCGCTACTTAAACTTATCTCTATTATGACCTGCATTGTATCATCATAGACCTGTCTGATCCAGATTTTAGTTTACTGCTGCGGTTGTCCCAGTGTCTGGGGTAGGCAGCAGGTGCCTAGAGTATCTTACACCCGCTCTCCGCTCTCCACGCAACTCTATTCAGTGGATCAGTGCTGGACAGACTGCACACTTTCAAGTCACTCTTGACACATTCTGACCAAATCTTGGTCTCCCACGACCTCAGCAGACAGGAAATACTAGTCTAGTGACTGTGTCGATACACTCTGTAGCATGTTGGACGTGTCCATAACAGCTCAGGTGCCATAAGCGTAGGGCAGTTGTGACCTCGTTAATCCCTTGCTTTGTGTGCCACAAAGTCATACTTACAGTAACATTTTAATTTTTAAGACAGACCATCCTTTTATCTGGAGGACTTCCAACTCGAAGCCTGCTAAGAAGAAACTTTAGTTTAGGTTTAGACAAATGGGACTGTTCTAGATCAGCCAGTTGAGTTCTGCTGGGAGTTTGATCCGAATAAAGCATTATTTCCTACATTAATATCTCAAGAATTATAGTCAAAAGTGCATCAAGTTTTATAAGAAGACAATTACAAATAAATTTTGGGGATATAAATATTTATAAATCTGGCCAAAGAAATTGCTTTTGAATTTAAAAAAAATAAATCACTGCCAATGCATGGCATAATTGACAGTATTGCGAATAGTTAAGAGTTTTTGCTTGTGCTCAAAACAAACTATTGATTTTTTATTATATACCATATGTTCTTTGTACGAAACCCACCTGAATTGCTTGATAAATCAAGTAAAGATAGAAGAATTTTGAGCTGTCCACAACTCAATGCTACTCCTTACACAGGTTATTGAACACATAAATACTGCCAACATCTGCACCTAAAGCAGTCGATAGTGCCGCCTTTCTAATGACAGCATGATAAAAGCATGTTATTATGATAACACAACCACACTTCTTCGACACAAGACCTGTTAATTCATTACAACTTATAAACAAAACAAGACAAAAACAACTTGAAAATTCATTGAAAATGTTTGAAATCATCTTAAGTACCGGTACTTGAATTGTTGTTGAATTGGGTTGCCTTAGTGCTTATAGATCAGGCACTGTATCAAGAGCAACCACAGTGCATGTTTAAAGGTAGCATTCCACAGTTTGCTTATATCTAATATTTGTAACAGTACGTTATCTTTGTTTGGGGTATTTGTACAGGACTTCTGGAGAAGGAAATCATACTTTATCTAAGCTTTGATGATTTTCAACAAAATCTCAATTTGAAGGCAGAAAAACTAGTTTATCAAAACCTAAATGTTTATTCTTTTCAAATCTACAAATAAGAACAATTGGAATTCCTGCTAAAAATAGGCATCGACGTCACAGCGGATGACGTGGATGAGCTAAGCCCTTAGTGGTCACATGAAATAGCTAACTGTGCAGCATTTCTCAGATAGGAAAGCCAAGTTTGAAATGACGTTTGTGATGTTATGGTTCACTTGTCAGACAAGTGTAGGACATCAATAAACATGATTTTGCAATATGTTTTCAGTTAACAATGGTTTATAACATAAAATGAAAATATTTTATGGTCTCAACTGCTGGATACCACCTTTAATATTATTGATCACAAGTCATAATGGGTACCAATTAACAGTACATTTTAAAATTTTGGTTTATGTTGTTTTGTTGTTTTTGTTTTGTGGGGTTTTTTTTGGGTTGTTTTTTTTTTTTTGGGGGGGGGGGGCATGTTTTATAAATCTCAGAAACAAAACAAACTAAGAGCATGTTGGTGATAGCGACTGACTAAGTATTTTTGATAAAGGAAGATACTAGAAGACCCATTGGCACAGCACAGGTAGAACCACTGGCACATAGTAGGGGGACAGGAAGATCTTCCTACATGACAGGGATTGCAGAGAAATTTAAAGCAATGTGGTGAGGGGAATGAAAATAAGTCTGCCATACTAACTGCCACGATTCAAGTACCCCTGTTAATAACTGTTTACTTTATGATAATAAAAAATGAAAGTGTGATAATTATTAAAAACATACTGGTGTACAGATTATTTTATCTCTAACATCATACTTAATTTTCCCCTTTGCACAATTCTGTATGTATTGTTCAATGTTTTATCATAATCACTAACAGAAAGTTTGATATATTTTTATATCTGTATTTTATTTCATGTGAAAGGAAATACATCTAATCACACATGCATGTTGGCTCACTTTATTAAGTTGTACTTTCTCATTTAAAGTGAGAAATAAAAAGGAAACCCGAAAAAAAAACTTTTTTTGCTTTAAATACATTTTTGTGTGGTTGTTACTTGTAACTCTTATATAAAAACATTTACATGTCAGGTGAAATTGACTTATGCATGTGTATTTGACATGCGTATATAGATGTTCACTCTTTTCTAACTTAGCACAAATTAATTTGGCTAAGGGCAAATAGTGCAGACCAAGATCAGCCAGCCCTAGGCCAGTATTCACCAACTATTCTTAAGTAAGAATTGCTTAAGTCATGGATTTCATCCACAACATCTTCATTATGTACTTAGCTACCTGTCTGTACTTTTGCATGACACTTTAACTTTGCTACTTTGCACTTAAAATCACATTGTAAATTAACATTTTTTTATTATTTATATTATTTTTATTGGTGTGAAAATTGTGTCTTGGGATTAGGTCATGACTACGGCTTAAGAATGGTTGGTGAATATGGGCTGTAGTCTTCATAAGACATCTAGTTGCTTATGCGTGTTGTTGTTATCAAATATCAAAAGAATTTGGTGGTAATTACAACCTAATTATAACCATGAACAGAGTTAATTAGAAAATAATTGTATTGACTTACACTGACTCTCATGTTCCTATTCATGCTCACTTATAATAACTGTATTTTTTGCAGAGCTCTGTAAGACTTCACTGCTCAAATTTTTCATTAAAACTTATATAACAAGTTACTTGTATTGTTTTCTTTTACATACTTAAGTCTATGTTTTGTTTTTAAAATATTATAAACACAGAGACACAAATTTGGTCAGTATATTTATTATATTAGTCCAGTTATTTTGGTGGATCAAGACCCCAGAGACTGGACCTGGTAGCGCAATTGGTAGAGCATTGGCTCCAGGTACGGGAGGCCCCAGGTTCCATTCTGGACCCGGACATATCAAAGTCGTAAAGAATGGTAGTGGTAAAACTCTCTTGCTATCGCTCAAGCAAATATAAGGGTAGTTCTATGACTAGATGAACCAGTGTCAGGATAATGTGACTGGGTGTGGTATCATGCCAGGTGTTCACAACATGCTATATACAGTGAAGGCAGCACGATATCTGCTTCAAGTGGACACCGTCTCCAGATAACTAAAATACTGTTGGTGGGACAATAAACACATAAACAAACAAACAAGACCCCAGACATGTCTGAGTAGAACGACCAGCGCATAGCAGATCAGCTGGAAGACCTCACCACATTAGGTCCTTCACTCAGACTGTGACTGAACCCATGTGGCAAAAGACTGAGCAATCAGAAGAGTTATAAGTCAGCAATTCTACTACTCGACCATAGCCTTCCCTTTTTAATACTTATACCAATATCACACAAGAAAGAGCAAGGATGCGAGATATCCAAGACGCCGTAGAGAGCATGTGCTGTAAACATAAATGGCCATTCTGAGTACTAAACACTCTAATTACAATGTCGATTCATTACATAAATGTTTTAGAGTAACGAACTGCAATTCCGATGGGAACTAAACAATTTGTTACTTTGTTTTCTTCCTTGTTGTCTACTACATCTGAAATTAACAAGCTGCATTTCATACATCAGCGTGGTCAGTGTCTTTTGTAAAACAAGACCATACCAAACGGCTGCGAAGGCAAGTTCTACTTTTTATAATTGTAAGCTCAGGTTTATTGTTGCAAGCTACCCTGTTAAAAAAGAACACACTCGGTCCTTTTCTCTGAAAAGAGCCTCACATTACACCTGCGACATTGTCTGACTGACTGCTACACTATTGTCCCAATAAAATAATTGCAATCCAATAAAAAATGCCTATAGTTTCCTTTATATCTTTTTTATTTCGAGATGCACCAACATGGACTTCTAACGCTTTTATGTTTCAATGACTTATAACACACTAAAACACAGCTATCTCCTTGGGGTGGGTGGTCACTGACTTCACTCGCCATGGTTTATAAAAAGCACCAAAAATGCTATCATGCCATTATTCAGAAGGGGGTTAAATAGTATGATCTCTAGAAGAACATCGCTCAGACAAGGTTCCTTAGTGCTAGGTTTTAATTTAGGTCCAGAATATCTCAACAATCTTCAATGTTCCTATCTATAAAACTGATTTTCTTCCACTCAAACTACTGTAACTACCATTCCCCCTCAATTTTCATCAGTCACAAATAAGCGATGAAGATGGCACATAGCTACCAGAATTTAGCCTGAGCGAATGCCTTGTCTGGGACCTGTCATACATCAACAACATCTACTAGGAGAATGGGAATTGGGGACCTCATCCATTATTTATCCCTTTACTCAACCAGGTGCCTGCCTACCATGATCTTTATTTTAACCCTTAGCTAACTATATTTTGTTAAAAAATTCCATGCTAAATTCTCAGTTTCTTTTTCTGTAATATTATATATGTTACATGTCAGGGTTGGTTAGCTTATTAACAGATCCTGATCAGAGAGCTGGCAGATCTGGATCTACACGATTTATCCATAACTTATAAATATGTGAACAGCAGGCTAGGAGTTAAAAATAATCCGCTGGGGGATTTAGGCCATCAAAATGTGGGAATACTACACAATTAAGTAAAAAGATCTACAATTTAATCATCAGTTGTGAAGAAAGAATACCACTTGACTGAATGGAAAAAGAATACCACTTGAGTGAATGGAAAAAAAGGATTATCAACTGTCAAAAGAATGGCACAAAAACAACTATAAGAAATTGTAATACTTGTTACTTAGGAAATGCAGGGTTATTCAAAATTAATTTAGCTATATTAAATTTCTTCACCAGTGGCAGACTTAGACATTAACATGTTAGGCAGCATGCTCTAACCAGAAACTCTCAAATTGTACACACTCCTGTAAATATAAATTAATATACAAATGTAAATCAACTAAATATTAATGTTTGTTATTGTTTCTTTTTCATTTTTTGGTTGTTTCTAAAAAAAATATAGACTGATTAGTGTAACCAGGTGGTAGGGAAAAAATGTGAAAGTGGTCCAGTTAGATCAATTGGTAGAGCTTCCGACCTGTCAGCAAAGAGTTAGCTTCCAGGACTGGCTGAACATCTTTCTCCCTGTTATAATAGGGAACTTAAATTTATTTTAAAAAATGATAAATATACCCCTTTTCACTAGATCATCTAATTTTGATCAAAATCATCATTTTATATTTAGAATTCATGGTATTGTAGATAAAACATTAGGAAGTTTTAAACTGAAAATAAAATACTAGAATCATCAATTGATATTTATAATGCTTCCATCAAGCAATTAAGGTCTTAAATACATCTGCCATTAGTCACAGCTATATAAAAACACAATTAGATCTTCTTAATAACATTTTATGTTAATATAATTTTAGCTAGTCTGTTCATTCCTCCATGAATCTTTGCCTATTATGTTACTTAATGTTGTAATGAGGCATAACCTTTGGGTTCCGGTTAAAAAATACGATAAACTTCTGTTACGACATAAGCGTTTAAATAGTATTACACAGGATTAAAGTTGTGCATATCAAGAATGACGGATCACAGAGAAATGGCGGACGTCCAAACAAAGATGGCAGCTCGGATGACAGTTCACTACAGTACAATGCCTGTAAAACTTCAACATGTGGCGGCTTCAAATTTAAATCATCCAGTTTTAAATTACCCAGTGCAGCAGACACACAGCTGTCAAATGATGCCATTGTTTATGTTTTGTGCGAACTATATTTTAGGCATATTCTTCTACCGACTTCAGACAAACAACACAATCATGATTTCTGTAAGTATTATTGCACCAGATACATCTGAGGGATGATTGTCCCGAGGACAGTATTACCCGAAGAGTTCCGATTAATCAGGGACTATGACATCACAAGGAAACTGTCTATTACTAGCACCAAGTCTAAATATGCAATATCAATATTATGCCATGTATGCATGTAACAAACAAAAAATCAACCTGCAAGCAAAATAAGTGTTTAAAAAGCGCAATAAAATAAGTCGTTAAAAAACAGCATGATATTGCTTAATTCATTAAAATTAATGAAGAGTTAATTGGCCTAATGCTACACTAAAGGGTTGGGTTGTTATTTTTTTTTTTTTTGTGAAATGACATTTAAGTTATTAGGAATAAATGTCATGTATCAATAATGTGGAATTCATGAGCATGCAAGAGTAAGTTGAAGCAGAATCAATATGAATTGGCTTTACTAATAAAACCCAGACTTATAAAGGTTCATAATGAAAAAAACATATTATGCACATGAGTTGGACATCAATATCCTTAGCTACATCTATTAAAAAAATAAAATCTATAGCAGTTAGCACTTAGTTAAAACTTTTCTGTATTAACTTAGGTTCTGTGTCATTGTAATACTAATTTACAACCAAACAAGGTAGCGCATGCGGTAAAGCATTGTCACCAGGTACGGGAGGCCCCAGGTTCGAGCTCGGGCTGTGCCATACCGAAGTTTTTAAAAATGGTAGTGGTATAGCTTCCTTGCTAACACTCAAGCAAACATAAGGGTAATTCCATGACTGGTTAGCCTGGTGTCAGGATAATGTGACTGGGTGTGGTAATCATTCCAGGTGCTCATGGCATGCTATACACAGTGAAGGCAGCACTATATCTGCTTCAAGTGGACACCGTCTCCAGATAACTGAAACACTGTTGGTGGAACAATAACACAATAAACAAACAAACTAATTTGTATTTTGGGGTTTTACGGCACACCAACACTTGATAGGTCATACGGTGCTGAAACGAACTAATTTACATAAGAACCTGAGTGGTCTGTCTAGTGATGGAACACTTAATGCTATATCCCAGATCATTTTGAAATAATGTTGTTTTTCTCCCTTTCAATACACAGCATCATTGCACTTATTCATTATTTATAACAAAACTTGTAAGGAAATATTTTTCCAAATTGAAGTTCCTAATACAGGTTTATAAAAAAGCTTCTTGATGTTTCTGTTCTATGTTCATACATGAACGTTCTAAGAGAGATTGACCGATGCGATAAACAAAATATATGCAAGTCTGTTGATTTCTTTAAATTATAATTTTTTTTTAAAAAAGCATATGATAATAATAACTTCAATTTCTTGCTTTGAGTTAAGTCTTAATAAGCAAGAAAGATACACCTCAACGATACATGTGAACTTTTTCTGAAGCCAAAGTGGGAGATTTTCACCTGCTAAGTGGGAGATTTATTATTTTCATTTAAACAAAGAAGTGATCTGTTTCCAAGCAGGGAGATTTCTGAAAATGTGTAAAACACCCCTCATTTTCAAGTAATTTTGAACCTTAAAAATGGGAGTCTCCCTCCTAAAGTGCCAGAATTCACATGTATGCTCAACATTAATAAAACAAGCATGTTCTTTAATTTCCTTAATTCTGTGTCTGAAAATTACCAGCAAAACAAAGACATCCAATTCCCGTACTTGGCTTCAGATTTCAGAATACCTCCTGTTGCATGTATTGGGTGTACTATGAGCACATGTACCTTCATGACATGAGAGATGGAGCTGAGTGTAACACATCTTCTTACATATCAATCACCTTGTCAACAGGTGACCTTCAACTTCAACAACTGGGGGAATAAAAGGGGAGAACACTCTGTCTACTTAAACAGGGCAAAATAATTATAGCCGAGAGTGTTTGTTTGTTGAGTTGTTTATTTGACATCTCATGCCAGGTTGGGGGAGTGTGATCAAGGAATATCCAAGGTTGTCTTCACTAAAGACTCTTAACAAGAAAGCTGTGGATTTCAGCACAGCTTCCTACTCCTTAACAATATGTTTCTGTTTATTGGGTTTATTGTCCCACCAACAGTTTCAGTTATCTGGAGATTATGTGCACCCGAATCATATATAGTGCTGCCTTCACTGTATATAGCATGCCGTGAACACCTGGTATGATACCACACCCAGTCACATTATCTTGACACCAGGCCAACCTGTCGTGGTATACCTTTATATTTGCTATACCACTACCATTTTAAATGAATTTGGCACCTGGAGCCAATGCTTTACCGATTGTGCTACCAGGTCCTGCGCTACTAGGTCTGGTCCTTTACAGTACATGTGTGACATTTGGCATCCCAATTTTACTCTGCTACGTTATAATATTTTTTGTCTTATTACAAAATCAATGACTGCTGAACACGTCTCCTTAAACAGCTGAAACTCCCTCTAGGGGACAGCGTAAATTGCATGCAGACCTATGCTAATTAAATTTTCTGAAAGTTATTTATGCCTAAGGTGAGTTCAAGCCAGTCAAAAGATTAGTAAATAGGTGCTAGATGTCTAGTCAGTTGAACCTTTGAAAGCATCTGCATCTTTTGTGATTGATGAAAATTGAAATTAAAAAGACATCAAATTATTTATAAAGCTTATTTTCTAAGTTGCTACAAGTAAATGACAGTAACTAAACAAATAAAGTGAATGAGCTAAAGCTAGTAATTTTAGTAGCAGTAACTATACCAAGAAAACACCAGAAATAATGCCCAGTGTATTTTGATGACATTAGTAACCTTGCCATGACAACATGAGCTATCTTCTTACCAAATTTTAGGATTAAGTCTTATTATGACATAAGTTAATGGGGTATATTTGTAAAATGGAAATTTTCTCCCATGTTAGTTAATATCTGAGGTATTCCAATTCCAAACAGTAGGTAGGTCCTTTAAGTTGGAAAACTTGGGCTTTATTGCCTGATGTTTTTTGTAGATATTGCAATTACAAACAGTGAAATGTCTTACTTTTGCATAAATATAAGCTTAAATTACATTTAAATACTTATTAGAGATTTATTAATTAAAAATGAAAATGGAAATGTTTGTTGATGATGTTAACCTGGGTCTCACAAGAAAGGCTGAAAAATCGACATATACACTTAAAAAAGCACAAGGATAAAAACCGAGTAAAACAAATGAAAGAAGCTATCTTACAGCCACCTACTCAATTAACATAACCATAATTCCTGTAATAACAGCTGTATCAAATTTAAGTGATTGTTTTAATATTTTTGTTGTGCTTCAATACATGGAAATAAAAACATCCTGCTAAAACCAATTTATAATATGTATTACTAACATCTACTGTCCCCATGACAGTTGACTACTGATATGTTCTTATTGTGAAAGGGACCCCTGTATGAACTAAACAGCAATTACACCAGGAGAATCCTATATGTAATATGTCATTTGCTTATTTAGTTAAAGTAATATATGTTAATATATATATATATATATATATATATATATATATATATGGACAAATATCAACCACACCATTACTTTTCAATTGAGCATTTCAATTGTAAATATCCTTAAATTGTGCCAATGTATTTTTCATCTTCATGGTTTATGGGTTTATCGTCCCACCAACAGTATTTCAGTTATCTGGAGACAGTGTCCACTTGAAGCAGGTAAAGTGCTGCCTTCACTGTGTATAGCATGCCGTGAACACCTGGCATAATACCACACCCAGTCACATTATCCTGACACCTGGCCAACCAGTTTGGGATCTACCCTTATATTTGCTTGAGCATTAGCAAGGGAGCTATACCACTACCATTTTTACAACTGGTTTGTTGCAGCCAGGGATCGAACCCAGTGCCTTCCATAACTGGAGATGACGCTCTAACGATTGCACTACCAGGTCCATCATCATAGTGGGCCAGCTCTGTGTACCTGGCACTTTAACTTATGCTGAATTTTAGTCAATTGATAAGGTATAAATTTTTAGTTTTAATTTTTTGCAACCATTTCCAGTTTTACTGAATGCTTGATTTAGAAATGTTACAGAAAGCTGCACTGACTCAAAATAATAATGTACCCTGACTAATTTATCATCGTTTGTCAGGCAATAATCTGTCACAGCTGGAGCGTTCGAAAAAAAAAACAGTTTGTTGGATTTTAAAGTATTCAGTGATGCATGAATTAACAACAAATGAATTATTTAAAAAAGCAATACCCAAGTGAGATAGAAATGCGCTATGACCACATAAATAATTCTTACAAACTGATGTTCTTAATTAACAGACTGCGGGTCTGACAGTTCATTTCATATGCATAATAATGTTGATTAGTACTTAATACAAAGCTGTCTTGTAATCATTATCAACCTTTTATATCATATAATAATGAACCGTTCAGCTGGTAAACTTGACAATACATGCAATGAAACAGTCGGTATTTACCGAGACGGTAGGCAATTTGGCAGGGCACATCAAAATCTTTGATACCTTCCTAAGAACATTCCATAACTTATGCTTTAAACACATATATCACCAACAATGTCTAGCAACACTGCACATATCATTTTGCAGACATCTGACTGATTTAAACATCATTGTAGTAGATTAACCCAGGGCATTAGTAGATTGGCTTTTTTGCACTAGCATATAAAACTCATTCATGTTTTAGTTAACAACACTTTTGACTCTCGTCGGTGCGAGTTCTAATTTTGCATGCCGTCTGATGTTATGTTGAATGACACATGTTTCATTGGCTGCATGCCACATATTTACGTAAAGACCAAGGCAGGGAGCAAAAGGTGAATTGAATGCAATTTTTTATAGATGGGTCAATATCGAAAAAATAGTGAATTTGCATATTATTGACCAAACTTTTTAGATGCCAAAAGGAATGTGTCTATTTTTAGCTATATAATAATATGCTTTTATTAATTTAAGCAATTTACATTATAACTAACATCAAGGTTAAGATATACCAAGACTTTGTCATATATCATTATCTACAGCATGTTGCTCATAAGCATGGCATGGTCACAATGTGTAGCCCTTCAGTATGTCCTCTAAATATTTATGGAAAATTTTATTTCTCTTGACAATTCCACGGCTGACGAGAACTGTTTCAGACCACACCACCAAAGCTATGTGAATATTTCATCAATTAATCACACTTGACTTCCCGTGTTTGAAATATTGATTTGGTTTTTACCTTCACTGTCATTCTCATTGATTTTAGAATATGATATACCAACTAATATACATTTTCACATTTTCACCTGATAGCTTAATGGTTTCGACCATAGCCCAAAGGTTTGATTAACAATGCCATGAACTCTTGTTTAAACAGTGGCTTTTCACACTAAACCTCGGGCTGCTCCATTTGTTTACAGCCTAAACTAACTTGTTGATTTTTATACCTTACACACTCATGCAAAGATCACTATAGATTTCAAATTCTGTCATAGCAAAAAAATGTAGTTCCAAACCCGGCATCTCCCATGGGACCTTGCTGATCAGGAATTTCACCTTTTGCCTTGGACAGATGATGATAGTTTGTGTTTAGCAGCTTAAGAGCCTATTTATATATTATATTTCTGCCCCATAATAATGGTCATTATGCTCTTTAAGGGTGTTGTTTTGAAGTTCTTTAGTAAAAGGACACTCTTTCTGATTAAACAGCTCTTCCAATTAGTGGAAACAGCACATCTATAATTTGTTCTTTCTTATTTAAATATCAGTCAATGGACGAAGGGTTGGATGAACATGATTGCATAAATATTTATATGAACATTGATTTCCATGTGATTGTGGTGCTCAGAATAGGTAAATAAGAAAAGAAGGCATATTTCAAACTAATTAATGAGAATACATGTACAAGGTTTTTTGACTGTTTTTTTTTTATTTATTTTATTTAGTTTTGTTTTCTTTATATATGCTGTTGTGTTTTTTTCCCCATTTAATTATTGATTTATTTATTAATTTTTTTTATTTATTGATCTATCTATTTATTTATCTATTAATTTATCTATTTATTTTGTATTTATTTATTTTTTTATTTTATTTGTGTGTGTGTAGGGGAGGCAATTTTTGTTGTTTTTATGTAATACAAGTATATCAATTCTTTCAATACAGAAACTATAACAACTTAAAGATACACTTTGTATGCTTATAAGTCTTTCAATATAGTAATAACATATAAGAAACTACCCACTTCAAATAAATCTGTTTCAATAACTCACACTAATGTTATTTCTTACAACCCAACTAGACCACATTTTACATTGCTGACATCACAATAGTGACAACTAGTGATGTCAAAGTCTCCAACAATATACCGGTAGTCTAGGCAAAGTAGGAGTGCGTACATTGCATGGGAACGCACACTTAATAGCCCTTTACTGTAGTCTAGGCACGAGTGCAGTTATGTATGAAGATTAATAATAAGCATGGTTTAGAACAATATGTAATAATAAGCACGGTTTAGAACAATATGTAATAATAAGCATGGTTTAGAACAATATGAAACATGATAAGGGTTAACTTAATGTCCAGGAACAACAACTGAACTGTCATATCTAGCATATCAGGTATGATAGCTCCAGGGCCATGTTCTGCAGGGCAGCCTCCTGTCGTTGTTTGTTTGGTTATTTGTTTTCTTAAATACATTGCAGCGACCATTTATGATCATTATAGCAGTGTCCAGCTTTTTGGTGGAGGAAGTACCCAGACACATGTCTGGGTAGAACCAGCAGTGCACTGCAAGTCAGCTGGAAGACCTTCTCACATTGGTGAATATGCCATCACACTCATAGTTGTTTTATTGTTCAAATAACTCATTTACATTTCCAATCAATCAAAAGGAATCAAGATTAAGCATTGAAACAACTATACCATAATACTATCAAGGCTCCAATTGTCGTGAAGAGCCACATCAAAGACTACAAATGTTGTCAGTAACATGCCATGAGATATTTCCATTCATTCCCACATAAGTCCAAAAAGTCTTTTCATGAGAGAAAGCCCATTTTTAAATCAACTGACAAAATTTCTTGCATATGTTTAACTAATTTACTTTCAATCTCATAAACTTAGCTTCTTTTCAATCAACTGATTATGTTGTTTCCAGTATGTTCTTTTTAATCAATTAACCAAATCCTATTTTAACATTAGTGACTTCAGATAAATTCTGTCAAATAACATTAGAATTACATGATTTTAGATGCCACTTCAAGCATGTGGTGTATTATAGCTTCAAGGCCCATGTACTGCTAGGCATCCTGTTGTTATTGTAGAGGGAAGTATTATTGACTAGGCGATGACAAATCAGGCTCACTTCCTGATCTAGTGATGCTCCATGACAGATGATGCCATAGCCAGGTCCCACAGGACACCTGGGATTCTGGCTGACAAGCCAGGCAGGGCAAGACTGGGAAACTCCGCTAGTGTACTAATGAGACATTGCTGCTAGGTTCATTTCAGAAATTTATTTTTGGGGGTTTTACCTATGATATATATTACACAGACAAAACCTGGTAGCGCAATCTGTAGAGCGTCAACTCTAGTTATGGGAGGCGCTGGGTTTTATCCTGGGCCGCAACATACCAAAGTTGTTAAAAATGGTAGTGGTATAGCTCCCTTGCTAAAGCTCAAGCAAATATATGGGTAGTTTTACGACTGGTTGGCCCGGTGTCAGGATAATGTGATGGAGTGTGGTATCATGCCAGGTGTTCACGGCATGCTATACACAGTGAAGTCAGCACTATATCTATATCTGCTTTAAGTGGACACCGGCTCCAGATGACTGAAATACTGTTGGCAGGACAGTAAACCCAACAAACAAAAACAAAAATAGACAAAATAATGGTCATATTGGAAATATCCAGTTGATGTAGATGGAAGGGCATAAACTGAGTAGAACCACTGCAGTCATCTGTGATACATAGTACTCTGATGGTTCATAATGTTGATGAAAAGCCCTGAAGGCATCTGAATAAGTCACCATAGGAAATGAAATGTCCATGTTGCCGAATTACCTTTCCAAGGCGGTAACTGGTGGGTTTGCTCTTTTTGTTAAATGACTCATCACAGATTTGTTCTTACTTTAACATTTGGCTTGCATGTGAATACCTTTGTCCTGTGCCTTTTCAAATTTTGGTATATGTTGCAATGCTCATCGGACTTTGTCATATATTCTTATTCAATATACTGTTCTTACTTAGGTTGTTGTTTATAACTAATTTTAGAGGTATTTGTTGACTTAGTTGTTGTAGATCCACTTGTTGTTGGTTTCTGCCATGATTGCTATTTTTATTTTAGTATTTTAGTTTTCATTGACTTAGGATGTTAGTTGGATGGGGACACATCACAGGGGTTACCTGTACAGATCCATGATTACAATCAATAATCTTGCTTTATTTCAGTAACCATATTGTATCATTTACATTAAACTTGTTATCAGCTGACTTTATATCCACTCATTTAAAATGCAAATTACTTCTGTAGACATCTGATTTTTGAGAAATATGTTAATGTATACTGTATATCAGTATGTTCCATCTACAATAAAAAAAACTGATATATCTTGGAAAGAAGTGCCAGGAACTAATGGTATTAATAAAACAAAGCTTGTTAAATTTATACAATAAGGTGATAAAAATTGTTTTATTTACAAACGCACTGACACAATTATGGTCATATTGACAACGTCTAACTTATTATTTGTAGAGGAAGACCCCAGACTTATGCCTGGGTAGAACCATTGGCTATGCCTAGCTGGAAATCCTCCCCACATGAAAAGTTTTTGCCCCAAACGGAACTCAAACCCAAGCGGTGAGGGGATGAAGAGTTAAAAGAGAGCAATTCTAACTGCTTGGCCATGGGCACCCCTGGTCATAAAAAGGTGTAACCTTTCTTGTAATAGATTTCAAACCTGATGGGTACAGCCTTTTTGCAGCTTGTATTAGATTTTCAAGGAAGTTTGCCTTAAGATAATGTCCTGTGGCCCTTACCACATTTTCTACAAAAAGACTGAATGAAATGAGAAATATGAGCAATAAAACTTACCCCACTTGCTATAGAGTACAAAGTGTTTGGGAGAGAACTGCACTTGCTCAGTACATAGATAAATTGGGTCTCTGACCACTTAATATATATAAGTCACATCAATCAATTTAGTCATTGTGCAAGAAAGATATTATGTAACAAAATGATATAATTATCACATCATATGTAATATTTCATAGCCAGAAATGTTAAACAACTGAGCAAGCTATTGATTAAAATGGGAACAAGTTAGTTAAAAAGCTGTTTTATTGCTATATGAAGGATTTTATTTAATTGAATAAAAAAAAAAAAAAAATTAAAAAATTTAAACCATTTTGCACAGTGTCATAAATCAAATGTCATGACTCATTTTTAGGTATATGGCTCATTTGAGAATCAAGCTAAGAGATGGATAATAAATTACATGAGAGATGTTTTAAATTATTTGACATGGCACAAACATAATTGTACCTGTCTCAAATTGAGCATCAGCATGATTCAACAAAGACACAATTAGGCCAGTTTGTAGGAAAGGATAGTAAGGCAATAATCAGGACATAATCTGACATAGACTAAATGGTATGGCTGACTGGGATGTCACATGAGAAGAAGTTTTATCATGAATGAGAGACTTGTGAAAACTGGACTGACAATGAAGGAAACAAACAAAACAAGAAAACAGCTAAAAGAAGTAAGGGAGATTACCTGTTCATTATTGTCATCCCAGTTGTATTCAGACTCATAAAGTCCTAGACTGATGATCTCCCCTTGTATCTGGTTATCTGAAAGGCAAGGGATACAACTCTGTATATTATCATAATACTGCAATGCTTAAGGAGCAAAACCCCATTTACAAACCTTAAAAAAATTGGCTTATAAACTATTCATTTTTGTCAAATTATCTAGATTTATTTTCCATAGCTCTTTCACAGTTTTATCTGTCACATGATGATGGTATCTTTTCTGTAGTACCACAGTGCTTTATTCGCAGCTGCACATCATGCAAAACTTAAGTATATGGCTAATTCTAATAATGCTTTAAAAAAAATTAAAAAAATATAAATTGCCTATTCTACTAAATTTCAAATTCTAACATGACTCAAACATTCTTTATATGCAATACAAAGGAAAAAACGAACTTGAAGGAAAATTTGGATCATATTTGTTATGTTTCCTCTGTGCACAAGGCAACTGTTTGGCATAATAATGCACAGAAATGACTAAAAGTTATTTCATTATTATTATCTACCAATTTTAACTATAAAAAATAAGTGATATACAAAGTTACTTTGAGAAAATCCTGAACTGTAACTTTGACATAAGAAAATCCCAAAGTGTCTTAAATTTCTGTGGATAGATAATGGTTTATAGTGAGATTTTACAAAACATACCTTCTGACAGATGGTACTGCCTGACTTGCTTCCCATAACAAAACTCATAGCTCCACCAATCCTTTGTCTGGAAATAAAGGGTAAAAGTTTGTAAGGAACAAGAAGTAATGACTAACAAGTCAGTAAAGCTTACATATCCAGAGATACATCGCATGGATTCCTTTATTAAGTGGTTATTCATTGTAACGATGTTTGTTTTTGTTAAGCTATGGACAAACTCAATATAAACAGAAACTGTTAGCCACTCTGCTCCTTGTTTGAAAATTTCTCTTTTATAGCAACCATCTGATATTGTTCACAGAGGCAATAACTTCTGCAATTTTTTATCTGATTGTAACGAAAACATCGAATGCACAGATTCACATCATACTGAAGTTTTATCAAAACTGACACAATTGTGCGATCACAATGTGCACACGCTTCAACTAACATATCATTGAGGCACATCGTTGGTGATGGTCTTCACTGTGTCAATAAAAAAATGTCACACTGCATATTTAAAGGTGGTATCCAACAGTTTGCATACATCTAATGCAACAAAGATAATCTTAGAATTTGAGCACAAATGCTGCATAAACTTATGCTTCAGTGTAGGCTGTTCATAACATTGCCTCAATTGTTAGACAGTACAAATAGTGAACTTTATTGCTATAAATGTCCATTTTTTCAAAATCTATAAATAAACATGATGGAGATTTCACCCAAAAAGAGATATCGACATCAGGGCTGATTACTTGGGGGATCATGTAATGCGTTCAAAAAGAAAGAGGTCACATGTTTCAGTGTGCTGCCGAGGCCGCGATCACATGATCATGTCAGGGAAAAATAGACTTCTCGGAAAAATTTGATGTCTGCAACTGCAGGCAAAATTGTCCAGACACAAATCAGCTTTATAAATATCATGGACAATAAATGTTATCTGCCACTGTTTCATCAACATCAACTAGTGAATCCATGCCTGTTCTAAACGATAAAGGTGAAACATGTGCAAAAACCACCTCCTTATATTCACAAGCAAAAATACCTAGTAAAACCGTTAGAAATTTTCAAGAAAGTAAGTTTGTTTATTATTCATGGCTTAAGTAAGGAAAGGTAGAAAGTTCCATGACCTGACGTGTTTGTATTAAATACAATGAACAGAAGCAATGACATGTATGATTTTAACTTTAAACAAACCACCCTGGACAGTCATGCAGACAGCAACGATCACAGACAGTGTGTAAAGGCAGAACCTTGATAGGACCAGCTACAAAGATCAGTTGATAGAGTTGTAAATATTCAAGAGGCAGTCATTCTTTTGGCTCATAAATCTGTGTTTTGGACTACCCAAAAAAAGGTGTGGATATTTCAAAGTTTGGCAGTTTGACTCACCTAGTTGGGGAAATAGAATGCCCAAAAGTAGAGCACTTGAAATGTACCAAAAAACAGTGACTTATAAATATGATGTATGATCACTTCAATGTACTCTGCAAATGGTAAGATTTTTCATTTTTATCCAAAATGTTGTTGTCTCCTTTGACATTGGAAATGTCCCCTATTTCTGAAGGTTGGCGGGCGTAATGACAAGTGGGATGTTAAGCTTTACTTTTTAGATGAATGAAAGTCATCAATAAACAACATTTTGCAGTATATGTTCAGGTAACAACAATTTATTTGGATGCATGAGGAAAAAAAAATGGTCCAAACTGTCAATGACCACCTTTGAGGAAGCTACATGAATGACACATTGTATGGCCTCATAGTGTATGGTTTTATATAGCAAAAAAAATAATATAATCAGGTAAAGTTCTAATTAAGTTACTTTTCTGAGACATGGCCCTTGTTCCATCGGTTTCAGGAGGTCAGGTATGCCTGTCTCTATGGCCTCCTTCTCAGCCTCCTCCTTCTCTTTTTCCTGCTCAATAGTGTTGGGGAAGTCACACTGGTAGGCCTGGCCATATTTGGAGGACAGCATAACCTTGTTGGACTCTTCTGCAGTCTTGACCTATAGAAGATGATTAAAAAGTAAAAAATAATAATTGTAATAATAATAATAATAATAATAATAATTATAATTATTATCATTATTATTATTATTATTATTATTATTATTATATTAATAATGATGATGATAATAATAATAATGATGATGATAATAATTATAAGGATGTTTATAAAAATAATATTATAAAAATAATAATAATAATAATTGACCAGTAGTTTGGGAAAAAAACACAATGTTAATTTAACTTTTCATCAAATGAACATGATTTTGGTATGCTGATCAAGTTTGCATGCAACTGAGAACAACACCATCCGCACAAAAATGATTATTTTTGCGAAACTAAGTATAGTTTTGATGTAAACTGTTGTATTTTTGTTTTGTTTTAAATAATGTACTTTAAATCCTGTTAAAATTTTTAGTCTTTTTTTTTAGTTTCCATTCAGCTGATAAAGAATATGTTAATATTAATAATATTTTCGTTTACTGTGACTTGGAATCTTAGAATCCAAAAGTTTATCCATGAAATAACACTCTGCATTAAATATAACAATTCTACAGTATAGTGAAGTCATTATGTGAATTAATGGCGGTATCTCTGAGTTTAGACCGCAATTTTGTTTCTTAAACAACCAAAAAAATTACTGTTGCCTAGAGAGATTTCACTTATTTATTGATGCCCAATATCTATGTGACAACTGAAGCATAACACTATCTGAGCCAAGACGCAAAGTTAAATTTTAAAAAAAAAAAAAAAAAATGTGACCACTTACTTCTATGATTACATTATATCATGATTCTAGAAAATCTGCTCTAACATTGGTCCTTATCATTATATATATTGGTAAAATTGAACATTTTTTAGTGTTTTGTTTCACCATTTGTTCTGTCCACCATTTGAACTGTTCAAAACCACTTTTACTGATAATAAAGTATGAGTTTTGTGCCCAAATTCTCCAGAAAATTGGGAAATATAGATTACATGCATTTGGCATATGCAAACAGTCAGATACCATCCTTGAAGTTTAATTGTAAAAAACAAGGAAAAGTCAGCATTGGTGGTACTTTCCTGGCAAATAGAGACATGTGCAAGTGTGTTTGTGTTTTTCTCATAAAACTGAATTAAAAAAGAATATAAGCAAACAAACAGTTTAATTAATGCTTCTATCAAAATAGTGTTGTGGTATATCCGAAGGTAAATCACCCTAGGACCCCATTGCCATCAGACAGTTCCCCTTTCTTTTTGGAAAATGTATATTTTTGTATAACTAAAATAGGTGGTGACAAATTTATTGATGCATTATCAACTTCAATCAAAATAACATGGTGGGAATGCATTCCAGCTGTCTGGTTCTACAGGAGTTTATTTATGGTCTTTCTTCTCACCATTTAAAGCTGGAAGTCGTTAAATTGGCATCAATTGTGTTTATGTAAAGCATTTCGAAAACAAACCAAAATATGTTTAGTCTTCAATTGACAATATTGACAGCTGTCAAAAAGTTTAACTCAAAACTCAAATATCATTAATGCCTACCTCGCTCAACAAGACGGGTTCTTTTCGAATGTCAATGCCATAATTAAAACTCTTTAATTCGTCAATATCAAATATCGAAATACATCCTCTAAAGTGACTAAATGAAAGAAATAACAGTAAAAAGACGTTGCACATTTTCATTTTGTTGTTACAAATGCAGCCATCGATTTGTGACAACGACGAAATGTAAAGTATTCCGAATACAGTATTGCAATAATGCGGCGCCGCTTTTATTTCCTGTTTTTCTCTCTGGTTATTCTACCTAAATATCGATTGTATCGACATGCAGAATAATCGTTTAAGTTCCGAATATAAAATCTAAGATTGTTCTTGAATACACCGTAAATCCAATTAACTGATCTGTCCAATACATTATTATCTAGCACAATTAGCACTAGACTGACTAGAACGGTTGCTTTCAACAGTTTTCCCTGTAACAATACCTTGCCACTTCTTTGAGGAATTTGGGCATAAATTCTGCATAAATTCATACAAAGACGGGTTTGAACACTACCTATATTGTTAGACTGTACAAATTAAAACAAAAACACTTTAAAAGCTCATTCATTTGAAATCTGGCACGATACTGATATTGCTAAAAATAGATATCGAAGTCAGAGCGAATTACCAGGATGACGATATAACGCAATCACAAAGGTGAGTTGTTACGTGATTTACTTTAACTCATTAAACACTTTAGTCCCACATTTATTGAAAATTTTTGTTTTTCTGTTTTAAAGGTGTTGTGCAACGGAAATTTGAGCCTGGAATATCTTTGATTAAAATACAAACAAGGTATGACATACTTTAGAGATCTTGCTGTAAAAGCTGTATCATAGTGTATGATGATGTCCAAAATTTATTAGGATGTTGCCTTGGAAAACCACATGGGTGGCCAAACATTATGACATGATGGCAGTTTGGTAAAACCATACCCAGCATACGATGCATTGACATGATGGCAGTGTGGTGAATACATGCTGTGCATAAACTCTATTGGATTGATAGCAGTGTGGCGAATCCTCAATCTGTATAAACTTTATGGGCATGATGGCAGTGTGGTAAATCCACAATTTGTATCAACTTTATTGGCATGATGGCAGTGTGGTGAATCCACAATCTGTATAAACTTTATTGGCATGATGGCAGTGCACATGGTGAATCCATGCTGTGCATAAATTTCATTGGCATGATGGCAGTGTGATGAATCCACAATCTGTATAAACTTTATTGGCATGATGGCAGTGTGGTGAATCCATGTTGTGCATAAATTTCATTGGCATGATGGCAGTGTGGCGAACCCACAATCTGTATAAACTTTATTGGCATGATGGCAGTGTGGTGAATACATGGTGTGCATAAATTTCATTGGCATAATGGCAGTGTGGCGAACCCACGCTCTGCATAAACTCTATTGGATTGATAGCAGTGTGGCGAATCCTCAATCTGTATAAACTTTATTGGCATAATGGCAGTGTGGCAAACCCACGCTCTGTATAAACTTTATTGGCATGATGGCAGTGTGGCGAATCCACGCTCTGTATAAACTTTATTGGCATGATGGCAGGGTAGTGAATCCTCGCTCTGCATAAACTTCATTAGCATGATGGCAGTGTGGCGAATCCACGCTCTGTATAAACTTTATTGGCATAATGGCAGTGTGGCAAACCCACGCTCTTTATAAACTTTATTGGCATGATGGCAGTGTGGCGAATCCACGCTCTGTATAAACTTTATTGGCATGATGGCAGTGTGGCAAATCCACAATCTGTATAAACTTTATTGGCATGATGGCGGTGTGGTGAATCCATGCTCTGCATACGGTTCATTGGCATGATGGCGGTGTGGTGAATCCATGCTCTGCATACGGTTCATTGGCATGATGCAAGTGTGGTGAATCCATGCTCTGCATACGGTTCATTGGCATGATGGCGGTGTGGTGAATCCATGCTCTGCATACGCTTCATTGGCATGATGCCAGTGTGGTGAATCCTTGCTCTGCATACGCTTCATTGGCATGATGGTAGTGTGGTGAATCCATGCTCTGCATACGGTTCATTGGCATGATGCCAGTGTGGTGAATCCATGCTCTGCATACGGTTCATTGGCATGTTGGCGGTGTGGTGAATCCATGCTCTGCATAAATTTCATTGGCATGATGGCAGTGTGGCGAATCCACAATCTGTATAAACTTTATTGGCATGATGGCAGTGTGGTGAATCCTTGCTCTGCATAAACTTCATTGGCATGATGACAGTGTGGTGAATCCACGCTCTGCAAAAACCTTATTTGCATGATGGCACAAACACATAAACTCATTGCTATTACTATAATTAAACACATGTGAGTCGGTCCCAGCCTTCTGTCATATGGTAAAATCGCGTTAACTAAAACAAGACTTAACCCAAATTTCATCTAATACGAGTACTGACCTTAATTAATGTCATGCTATCAACAAGCTGACAAAGACTGAGAAACAGCCAATGCCTCATTGTGAGACTATTCAAATTGTGTATAGGATGTGCATACAGATTGTATGAAGGTCACTAATATTTATTGGAAGATGGTCTTAAGATTCTTATGCATCATGTGTAGGGCAAGGATAGCTGCTTGCCTCTTCCAAACAAAATTTCTTATTCATCGTTTTGCATAATGTTGTCATCATTACAAGCCAGTATGACAGCATACAGTGTCTTCGGACAAATAACTCGACTCATTCAATTGCATGAACCACCACTGCAGACCATCACGAATATAAGAAAATGTACGTGACTAAGTAGCGTAAGCGTCAAACAAGAATATCTCCTTCTTGTGGTTGCTACCTGGATCACATTTGTCTGGGAGTCTTCCTCCACCTAAAAAGATGGAGAATGCTAGAATGATCACTACTGGTCAATTCATTTCCAAAAAAGTGTGTTGTTTTTCCTTTAAGTAAAATGTACTAACATGAAAATGAGGTCTAAGTTAATTGATTCTTTTCTATTTACGTGAGCACAGTTTGAAAATTATTTTGTTAATTATGTATATCTTGTAATTTCAGCTTTACTAGAATACCTAAATTTGACCAATTGTTACAAAGTCGCTCAAACGAGTGTGTTATATTTCAAATGTAACAGTTTGGAACGTTTCGCATGTTTACGTTCAAATGATAACTAATCTAAACGTCCGAAAATAGAAACATTTAATGCCACAGATAAATAGAATATAATTGCTTATGTCTATCTATTATGATTTTTTTTCATTTCAACGAGGATGCAACAAAATATTGCTTTTAATAATAGAGAGACCTTAAATTAAGATTAAAAGTGTGATTGGCGAAACAAACAGTTTTTAGTGATTTAACTATATCACCTACCATTCTTCTGTTTGCTTGTTGTATGTATTCAATTTGTAAACCATTTACCATTTTCATTATTTTTAAGACAAACAGTGCGAAAAATATATATCTTATTAGGAGTCATAGTATTATAGATTCTGTAAAAAGGTCAAAAAAGAGAAAGAACAACACAGGTATGACACACGTGTGTAATTTATAGAACTTCTTCTACTAGTTTTTTGTACTAGTTTTCATAATGTAATTAATCAAAGATAACTAAGTCAATGGCATCCTTTGATGGTGGAAATATAATTATACGGGATAAAGCACCATTGGTCTGACGTCCAATGTTATCTAAGTGGGCAATTTAGGGAAATAATGTGTATCCGACAATTGGGCATACAAATGCATGTAATCTTAAACTCGAAATTAAAGGCATGCAAGTGTACAATGGATGACATTAAGAACACGTTTTAGTTATACTGACGAATTGTGAAATGAGATAAATGGATCCAGATTAATTGTAAACACGAGTTTGCCATAGGCGCCATGATGGTGATTATTATGGAAATGAGTTTCGACAAATTTTGATGTTGCTGTCCATTACTTGTGTCGCCGGAGGTCCGTTTTAGATTTCTTGAAAATGAAGTCAGTATAAAGACACATTCAGAATCAGGCTTATGCCATACGATCATGTCAGCGTGTCAGACCATAGATGGATCCATGGCCTCACAATCCTGTGCCTTACACGTTGACCAAATTTAGTTCAGAAACAATGACCAATTGATATACCATTTACTCAGATGCTGCATATTGAACACAATTGTGATAGAAAATTTGCATATACATTTACAACAAAAATGTTGCTACAGTGAAAGTCCTATTTTTCACTAATTACTAATAGTATCAAACAACGTCAAATGTCACGTTGACTTCTTCGCGTAACGTCAGTATGACGTCATTACGGCGATAGATAGACGACGTTGCATTGGGCAGCCCCTCCACCCACGGACCCAATCACCAACGTGCCGTTGTAGTAGGACGCTGAGGTCGATTTCATTATCATGGTCCCGTCGTCGGAAAAAATCTCCTCGATCTCGCTGATGCTGTAGTCACGTATTTTCACTCTGATCACCTGAAATGGGAGTTTTCACATTCAAAGCGTGCAAAGAAAAGCACCTAGAAATCACAGGCATCAAATATTTTATTAAATAATTTTAATTTTGTACAGCTATTTATTGGTTGAATTCTTTAAGAGCAAATGCTCCAGCTGTACCCATTTTACAAAAAGAAAACAAGACAAGAAACAAAACTAAAACAAAATCAAACTAAACAAAACAAACAACAACAACAAACAACAACAACAAAGCAAACAAAACAAACAAAAACTAACACAAAAAACAACACGTAAACCATATCATTTTTTAATTTTGATATGTTCAGTATACATAGAACTACAAAATATGGCAAAATGAAAAAAATATGTATGAAACAGTTTTCAAGAAATTCGCCAGACTTGAGAAAAACAACTGATTTTATTTGCATACTACATTGTGGTCAAATTATTATATTGTATTGGAAATCGCATATATATATATATGTGTGTGTGTGTGTGTGTGTGTGTGTGTGTGTGTGTGTGTGTGTGTGTGTGTGTGTGTGTGTGTGTGTGTGTGTGTGTGTGTGTGTGTATTTTTATTATTATTTGTTTTACTGTATAAGTGTTTATGGTATCTGTTCTTGTTTTGTTGCTAAATCGATTGTATGCAACACATAAAAAGAGATTTCATTTTTACAAAAATATTGTTATTCATACTTTTCTTGGGTATTTAAATACTTTGTAAACATGGAAAAATGCACAGAAAAAGTCTGTGACCCTACGGTCAGGGTAATGATTATAACAAGACAAAAACGAGCACATAAACCTCCTTTTATCTTTCTATATTTGAATTCAGCATACTTTTAAATTTATAATAAGTATACCTTAAGGTATGCATTGAAAACAATTCTTAGATAAGGATTTTAGAATATTTAGGAAATAGCATTTTGTACTAGTTTTTCAAATTATCACAAAATTTTTATCCATTTACACTCTGTTCTCATTTTTTTTGCTATGTAGAACAGTTGTTGTTTTGTGTTATTTAAGTTTGTTTAAAGAATAAATCATGTACATCTATATACTTTGCTTTACTCTATAAAAATTCATTATCTTATATGTATATTTGAATTGTTCCCTTTGTATATGACATAAAACACCTAGATGACCCCTAGGTTGGTGTTAGAGTTATTACTCAAAAATAAAGTTTGTAACCCCACCTTTTGTTTTCTTTTTTTTTTTGTAGAACTCGTTATACCTTAAACTACAATATATACTAAAGGAAAAAAAAGTTTAGCAAGTTGTTTACGTATTTGGTTTTCGTCTATAAATCAATATGACTAAAACGTTTCCGTATGGACCAATTGTGCCAACATGATTACCCCCTTTTTTAAAACTACACCATTATGTCAGCGTGAACGTAACTTTCACGAAAATCCCGTGCAGTATGTGCACAACACAACGGACGATTCCTTCGCGGGTCACAAAGTTCCATAGGAGTCAATCCTTTCTGAACTTGCTAAACTTTTTTTCCTTCAGTATATGAAAAAAAATCTTAAGGAGATCAAACTGAAGAAATTGTCTTGAAACTTATTGGCGCCGCTCTTGAGAGCGGTGCCTCTTATGGAATGCATTTTTTATGGGGACGATAGTGTAGCAGCCAATAACACAGTTTCGGAGGTGTTCCTTGAGACACTTTTCAGAGAAAAGAGTCAAGTGTGTTTGTTTTTTAAAAGGGGAGCTTGCAACAATAAAAAGTAGCATAAAACATAGCCGTTTGACGAAGTTTTGTTAAACAAAAGAATCCGAGGAAACCGATGTTAGAAATGCAGCTTGCAAGTACAGAAATAGCAGATAAAAAGCAAAACACACAAAGTAGCAAAAATACACCATTTCCCATTAGAGTTATGGTTCCTTACTGTCAAATGTTTATGGAACTAATCAACAGAGTAAGAAAGTGTTTAGTTCCCAGGATAGTCATCTTCTTGTTTAAAGCGCAAGCTCTCTGTCGCACATCGGATGTCTCACGTCCTGGCTCTTTCTTGTTGAATGTTAGCATGTGGCTACAGGAAATAACCTGTTTTATTAAAATTACTACTTTACACTGTTTTCATTTCATGGCTACTGAACCTTTTAATACTTTTTTTTAGATTCCGCGCGTTTTGTGCAAAGCATATTGGGTACGTCACGAATAGAAGGGGATATTCGCCAATATTCAACTTCTAATTTGCAAATTGCAACACTGCATATAATATTTTACGTGTTGTTTTTTTACATGTATCTAGTTCACATTTCTCGTATACAATGTGGAAATACAAATCTCAAGTCACAATTATCAAGTCACAAATTTCATGTTCGCTTACACTTTACAAGTTTCAAATCTCAAAATTACAATTCTCAAGTCACACATTACTAATGTACAATATGGAAGGGGATATCCGCCAATATTCTAATTACTATTTCTAACTTTCAATACTCGGATTTGTCAGTTCAAATGTCAATTTGTTAATTGCAACACCGCACATGCTAAAATACAGCTATCTAATTACATCCTAACTTTTGTATATATCACATGAAAATGTCCACATTTCAACATTACATTTGAACAATTTCACATTTCCCGCATATACAATTTACAAGCTACAAATCGCAGGGCGAAAATCACGAATACATTTTACATTTCTAGAATCTAATTTACGAGTTACTAATCTAGAGGCGCAAATCTCTTATGTAAAATGTACACCGCATCAACGCATATTTTCATATATTTTCACGTGTTAATCTATCATTCAAATCATTTTTTCTTTATAAAGAAAGATTCAATGGTGTTCCCAAACTAAAGGATAAAACGTTTTTTAAATTTTAAATATTGACCATCTCCACATTTCGCAAAAACATATTTATTTAAAGTAATCTTTTAGCTTAAAACATTCCTTTATTTAACTATATCAAACTGTTTACACTATTTGTTTACAAATTAATTAACTTTGTTAATTATCTATTATATTCCATAAGCATGAAGCTTATATGTAAGTTTGGAGAATTGATGTGGATCTTCAATTTCCTGAGTTTTTTTCCTTTTCTTTTTTAATTTCATTGTTAATTTTCACTTTTCTTTTGACAAGTAACAAGTTATTGTGTACATAGATATGTTTTTTTTTATGTATATCCTTATATATCAACATATCATCACTAGTATCCTCTTTAGATATTTACTTGTCCAGTTGCATATTTATTTATTGATAAGAAATGACCACTCCTAAAATTTTATCCTTTAATTGTAGAGGCCTTAGGGAAAATAAGAAAAGAAAGGATGTTTTTAAATTGTTTAAAGAGAAAAAGGCAGATATCATCTGTCTGCAGGAAACACACTTTACTAAAGAACTTGACAAAAACATTTATAAAGACTGGGATGGACAATGTTTTTATGATCATGGAAAATCTAATGCTAAAGGGATTGCTGTTCTTATAAGAAAAGATTTATCTTTACAAATTAAACAGATTCATTCAGACAATAATGGAATATTTAGATAATATACATTCTATCAAGGACAGTGATATAGTACTTTCAATCGATGATGACCTATTGTGCTGGCTTAAGATTTAGCATTATGTAACCCGATAGCCGACTCGTATCATAGTCGTCTGGGTTTTAGACATCACGTGATCGTTATGGCACGTACCATGCCATACCATGCCGCTTTGTAAAAGTTTTGTTAGAAAAACGGCCTGTATTACTCTTAGATGCCTTCTAAGTCGCATCGATGTAAGTACTTTATGAAAACACTACCCCTACTGTTATTCTGCTTGTAATTTGTAACTTTTGAGAGTTGTTTTATTTAAGAACATTCAATTGACGTTTCGTACCTGGATTTTTCGTACACTGGACTTTAAGTAAATCTGGAAAATTTATATTTTAAACACCGTGAATGTTACTTAAATGGGTAAATTTATTGTTTTTGTCAGCTTATATACTACGTTTTAAATATTTAAAAGGTTGTCATTGTAAAATTGTGTAACTTTGCCATAGTCTTAGTTTACAACATGTATTAGTACCAATAGTGAGACATTCTTTTGTATTGTTTCAGCTTTTACCACATCCACACGTTTATACACGGCAACACTTACATAGAAGAATAAACGACTGTTCCGTAATAAATTTGGGTTTAATACTAGCTGTTCGTTGTACGTTGAGTCCATGACAGTCACTCAGATAACGAGGCAGCATAGTAAAAGATCGATATTGTTCAAGAAGATTCTACGCATCTTTGAAGTCCAAAGAGGACAAACACAGTGCTGAGCAATGAGTATACACATTCAGCTCCTGAATGTCTAGACGTGTACAAACCATAACACACAAAGCTATGGAGAATTATCAAGAAAGAGTGCAGAAATTCGAAGAAATCCTTGATAAGCAATGGGGTTCAGTCCAGCAAGTAATCAACGATAATCAAGACCTCACTTGCTATGATACACTGAAACTGAAACATGTCAAAGAAGAAATTATTAAACAGTTCAACATTTATGATGCAAAACTTACTGATTATCAAAGATACTTACAAGGTGTCAAGACAACTGAAAGTCTACAGTTACTTGAAGATATGGTTCAATTATCTAACAATAATAGACAAACAGCAGACAACTTCCTAAAAAGATTCAGAGAATCTAAACTGCTAAGAGCAGAAAATTCTTCTACAAAATCAGCACAGTCAAGAAGGTCAACTTCATCAATAAAACTGCATACATTAAAAACAAAAGCATTGTATGCTGAGAAAACGGCCGAGTTAGAACGACAGAAAGCTGCAATTGAAGAACAGGAAAAGATTGCAGCAGCCGTCAGTCAAAGACAGAAGGCAGAACTAGAAATTAGTTTAAAACTACTGCAAGAAACACAAGAAGCAGCCATTGCTGAAGTTGAGCTTCAAGCTTCAGAACAGTCAGGACTAAGTGAATTTGATGAACTTCCGACAGTTAATCCTGCTGTTAAAAGTGTATTATTCATTTCAAAACAACAGGGTATGTCAGTTCCTGGTAACAGCGAAGTAAAGAAAGAATATGTTGGGACCACACCCATTGTCCAAATGAAACCAGACGGAAAATCAACAGAAACGTCTCAAACAGTAAATGACTTTACGAAGTTTTTGTTGAGGAAAGATATCCTAATGTCTAGATTATCGACCTTCAACGAGCAACCAGAAACATATCAGTCATGGAAATTAACATTCCAAGCAGTGGTTAAAGAAATCGGAGCTTCTCCCTCTGAAGAAATCGACCTCTTGATCAAATGGTTGGGTCCTGTGTCAAAGCGTCAAGCTATTTCTATGAAGACGGCGTATATTATTGATCCTGTTGAAGGTCTTCGAATGATATGGTTCCGCTTGGATGATCGTTACGGATCACCAGAAAATGTATACAATGCCATTGTAAAATTGTTGGAGGCATTTCCCAAAATTTCAATGAAGAATTGTTCAAAGTTGTATGATCTGTCAGATATTCTGTCACAAATCGAAGGATTGAAAGAAGATTCAAGGTACACTACCACCTTGTCCTACTTCGATTCTGCTGTTGGTGTTAATCCGATCATTTCGAAATTGCCGCACAACCTTCAAGAAAAATGGATAACATTAGCGGCTAGATATAAAATTGAAAATAGTGTGCCATTTCCACCATTTAGTGTATTAGTCAAGTTTGTTCAGGATCAGGGTCGTATCCGGAATGATCCAAGCTTCAACTATGATTCTTCAAGCAAATCGAGTCAAGAAGATGCCAGAAATACAGGAAACCTCAAACAGCAGAAAGGGAAATCTGTGTCAGTTCACAAAACAGAGCATACAGAAATAAAGTGTCCTATACACAAAGCAAATCATTCTTTGGAAAATTGTCGAGTTTTTTCAGAATAAATCTTTTGAAAAGAAAAGAAAAGTGTTAAATGAGAAAAAGCTATGTTTCAGGTGCTTTAGTGATAAGCATATGGTACGCGAGTGTAAAAATAAAATTGAGTGTTCAGTGTGTTCCAGAAAATCTCACCCAACTATCATGCATCGAGATTCTCCTGTTGACTCTGGAAGATGTTCTACTACACCTTCTTTTGCTGCATATGGTGAAAGTCAAGGTGGGGAGAGGATAGCCAGCCAGTTCGTTACAAGCAATTGTACAGAAATATGTGACAATACAAAATCTTGTGCAAAAATTGTTCTTGTCAATATTTACACTGTAGACAATCCTAACAATGTTGTCAAATGTTATGCTGTTATTGATGAGCAAAGCAACAAGTCTCTCATGAAATCTGAAATGTTTAGTATGTTAGGAATTAAGGGCGAAAATTATGGTTTTGTACTTAAAACATGTAGCGGTTCTGTAAATATGAGTGGTCGTAGAGCAAATCACTGTGTAGTTGAGTCACTTCATGGTTCAGTCCGTTATGCACTGCCAACACTCATTGAGTGTGATCGGATACCAGATGACAAAAAAGAGATCTGTACTCCAGATGAAGCTCGCTGTCACGAGCATCTTGTAAATGTTGCAAATTAAATGCCAGAATTTGATGAAAATGCTGACATTATGTTGTTGTTAGGAAGAGATATTGTTGAAGCTCACCATGTAGTAGAACAAGTTATAGGTCCAGCTGGAGCACCTTTTGCTCAACGTCTAGGATTAGGCTGGGTTGTTATTGGTTCCCTATGTTTAGGACAAATTCATGTTCAAGATAATGTCAATGTGCATAAAACTCATGTACTTAACAACGGTCGTACATCGTTGTTCAGACCTTGTGATCACGTGTCCGTAACTGTCCAAGATCTATTGTTTGTCAAGACCCATGATGACGATAAGGTATCATTGTCCATTGAAGATAGGGAATTTCTGAGTATTATGAATGATCATTTCAAGAAAAGGTCCGACGGAAGTTGGGAGGCGCCTTTACCTTTTCGTTCTCCTCGGGATAAATTACCCAACAACAAGGTTCAAGCAGTAAACAGGTCACAGACTTTGTTAAAGAGCTTTCAGAAAAAACCTGTTAAGAAACAGCATTTCTTTGAATTTATGGGACAGCTTTTAAGTAATGGTCATGCTGAACTTGCACCTAAGTTAGGTCATGATGAAGAATGTTGGTGTTTGCCCATTTTTGGCGTATACCACCCGCGTAAACCTAATCAAGTAAGAGTAGTGTTTGACTCGTCGGCTGTGTTCGAAGGTATGTCACTGAACTCTGTACTCATACAAGGCCCTGACCTTACTAATAGTCTTTTTGAGATATTGGTCCGCTTTAGAAAAGACAAGGTTGCAATACTTTCAGACATCGAGCAGATGTTTTATTCGTTTAGTGTCAGGGAGAGCAACAGAAACTTTTTGCGGTTTCTTTGGTTTTTAGACAATGACCCAAGCAAACCATTAGTCGAATACTGTATGTGTAAGCATGTCTTCGGTAATAGCGCATCACCAGCTATTGCTACCTATGGTCTTCGTAAATCGGTAGAAAATTCTGATGAAGATGTTCGCGAATTTGTAGAGAAAGACTTCTATGTTGATGATGGTCTGTCTTCACAGGTCTCTGCAGAAAAAGCTGTTGATTTGCTGAAAAGAACTCAATCAGTTTTAGGGGATAGTAAGTTACGCTTACACAAGATTGTGTCAAACAACCCAGAAGTGATGAAATGTTTCCCCATAGAAGAGCTTGCCAAAGGTTTAAAGGATCTGGATCTTGATTCTGACAAGTTACCAAGTCAGCGTAGTTTAGGTATTGTATTTGGAATATTGCAGAGGATCAATTTTTGTTCAAACCTAATGTTGAGGTTCAACCCTTCACCAAGAGAGGTATTCTGTCTACAATAAACAGTGTTTTTGATCCTTTAGGCTTTGTATCTCCCATAGTTCTTAAAGGTAGATTTATACTTAGAGATTTAATGGCTTTAAAGCTTGACTGGGATGAGCCTATTCCCAATAACATTGGAGAAAAATGGCAGAGTTGGCAGGAAAATCTTAAAGATCTAGAAAAACTTCAAGTTCCAAGATGTTACTTGACTGAGTCTTTAAGTGAAATGGCTAGAGTTGAGCTACATACCTTTTCAGATGCATCTGAGAAGGTTGTTTCCGCCGTAGTGTATGTAGTTGGTTTCACTCAAGAAGGAAACAAACTTGTTGGTTTTGTTGCAGGTAAAAGCAAACTTGCTCCAGAAAAGGGTCACACAATCCCTAGGTTAGAACTTTGCGCCGCAGTACTTGCTGTCGAGTTATTTAGGTCAGTTTCTGAACATCTGCAAGCAGACTTAGCTGATGTAAGATTTTATACTGACAGCAAGGTTATTTTAGGATATTTGAACAACAATTCTAGAAGGTTCTTCACATATGTCAGTAATCGGGTACAGAAAATAGTTTCTGTGTCTAGTCCAAATCAGTGGAGTTATGTCAGTTCTGATAAAAATCCGGCTGACATCGGTAGTAGAGGAGCTACGGTTGCGCAGTTGATTGATAGTTTGTGGCTAAATGGGCCAAAATTCTTGTTGCAGGATGTAGTTTTACCAGAGTACTTTCCTCTTGTAAATCCCCAGAGTGATAAAGAAATCCGTAAAGAGATAGTTGTTGGTGCTACTAAAGTAGTACATCAGAGATCACTGAGTGATAGGTTCGAGCGGTTTTCAACTTGGCAAAGTTTAGTGAGAGCCATATCTACACTTAAACATATTGCTAGGTCATTTCACAGTAGACTTCCTTGTGAAGGGTGGCATATCTGCCCAAAAGACTTGGGCTTGTTACAAGAAGCTAGCTTATATGTGTTGCGTACAGTTCAATGGGACTATTACTCTAGTGAAATAGAGGATCTTGCAAATGGTAGGAATCTTAGTAGACAAAGCAGTATCATATCTCTTGACCCCGTGTTTGATGCTGATGGGTTGTTACATGTAGGTGGTAGGCTTAATCGAGGTGAACTACCGGGAAAAGAAAAAACACCTATTATTGTCCCAGGAAAACACCCAGTAGCTAGATTGCTTGTTATACATTACCATACGTCTGTATGTCATCAAGGTCGTCATTTCACCGAGGGCGCTTTGAGGACTGCTGGTCTCTGGATTATTGGAGCCAAAAGATTGGTTTCTTCTGTTATTCAGAACTGTGTTATTTGTAGGAAGTTAAGAGGTTCCTTTGCTTGTCAGAAAATGTCAGACTTACCACTTGATCGGGTTCAGCAAGCTTCACCATTTAGTTATGTTGGAGTTGATGTATTTGGTCCCTATCAAATTGTCTCTAGACGTACTAGGGGTGGTCAGGCTTCAAGCAAACGTTGGGCAGTGTTATTTACATGTCTCACCATTAGAGCGGTTCACATAGAGATCATTGAGGACCTATCATCATCAGCATTTATTTATGCTCTTCGTAGGTTCACCTCCATTAGGGGTAAGGTCAAGGTCTATCGCTCCGATTGTGGAACAAACTTTGTAGGTGACATTCATAATATTCAAGCTGAGGCTATCAATGTTGAAGACACTACCATGCAAAACTACTTGCAACGTTCAGGTTCTATATGGTTATTCAATAGTCCTCATAGTTCACACATGGGTGGCAGTTGGGAACGTATGATTGGGGTAGCTCGTAGGATCCTTGAGGCAATGTTGTTACCTATCAAAACCTTGACTCATGAGGTACTTACAACTTTGATGGCAGAGGTGTCTGCTATGATTAACTCCCGCCCTATAGTCCCTGTTTCACATGACCCAAGTACCCCTCAGATATTGAGTCCATCTAGTTTGTTAACTCAAAAGTTTGAAAACGAAGAACTGCCACCAGGTAACATAGACCTTAAAGATTTGTATAGAGATCAGTGGAAAAGAGTACAGTGTTTGGCCAATCAGTTTTGGTCCCGTTGGCAGAAGGAATATCTACAAACATTGCAGAAACGTGTAAAGTGAAGCCAAGATCAAACTCCATTGAAAGTTGATGTTGTTTTGGTTAAGGATTTAGAAATCCCTAGAAATAATTGGCCTTTAGCACGTATTACACAAGTGTTTCCTAGTCACGATGACCGTGTGAGAAAAGTAGAAGTTTGTGTTGTGAAAAATGGAAATAAGACATTTTACACACGTCCTATAGTGAATTTAGTACTTCTTGTTGAAAGTTAACAACAGACTGTATTCTGTGCTCAGTAAGCAAAGTAGAAACACTAAGGTTTATAGTATAACCTTGATATTATTCATTGATTTATATTGTATAAATGTAGCAAGGTATTATTTTCTGTATGTTTAAACTGAATTACAGTGTAACCTTGATATGAAGACCTGTGACATAACGACTCTTAGATGATTTTTATATCTGAAGGTTACTTAATTTTCATTTATTTGCTGAAAATGCTTTGTTGATTATTATTAAGTTGTATTGTGTTATTGTCAAAATAACAGGTGGGGAGTGTGCTGGCTTAAGATTTAGCATTATGTAACCCGATAGCCGACTCGGATCATAGTCGTCTGGGTTTTAGACATCACGTGATCGTTATGGCGCGTACCATGCCATACCATGCCGCTTTGTAAAAGTTTTGTTAGAAAAACGGCCTGTATTACTCTTAGATGCCTTCTAAGTCGCATCGATGTAAGTACTTTATGAAAACACTACCCCTACTGTTATTCTGCTTGTAATTTGTAACTTTTGAGAGTTGTTTTATTTAAGAACATTCAATTGACGTTTCGTACCTGGATTTTTCGTACACTGGACTTTAAGTAAATCTGGAAAATTTATATTTTAAACACCGTGAATGTTACTTAAATGGGTAAATTTATTGTTTTTGTCAGCTTATATACTACGTTTTAAATATTTAAAAGGTTGTCATTGTAAAATTGTGTAACTTTGCCATAGTCTTAGTTTACAACATGTATTAGTACCAATAGTGAGACATTCTTTTGTATTGTTTCAGCTTTTACCACATCCACACGTTTATACACGGCAACACTTACATAGAAGAATAAACGACTGTTCCGTAATAAATTTGGGTTTAATACTAGCTGTTCGTTGTACGTTGAGTCCATGACAGTCACTCAGATAACGAGGCAGCATACCTATTTTTAGAAACCTTATTAATGGAAATTAGGGGGAAAACTATATCGTATTTAAGTTTCAAGAAGAAAAATGACCACAATAAAGACAAAATATTTAACAGATAAAATAACCAAACTTGAACGTCGCCTTAAAGAAAATAATAAAAATATATTACAACAATTACCGAAAGAACTGCAACACTTAAGATTTAAAGAAAATGCTAACTGGATTGAAAGTGGTGAAAAAAGGTGGGTTTTTTTTTTTCTAAATTTAGAAAAAAAAATAATGGTAATAAAAATTTTCCTTTTCTAGAGAAAGAACATGGATCACACATATATGATCAGAAACATACTTTAAATGAAACTTGAAACTTTTATAAACAACTATATGAAAATACCAGTCAGCAAAATATTCCCTATCTAAATGGAATCACAGCAGCAAAACTCACTCCGCAAGAAGTATTAAATTTAGAAGGAAATTTAACATATGATGAAATACTCAATACACTTAAAATATGAAAAATGACAAAATCCCTGGCTCGGATGGATTTACCCCTAACTTTTTCAAGTTTTTTTGCAGCAAAATTGGCAGCTTTATTGTAAGGGCAATTAATTGTGCATTTAAAAAGGAACATTATCGCAAAGTATGAAACTTGGAACCATTATCTGCATCCTAAAAGAAAAAAAACCCACAAAACAATTCTTAAAAATGGAGACCTGTTACGTTATCAAATGTTATCTACAAACTAGCCTCAGGAAGTAAAGCTAATAGATTGAAAAGTGTCATAGATAAATTAGTTTTTAAAGAACAAACTGGATTCGTTCAGGGTAGAAATATTAGTGAAAACACAAGACTCCTGTATGATATTATGAATACTACTGAAAAGGAACAAAAACCAGGAAAATTAATGCTAATCGATTTTGAAAAAGCATTTGACACACTATCATTTAACCTTATTTAAGAGACATTATACTTCTTTAATTTTGGAAATGAATTTATTAAATGGATAAAATTATGCTTGTATAATACAAGTAGCTGTGTTTAACTAAATGGTTTCTTATCAGAATTCTTCACAGTAAAGCGTGGATGTAGACAAGGAGACCCCATATCCCCTTATATTTTTATTTTATGCACAGAAATATTAACATCAAAAATAAAGAATTCTAAAAATATTAAAGGAGTTACTATCAATGGAGAGGAGTATGAAATATCTCAGTTCGATGATGATACCCCCTCTTAATGGATGGATCAAATCAATCACTAAAAATGCCTTAGATACTTTGGACAAATTTGCAATTATCTCAGGACTTAAAGTTAATTTTGATAAAAACAAAGCTTATTTTGATGGGATCAGTGAAGCACAGTACCAGAGCAATAAAACAAAATAGAAATTAAAATGGGGTGAAACACAATTTACTGTATTAGGAATAAACTTTGATGTATCCTTTGAAAAAATAACAAATTTTAATTTTAACCCGAAAATAACTAAACTAAATAGCTTAATACTGTACTGGAATAGACGTAAATTAACACCAATTGGAAAAATAACTGTCGTCAAGTCATTACTTTTGCCATTGTTAACCAATTGTTTCATTAATCTCCCTATCCCAGATACAAAAACTACCAACACTATTAACAGTATTATGTATAATTTTGTATAGGAGAAAAATTCTAGAATTAAAAAAGAAATATTAGTAAAAAGAATATGAAGAAGGTGGACTTGGTATGATTGATATTGAACAATATATCCACAGATTAAAAGTCAAGTGGTTAAGAACTTATATTGTTAATTCCAGTAGTAAATGCTTCCAATTGGTAGATACCCAATTAAACCTTCAAAAGATATTAACTACAGGAACACTATACAGCCATATTGGTATAAAAAGTATAAAAATACTTTCTGAAAGGATGTCTTAAAGGCATATATTTCATTTGTAAAAAAAAACCTATCCATACAACTGAAGGTTTCTTAAACCTGCCTCTCTTTTACAGTGAATTATTTAGTGAAAACACGGACACCGTTTATTCATAAAAACTATATTTGACAAAAAGAATTTTTTTTGGACAAGACATTATGATACAAAAAGATGCTTTTTAAAAAGAGAAGAACTTAAAAGTAAGCTTAATTTAAAAGTGGATTTTTTGCAGTACCATACACGATTATAAAACCTTGTTGATTTTTACTTTTAATACACTGAGAAACAATAGTTAAATTGAGACTATTGACGACAAATTAATTTTGTTAGGTTTAGAAAATAGCTCATATGAATATGATTTATTATTTTTAGAATATAAAATATATATATATATATATATATATATATATATATATATATATATATATATATATATATATATATATATATATATATATATATATATATACATAAAAGAAAGAACACTAACCCTACAATTACTGGACTAATATCAAATTTAAATTTCTCATAACATACATATAAAGAAACAAAAACTAGCTGATTCTTCATTCAAACAAAACTGGGCAACTGTGCAACTTTTCACTAATTTATCATGTATATCTGTGTTAACAGATACTGTAACAGATACACAAATGCAAAATACCATGTAGACTTTTATGTACCCTTACTTATAAATATAACACAGAAATGTCCACCTATAAACTGAATGTATCGCTTAAACTGGTCCGCGTTCGTGTGTACTTTCAAGTTGTGAGTTTCTTACCGACAGTATCAGGCACATGCCTTATTATTTATGCTATACAAATTTATGGATATTATTCTGTACTTAACTGCTGATCATGATATGAATACGTTTATAAAGGCCTATGTTTGTGATTATAAAAGATCAAGTGATAATTCAGTGTGAGTGGCACATTCAGAAAAATGCGTGATACATTCGTGACATGTACTGTAGACATGCATCAATAAAAGTTGGTCCATATTTACACGTCTCTACCTTTTCTTTAAACAGTATGAATATGTTCAAATATTGTTCGTATTTTTATCTCTCAGGTCTGATAGCCCCTACACCCCCGCCCTTTCAACCTCTATGGTCCCACCTTCTTTAATTTAACTGCACATATCCTGATTTAACCGAATTGATCAGAGCTGGCAAAATTTCGTAAACTGTACATATTATTGAGTTCGAACCAAAGACCTCCTCCGTAAGACCTCTATCACCTGGCCTACTTGGGCAGAGATCTTTTAACCTTCCTTAGCTAGGTATCAACTGGACAGCACGACCAGTACATAGCATGTTCCTGCTCCACATAGTTCTCTGATGAATTAATTCTGACGCCACTAAAAAGGCTGGAAAATCCCATTGCCAAGGGCGGGGGTCGAATCCAAGACTCATTCTCTTGAGGTAGGTGCTCTAGCAACTGAGCTGCATTGGCACCTGACTCTGGGGAAATTATTCTCACTACATCACGTACTCCTGTTGATGTAGTTCAATTCCAATGCATGGTAAACAAATCAGAATATGAATAACTGAGTATGTTCGATATGTATATTAAATTGGCTTGAATGTAGTTTTAAGAAAACAAAGACTTATAAGGTTAAATTACTTGCAGAAATTTAATATACATAATAACTACTTTTTGCGGAAATATGAAATTGTTTAAAGGTAATGTTGAAATTTGAACATTTTCATGTGATATATACAAGCTAGAATGTGATATAAAGCGGTATTTAGCATGCGCGGTGTTGCAATTTACAAATTAACATTTGAAGTCAAGTGTATTGAAAGTTAGAAATAGTAATAAGAATATTGGCTGATATCCCCTTTCATAGTCAAGTGACGACTGTTACTGAATTGTCAGTACAAAACTTACTGGGACTGAGACTAGTGATTTCGTTGTTTATCCGTAAAGTGAAAGTCACGTAACCTTTCGTCGCGTCATTAAGCGCGCGGTAAAAATAGCCGCAATGATTACCTTAGGTTTTTTGTAAACAATCGAAAAAGCGCGATTTTAATCAGTGAAGGTTGTAAACATGTGCATTATAGTCAAAAGTTACATTAGTAGCAACTAATGCATCCATTACTATTTTCACGTATTGAATTATTCACTGACCTCAAAATTCGATACTCGGCTTTTAAGCAAAGTAAATGAGGACCGTTGTCCAATAATTTATATCATTCTTAAAGGTTGAAAGGTCGTGTGCTGGTTTCTTGTTTCGTTGATCGGTAAACCAATTATAGTACACGGCTCTGCGACAATCGGTAGTGAGGTTTTTGTTACTCTCGGGTAGTTAATTCCCTAGTTTCAAGGGGCGTGCCTGGGCTTACGCACTTACGCACGTGCGTACAGTTGCTTCCAAAAATTGAAAAAAACCAACGTCAAAAAGCAAATAAAAGTCGTACATAACCTGGATTAGGCACTACTAGTTAGTTGTTTCATTTTTTAAATTAGTGTTCTTTAACCTTTTTTCAAATTCTACAAATACTTCTACAATCCTACCTGACGTATTTCTGTCCCTTCCTGCTCGTTGTACTGTGACAGAGAGAGTATCCCCCCCCCCCAGAAAGCATCTACGGCGTTCTAAGGAACCCCACCACCCCACCCCTAGGAATAGTGCGTATACTCAAAGGTCGCCTAGGCACGCCCCTGGTTTCGTATGTGAAGGGACTCCAACTAGTTAAAACTACATTCTTACCTTGTGAGTAGGTATTTGGTATATAATTACTGCAAAAATACTTTTTGCACTTTTTAAAACTTTTAGAAAACACTTAAGACTGAAGAATGCGCTTAAAAAGAATTTTATTGACTGAGATAAAAATTTATTTAAAAGGTTGAGCGCTTTTTTTAAAAAAATAAGCAAATTAAAAATAAAACTTATATTTCTTTTATAAAGTATATGAAAATACCTTCTCACAAGAGAGATAAACATTTCTTTCATTTCGAAAATGGGCAAACACCGCTCTGATTGTCTCACATCCGAGCTCTCTTTTTTATACCTGGGATGGAGCGCTGAATTTGAAGATGTCATAGAAGTCCAGGATTCGCCAGGTGATCGGGTGGCAGCCAATCCACAGGTCTCCGGTGTCTGGATCTACCTCAATGTTGTCCACGCCAGTCTCGGTGGGGTAGCTCTAATAATGCCAAATACACCAGAAGAGATAAAAGAAATCGGTATTTACACGTATGTATACTATATGTATTTTATATTACGTCATAATGCTTTGCAACGGGACATATGGTTATATGGTGCCACTATTTTTTCCTGGTTTCGTATACATGAACCTTTGCAATGTATACATGAAACCCTACCTATGTAAACGTTATTATTTAGCTTACAAATCCAATAGTTAAAGGCGGTATCCGACAGTTTTGCCTGTGTCGAATATATGTAACAATATCTGACCGCTGTTTGGGGTATTTGTGCATAATTTCTCCAGAAATATCACACTTTAATCTAAGCTAAGACGATTTTAAACAGTATCTCAATTTCAAGGCAGTACTAGTTAATCAACACTCAAAATGTCCATTCTTTTTAAATCTATAAATAAAAACTTTTGGAATTTCTGCTAAAAATAGATATCGACGTCAGAGTGGATGACGTGGATGATCTCAAATATAAGTGGTCACGTGATTCCCTTATTTTATATCTAATATCTAACTGTGCATCGTGGCTCAGATAGGAAGTGCGTTTTTGTAATGACGATTGTGGCGTTATGTTTCACTTATCACATAGGTGAAGGCTATCAATTTAACCGCATTTCGCGGGACCTGTTCAGGTAAATGAGGTATTTGATTGTTTGAGGAAAATACATTGATCAAAACTGTCGGACACCAGCTTTAAAAAACAAGGTCAAAAAGAAATGTTGTTTTTATTAAATTTCACCGCCGCTTTTTTGTCTGGTCGTGTTCGATTTTATACTCCAAAACAGTCTTGAAATAACATAACTAAAAGTAGCACCGCGCAACCATATGCGCTGTTGCAAACATTTTAACATTTAATATCACGTCTTTATATTAAATAGCTGGATTTTTTGTCGTTTGCTAAATATGTTTGATCAATTTGTCAGACGGAACGAACAATCCACATAACAGTTTCGAATTTGGGGGAAACAAAGAAGACACGTTATAGCCAAAAGTGCGAGACATACTTACCCAGACAGGGACTAGATTGTTGGACGAGTCCCTTCTAAATCCATGCAGAGTCTTCCGGCCCCATTCAGCCATGTACACGAACCTTTTTAGAACAAGGATACAAGAGTAAAGTTGTCACATGTAGAACTATGCTGAGGCTGAGTGTCCAAGAAATAAAATCAAAGCGCTCGGAAAGCGGTGTTTGGCAGTGTAGGTTTAACCCTGTACGAGATTACCGATGTGCAAACAATGGTCAATGTTATTACGCAGTAAATCAAATACAACGCAATAAACATTAGAAAGCAGGCAAGTATTCAGCTACAAGTTAAAGTTGGTATCCGACAGTTTGGTCCAAAATGTTTTTTCTTAAATAAACAATAAGTCATTGATACCTGAAAAGGTCTAGCAAAATACTGTTCATTGATGCCAAAGATCTGTGTGAACAGTCAAGGATAAATCCCCACTCGTCAGTGCAAACATGATTTCCTAACCAAGCCACGCTGCAGAGATAATTATTTTCAAACTTAGAAAACCACGTGACCAATTACTTTTATATAGTCATCCGGGTAATCCGCTCTAACGTCGATATCTTTTTTTTTTTAGCTGAGACCACTATGGAGCATTTTAAAGAGTTGGAAGGACTGAACATTTAGAAACATATTTTCGCGATTAGTTCACTCTAATGATAAAGATAGTGTTCAAAATGGTCTCTATAGCAACTAGTATCGGTTTATGCAAAAAATATGACCAAATTCCCCAAAGCCGATGTTAAATATTGGTACGTGCGTTTAATATAGGCAAACTGTTGGATACCACCTTTAACGCCAATTTTAAAAAAAACATTACATCAGAGTCACTAACATCCGATAATAGAAAACATTTTATTAAATATTATATACTTTCCATATAAGTTTGCATTTTAACTTAAGTAAGGCCATAAACTATGTTTGAAATTAACTCCTACTTCTCACGCCGCTGTGAATCTAAAAAATCCCGAGTGTTCCATTCCTCTCCTTGACCTACGTTATTACATGTTATTCCATACCCTGGTTCACAGCCGCAGAAGGCTCCGCGCGGGATATCGCAAATGGCTCAGGCTAGTAAATGATACAAAGTCAGTGGAACACTCATTCTAATAGAAGTTCGCTCCCCATTTCGACCCTTTCGTCTAGTCAAGGAGTGATATTCGTACGCGGCATTGTTCATTCATAAATATGCATAATTTTTTGTATAGCTAAATTACACAATATAATGAACTTCAGGTATAAACAGAATTTAATATTAACATTCGGTCTCCTTAAACATACATATTTGTTGAGTACACGCACTACTTCTTCCCAGACATGAGTAACTGACCCAATCGGAACTCCTCGGGTAATTCCGTCCTCGGAATAATCATCCCTCGGATGTATCTGGTGCAATAATACTTAATGCAATCACGATCGTTTAGTTGGCCGGAAGTCGGAAGAAGTATATGCCCAAGAAGTTCGCACGAAACATCAACACTGCCATCGTTTGACAGCTGCATGCCTGCTGCGCTGGGTAAATTAAAATCGGATGATTTAAATTTGAAGCCACCACAAATTGAAGTTTTACTGGCATCGTACTGTAGTGAGCTGTCACCCGGGCTACCATCTTTGATTTGACGTCTGTCTCAAAAGAAGTCCCATTTAGATAAATGGCCGAGGTGATCCGACTACCTACATACATCCGAGAGATGATTCGTGAATTATCCGAGGTGTTCCGATTGTAACTGACTGCGAGTACTCAAGATCTTGCAATGTCAATCCTATGTGCTTCTGAAACCCATCTCTCTCGCAAGTTACACCGCCCCAGAAGATAAGAATTATACATTGTTGTTGTTATTTATGGACATATTTTGACGAATGATTCACTGCAATTCAGCTGAAACAGTACAAGTATAAATTTAATTATGATTATGATTAATTACCATTTAGGGTACAATGTATATTTCTTTCGAAAGACCAATTTTCAATGAAAATACCAGAAAAAAGTAACTGAATGACGACAAAGTATCATATGATATATGTTTTTTTAATGGAAATGACTAACATTAATACCGAGTCCAGAATAATACTGAGTTAAAGTAGCCTAGGTCAGAGTATACACCCAGTCCAGAATATACCCAGGGTAAAGTAGCCTAGGTCAGAATATACCCAGGGTAAAGTAGCCTAGGTCAGAGTATACACCCGGTCCAGAATATACCCAGAGTAAAGTAGCCTAGGTTAGAGTATACACCCAGTCCAGAATATATACAGGGTAAAGTAGCCTAGGTCAGTGTATACACCCGGTTCAGAATATACCCAGGATAAAGTAGCCTAGGTAAGAATACACACCCAGTCCAGAATATATCCAGAGTAAAGTAGCCTAGGTCAGAGTATACACCCAGTCCAGAATATACCCAGAGTAAAGTAGCCTAGGTCAGAGTATACACCCAGTCCAGAATATACCCAGAGTAAAGTAGCCTAGGTCAGTGTACACACCCAGTCCAGAATATACCCAGGGCACAGTAGCCTAGGTCAGTGTACACACCCGGTCCAGAAAATACCCAGGGTAGAGTAGCCTAGGTCAGAGTATACACCCAGTCCAGAATATACCCAGGGTAAAGTAGCCTAGGTTAGTGTATACACCCAGTCCAGAATATACCCAGAGTTAAAGCAGCCTAGGTCAATGTACACACCCGGTCCAGAATATACCAAGGGTAAAGTAGCCTAGGTCAGAGTACACACCCAGTCCAGAATATACCCAGGGTTAAAGTAGCCTAGGTCAGTGTACACACCCGGTCCAGAATATACCCAGGGTAAAGTAGCCTAGGTCAGAGTATACACCCAGTCCAGAATATACCCAGGGTAAAGTAGCCTAGGTTAGTGTACACACCCAGTCCAGAATATACCCAGGGTAAGGTAGCCAAGGTCAGTGTACATACCCAGTCCAGAATAATCCTGAGTTTTATCTGGACAGCAAGTATGGTTAAGGAAATAATATATCCTGTTACACCAAACTTATTGCCTATATAGAGCTCATACTCATGTTCCCTGCTGGCTTAAAACCTTTAATATCGTATTAATAGCTTAAGTGGTAGAGCGTCGGCTTGCGGATAGGGCGGGTCGCGGATTCAAACCCCGGCCGGGTCAAAAACAAAGACTTTAAAGTTGGTAGTAGTGACTTTCCTCCTAACGCTCGGGGCTAAGGGACAGCATTTCGCCTGAATCGTCGGTGTCAGTATAATGGACCGGCCGGGTTCAGTCCCTGCGCACCTCATAAGTTTCCCTGTGCTATAATGATAGAAATGTCGCTGCACAGTATCGGCAAAAATGCCGGTAAATCCCAAATCCCAATCCCGTATCAAATTGTCACTTACTTTCCATCAGGAGACACATTTATGCCGTTGGGATTGATGAAACCGGAAGCTACCTCTCTGGCCTTGTACCCGTTATAGTAGAAAATCTTCCCCAGGGGAGGACGAAGCATGCTCTCAAGGAATATCTTAAATATATCCCTGAACTGCCAGTACTTGGTGATGTAAAACTGGTCGCGGCCGACCACAACAAGGTCGTTCATGCTGATTGAAAGAAACACTAAAGGTAAAGTTCAATTTAATGATCGTGTCCAACTATTCGACTGCATTTTACTGTTCCAGAAATTAAAAAAATATATATATAAAAAATAAATTATTTCGTACAAAATCAGTGTGAATTGTGTGTTGTTTTCTTAATAATTGATTGTTAAATTTACTTTTACTCTTTTGGACAACCTCGGTCATTTTTGCTAAAAAAATGTTCAATAAGTTACTTTTTCAGCTTACTAGCGAAGTCCATTGTTTAGAAACTAGCCTAAGTTTTCTTTTTACTCAACTTGAGGCATCGTTCAAATATATGTGATATTGGTCGAGGACTTCCGATTAACGACGGAAGATACTGTAAAGAAAGACTGCAGTGCTCATATATGAGCCTTGACAATCTTGTATCTCGAACCAACATTTGCATTATCAATTAACAGAACAACTCATTTAATATATATAAATGTCCTGTTTTAATGAATAAACCTATCTGTAAATTCATGTTTGGCACATTTTAGCACCGTTTGTCCGAGCCACACGAGTGCTTTCGTTTTCATAAATTAAGAAAGGCGTTTTCAAAATTCTTTCACCGCAATGGTTTTATTGCTTCTAAGTATAATAGCAGTATGAAAACACTAATGCAGAAAGGCATAAGCCATCCTGCATTTTATGGAAATGTTTTATACAAGTTAAAGAAAATTAAGGGTCTCATTAACTTTTCTGACCACTTTACAAAACTTATCAGAAAATGTATTGCAGACGGTTACAACCCGGGAATCCTTCGTTGTAATGCATTGCTTGCAATTGACCCTTTTACAGTCAAGAACTTGCATTGCTTTTAAATGACACGATGACCGGACAGTCGTTGAGACTATATGAAAACAGTGACTTAAAGCCATAATTGGACAGTTACTGTTGGAATTCTTGTCTCTTCATCTCTCCAGTCGTGCCCTATATAGATGAGACAACTTGAGCAGTCTCCATACCCTTTACGTGAGATTGCACAGTAGGTATAACATCGGGATTTTAGTACCATTTTTACATATAACATGCCAACTGCGGATAAATCCTCGGCTTTTCATGAACTGTTTTTTAACTTATAAGCTCTTAACAATACTACGTTTTATTTTGTTGGTAGGTTGTTTTCTAAATTTCGATGTTTTCTTTCGTATTTTTTACATTTCACTTTTGACAATTTTGGAACATGATGTCATGGCATTATATGCCATATTTAAATTGATCTTGTTACATATCAGCGCTTGGGATGTTTTATTTTTTCTTATAATATATCAGCGCTTGGGCTGTTTTATTTGTTCCTATAATATCTTAAAATATATCAGCGCTTGGGCTGTTTTATTTCAAACTGATCTCTCGTTTGGGGGTTTTGTTTTTACGTTGCCGAGGCTTTTATCTACTGTACATACTGTACATATGTTTATAGTTTAATTTGTTGCAAGTTGTTATGTATGTATATAAGTTCATTGTATCTGTTTTATCTCCCGATGCAGGTGCTTACTGTTAGTTGTTTCACTTTGACGGGATGTTGTATTACACTGTTTGTTTGCTAGAAAAACCTTCAGAAAGTGCGAGGTTGGAGCGCTCAACAAACCAGGTTTAAGCACCCCAGTTGGCCCTTTTGCCGATTGACCGTTCCAAGGCGGTAACTGATGGTTTTTCTTTATGTGTGTTATGTCTCGTCTCCTTGTTTTTGTCACATATGCATTTACCTTGTTTGCCTTTGTCTATTGGTAGATAAAATTTAAATATCTGAAAATTTTGATAGGACCTTTTCTTGTTTACCTTTTCTAGAAATTTAAAACGGATGAAAAAGCTTAACTTCAGTACAATATGCGTAGGAATTATCTTGTCTACCAATCGCGAATTGTCAGACCATTCTTGTATTAAGTGCGCAGTTTAAATCCTAACAAAACTTGAATAAATAATAAATTTTACACATCTATCTATTATAATGTTTCTGTATAAGTCTATGAGTATTAGTGCAGTCTTTCCTTGCATACAAATGAGTGCAGTCGTGCAATATGGAAAAGAGAATCAAACGAGGTTTTAGTTTGGAATTTTGTCACAGTTCTTACGGCTATTGTTTTTAGCTAAGTAGTTGTTGTTTCGGAAACAAACGAAACCAAACACCATTAGAGATATATAATAATATGGCTATTATACTGCTGAAATAGCATAAACATAATCGTCAAAAATAATATCACTTCTCAAAGCTGTGATGTCACCCCATAGACATTTCCAAAACCAATTATTGGCGCAGCGCGCCGTCTATATATTGAATGCTGAAAAATTTTGCACATGCGAGCGGATGTCTTCGGACATTCTTTTTCTACCTAGAGAATGATCGAGCGAAAGTGGGCGAGGTGTTCCGAATTTCGGAAGTTCCGCGATTTACACGTTCTCAACATACGGGTCTTTATTCGGTAAATGGTGTTCTATTTATATATTTATTTGTATTGGCTCTTTGTAACTTCGACGCAAACGAGGTATTTTTACTTTTTAAATTTGTAAACATTTGTACATCTGACGGTTATACTTGTTATTGAAGACATGTTTGTCCCTTTTTAGGACTGTACATATAAGTAGCCTTATATACCAGAATTAAATTATTCCAGTGGTTTTAATGTTAACTTAATGATTATTAATCAGTCATCTCTAAATTTTTAGTAAATATTAATTTTCATTGTTGCGTAGCCCTTTGATGCTTCGCATCAATGCTTTTCTTGTAAAATATAAGGGTCGCCGTTCTCGGCGACCCATTGAGTGAATACTTACTAGCTGAAACCTGGATCCGTGATTGTCTTAATGTACTTCAGGGTGGCATGGGGCATGACCTCAAACACCTCGATCCTGTCCTCCTTAGGTGGGTGGGTGAGGACGTACAGCAGCGTTTGACCTGTCAGAACAGAACAGAACAGAACAGATCTTAATTCAGCATTATAAAGTGAATATTCAGTGCATAAGCACTAGTTTTAGTAACTGTTTTATTCAGCAAGCTGCCAACCTAACCAAGATAATGCCTGTTTCAATCGTGACAAAACGTAGCTCCACGTTGTTGTTTTTCAGAATTTGATATGAAACGAAAGATAATGTTACACAGTTAAATCCAAAACTACATTAATAAAATCAGTCTCTTTAATCTTAATTCAATGTGATTATAACATGCAACCTAAATGAATAACGTAAGCATAAATAAACCCACCTCCAGAAGTGAGCAAGAATAGAATATCCAGACTCTCGAGTAACGTTACCAACATAGGACGATTGCATATATGGAACTGCCGGTTTTGTTGTCTTACAATTTGAGTACTTCTAGGCTAACGATAAACATTTGATTTAGAACCAGCTTGACAAGATTTTTTTAACACTGGAAGATTTTGTGCGCATTCGTTGCTTTCGAGACTGTTTATTGATTGTACTTTATGCTTCAAATAATGCAACTCGGATAAAGTACGTCTAGATACTGTTTATGACATCTGAAAAAGTTTCGAGGTTGCAGTAGGTTAAACAGTATGAAATAATAACACTGATTTTTTTCTCCCATGACAGTAACATTTACATCTAATTTTCGCTTGCACTTTTGATTACATAAGTGGATATTAATATTTTTGTTAGAAAAATCTTCAGGAAGTGCTAGGTTGGAACGCTCCACAAACCAAGTTTATGCACCCCAGTCGGCCCTTTTTGCCGACTGACCGTTCCAATGCGGTAACTTACGATTTTCCTTTTTGTGTGTTTTGTCTCGTCTCTGTGTTTTTGTCACATTTACATTTACCCTGTTTGCCTTTTTTCTAGAGGTAGATAAGATTTAAATATCTGTCGAAATTTTGATAGGACCTTTTCTTATTTATTTATATTTTTGCAAATGGCATGGATCTTATAGCTTAAGTCTGACAAAATTGGAGTGCTAAATGTATTTATTTCTTAAACATGGACGCCTAACGGCCAGGAGGCTTACAGAGACAGAACACAAAGCTGTAGCAGTTTAGTTTAATTGTTTCCCATGACCCCACTGCACTGGCCGAGACGTAACTGTCACCAACTCAGTCACTCACCGCGTGGGTTCGAGTTTCCGTTACGGATAGATCTTTTATGTGGGCTGGTCTTCTAGCAAACCTTTTAGTACGCCGATTGTGTGACCTAGACATTTGTAATGGGTCTTTCTCCACCATTTAAGGTAGAACGTTGATAGTATGGCCATAAATGTATCAAAGCGACGTTTCTACAAGCATTCCAGTGCCATCATCTCACCTGTTTGTGGATCGTTCCATGCGCTGATGCCATGAGGGGCACCCAGGAAGTCAGGTCTGGCCGGGGCGTTAACAATCCGCATCACCTCTATCTTGTCACCGTCACTGTATATGTTCTTCATCCGTATAGTACCGGGAACACCCGAGAAGGAAAATTCCTGTAAGTGGTTTTAATGGAAATAAAACCTTTCATCGGTAGTAAGAAGTGATCAACAGTATGTCTATTATAAACGCTAATGAATTATAACTCCTTCGGGAAAATAACAGAAAAGGGTTAAGTGAAAAATGACCATAAAAAGATTTTAAAAACAAGCTTCGTTGTCGATGAAAATTAGTCCTGAACCGTCCAGAACTTTATCTTAGTTTAAATAAAAGTGGAATTAGTTTACCATTAAAACACTGAAAATTCACGGCCACCAACAGTAGTTATATGTTGTTATCTAATGGCATACAAGGAAACAAGCAGATGCATAGTTATAGAAAGTATAACATATTTAAAAATCAATATCTGTATCATTAATTAAGGAAATCATATGTTAGTTAATGCACCTTACCGACGAGAAGATCATGTTTCCATTTCCCACGTGTGTAACGTCCTCACACGAGTGACCATCTATTTATAGCAAAAAAATCAATCTGATTAAAATCATATGTAAACCGCTCCGCTATCAGGATTTGACGACGAGTCAATCAAACCTTTCCAACCAATCAGATTGTCGCCTACAAAATCGCAAAAGTAAATGATGATCCGAAGCGTCCCGAATGTATCAATTTAATGGCTGCGTCCATTTACAAAGAAATGTAAACATGGACACTCCGCGCAAGACTTATGTCACTGAAGACAGGTGCGTTGTATGCGGTATCCCCTTTGTGTCAACATCAGTGACATCTTCAGGTCGAAAGTTTACAAGCAAGCATTTGCAGAACAAACTTAAACTGAGTGACGAAAAACACTTTTCTACTAAATCATCGATAGCGGCCATTTTGCGACTCTTACCGAAAGCGGTATGCATTACGCTCTCTGATTGGCTGTTATAAAAATAGTATTCGAGGTAAACCATTCTTGTTTATTGACGGTATTTGCGGACCGTCATCAGAACTTACATTTTGTAAGATCTGACTTTAGTGAGATTGCAAAAAAATATACCTATTAAATGTAGAATATTGATTACAATTATCTATTTAATACAAATATTGTTTTCCAATTATCTTTGAAAATGCAATGTATATCGTCAGACCCGAAAAAGGAAAATTAAAAGTATTCATATAAATAGTTTCCATGTGATGTCATAGGCACTGATAAGACAGTTAAAGGCAGCCATCTTGGAAGGCAGGAGCTAATGCAGACCCAAATCTGGAAATATGTGCTGTATTAAACTCACCACTATGTTTTTATTTTTCAGTATATTTTACTGAATTTTATATCAAATTAAACAGCTTTTATCGAGTATTTTTAATATCAAAACTATATAAAAAGATACACTGCTCATTTTGTTTAAGGATGAGCCAATATTTTTTTTTTATTTCTGTGTATTAATTCTTAGTGCATTTATCAATTTTAAAAATATTGTATTCTACAAATATGAATTTCATCAGCTTTCCATTGGTGTATAGCTTTTAATTTTTGGACTACAAATGAAAAAAATTACAAGAAAATAAAATTTACGTTTCTATATAATTCATCTGAAAATCCCTTGAAGTTACCATTAAAGATGGCTGGCATGATAAGGTATCTTCACTGATGTGTAAACTATTTATCCCATTTGTTTCAACATCAGTAACACCTTCAGGTCGAAAGTTACAGAACAACTTATCTACTACGTCATCGATAGCGGCCATTTTGTGACTCTTACCGAAAGCGTTATGCAATACGCTCTCTGATTGGCTGTTATAAAAATAGTAGTCGGGGAAAACCATTCTTGGTATTTGGGGGCCGTCATCATTTTGTAAGATCTGACGTAAGAGAGATTGCAAAAAAATATACCTATCAAACGTAGAATATGGATTACAATTATCTATTTAATACAAATATTGTTTTTCAATTATCTTTAAAAATACAATGTATATCGTCAGACCCCAAAAAGTAATATTAAAGTTTTCATATACAAGTGAGTCCTGACTTTAACATAATTGACAATATGTCCTAATTGAATATATATGTCTTGGTAAAAATATGCATCATACAGTTATTACCTGCGTATAGAGACCTGCAATCTCCTGGTTTGTTCTTAAACACGCTGCTTCGGCTCCATCCAAGCCAGTCCCTGGCGGGAGAAATAAAAGCATTATCCAGAGTCTTTACTCTAAGGAAATATTTCAAAATTTAAGGAAACTTCTTTGTTTATGCGAGGAAAAATAACTTACCTACTTTATGGAAAAGAACCCTGAGTACCAGTTAAAAAAAATCCGAAGTGAAATTTAAGGGTAAGGCCTTGTGTATGCATCCCCACACCCCACCAAACAGGTAGCAGCAGGAGGGGTGAGAAAACGTTTGGCGTCAGGGATACTGATCGAGGGGGGTGGGGGTGGTGGAGGTTCAGAAAACTTTTTTCGGGCCCTGGGAGGTCACATTGCCCTATATAGCCTATATAGGGGGTTCTGTCCCACCTTGCTATGCCAGTAAAGCGACAAGGCCCGCCCCACCCCCTTTCCATGCCGAAACCTGAAAAAGTAGGAGCCCCCCTCCCCCCCCCCACCCCACCCTGGGGACGGCCCACAACGCTCGAAGGCCTAGATGGCTGTGTAGTCCAAAGCCCGCCAAGACCTCCCACACAGCCTCGTGGGAATCAATCCTCGGCTTTCTTATTCTCTCAAAGAGAATATCGTTTTGCAGTTTCTTCCTTAAACCGCTCAAGCCGATGCATCATATAGGTCACCAGAATAAGTGTGGCGGCAGAAATACTGATCTGGATGAGACCGACGATTGTGGGGGTGGGTAGGGGGGACACATTGCTGCCAATATACAGGAGAGGAGTCCAAGCCTTATGATGTATTTAATTAAACCCATTGTGGAATGCTGATAAGCCTAAGAGATCGCCATTTAAGGTGGGGTTGCCAATATGCTTCGCAAAAAGTCTCGCGAGATCTCGCGTGGTTATGGATTGCACAATCACACAAGCGTAAGCAATCTCCTCACAGCGATTACGTCACGCGTTGCTACTTAAATCTCTGCCCGCAGCAAGGATCACGTGACGATAGTGTATAACGTGAAGTAAACATGGCGGCCTCCATAGCACGTTGTTTTCTGTACAGTACGGTGAAATTTGACTTTCATAATTTCATATTTTTTCATATTTTAAGTTACTTTTTATTTTTAATATGATAAATTAATATTTTTAAAGGAAAGATACTATATTTTGAGGAGATAAGTCCAGAAAAAAATAAAAATAAAAAATAAACTATCCGCCTGTATTTGGGCGAAAAACTTGCTGGTGGCAGTGATATAATGTACTGTCAAGGGAAGTAATCACTGCGGGGAGTTTGAAGCGTAAGTTTAAGTATACTAACAAGTAGTATACAGTTGTCCCAAGAGGGACACGGACGGTTATAAGAGTTCACCATGACAATACACATTATAGTCTCAAGTTACCTTAGGAACAGTCACATTTCGAAAAGAGTGGTGTTGTCAAAACACATACACGTAAGCTTACAAAATACGAAGCTTTCAAAATAAATGTTGTCTGTTTACTGCTAAGGCCGAAGTAAGGGTCCCTTACTATGTATATATATATCTAGTATTTACTGCGATAAATTTTAATGTAAATTAATTAATTAATCTTCCTCCCCACACACACACACACAATATTTCTGGATCCGCCCCTGATCGTAGTCGACCTTAAATTAGCTGATAATGCTTCAGAAACCCCAAAGAGTAGAGTAACGTCAGGTCACACTTGCACAAACAATTCTGGAGCAAACGATTAACTGATTAAACAACTATGTCATGTTTATATGAATGGAATACCAAGATAAAAAAAATGCATTAAACAACAACATATCAGTGGAATAGTTTTGCAACAAGGAAGAGATAAATGTCAGCCATCATTGTCAACCATATTCATAACTATGCTGTTATAATATTCAGAAGGATTGCATTGAAAATGCAAAAGAAAAAGGAACGAGTGGCAAGAAAACGTATATTTTCACTTGTATTGCAAAAAGGTAAACATTCGTTTACATTTTTTAAAATATAAGAAAAGTGACATTCTTACCGGTAGTCTAGAAAGTAGTTGAATCCAAGTAGGAACAGTCCTAGGTACAATGCTTGACTGAACATATTGTTCTGAAATAAGAATAAACTACACGCACCATGATCAATATGATAATAATAATAATAATAATAATAATAATAATAATAATAATAATAATAATAATAATAACAATAATAACAATAATAACAATAATGTATGGTAATAATTATGATGGCCTTGATAGTTGCACTTGTAAATGTTAGGCGCGACTCATTTACAAATGTACGTCTCTTGGTGAAAAGAGAATGCAGCACATTGGATAGTAAAAAGTTACAGATTTTACTATTACTATACAAGACATTGCACAGTAAACAAATGGCAATAACTGTCTTATAAGAGTACAAAACAATATTAAATAACAACATATAGTGTATATTTGAAAGATTTGATTAAACTTATAAAAAATATAGCAGTTCCCACTATCTTAACCTTAAAGATAAAGTCAAGAAAATAATGTACTTCATTCATTAAGAAAATCGGAGAAATAATTAATTCACTTAACAAAAACAATTTAAAGCGTTTAACCCCATTCCATTTCAATAAATTATTATTACCTAGTTTATAAGGATTTGACGGTGTAGCATAATATCACTAATAGAACAATTTCTAGAAACTTTCTCCTACACCCAGAAAGATTTTTTAGTTAAATGCTTGAGGTCCCATGTAAACGTATGAAAAAGGAAGAAAATTATACAACAAATGTTGTATGTATGATTATGAAGTTTGAATAAGTACTATTAATACTGTTAATATACGAAAGTTATGACAGATGCACGAAACCGAAAGACTGACGGACGAACAGGGCAGTGCTAAAATCCGAAAACCTGATTATTATTTCAAACTAAGCCATGTACATTTTTAAATCGTTTGATCTAAGGAAGAAAAGATTGCAGAACACTACATAGCTTAACAATACTTAATGTAATACTCAAATAAACATATTAACTCCCTCAATAATATAATATGTAGAGCAAACATGTATTTTTGCCCATGTAAATATATACAATCAAAATGTTTTGTTTCTTGTTGTTGTTGTTGTATTTTTTTGTTGTGCTGATCTTCATAACATCTATAGACATAAATTACAAAATAACAAAAATGTTGATAGTGTCGACATTGATGGGGACAATAATGATAATTACAATGATGATAATGTTGTTGATTATGATGATTTACGATTTGTAATGAGCATCACAAATTAAATGACATGCATATCGCCATTGATTATATCGAAAACTATTGTTAAAATTGTGTATTTATGAGCTAAATGCCTACTGATACAATAAAATCTATCTATTTTCTACAACGAAAATTATTTTCATCAGGTTCAAGTAAGTTCTCAAAAAAATTTAAGACAATGGTTTATTTCAGCCATTATTTTAACAAGTTCATTTGCGCACCTGTCTAGTACAACTACGTCGAAAAGTACAGCTGAGTTCATTTCCAACAATCGAAACATACCTTAATAAATGTTACATTCCTAAATTTATCATTTGTCATTCTATTTTTTTGTTATATTAAACACCTCCTACACGTATCTATGCAGCCCTAATAATATACATGTATTCGGACATAAGTAGCCCTTAAACAGTTACATGTGACGCAAAAAGGCGCCATTATAATGCTAATGTTTAAAGTTGATATTTCACAATATTTGAAATATGTATATATACATTTTACAACAAATGCATAGCCTTTATTTGTAGTTAAACGGTGTAAAAAATCAATCGTGAATTTTGTAGCAAAACGTGTGTTGTTTTTGTGTGTGTGTTTTTTTTCTTCAAAGTGCATTAAATGATTTGCATACGTTTAATCCTATTGCAGAAAAGATGAACAAATGTTCACTTACCACTGTGTAAAATCACAACAATCGCTTGACGCTAACTCTGAGCTTTATGAACTATTTGCTGACACCGCCGGATTTCATTCTATCCATGCCAAGCGACGTATGTATCATTCTACGTTAAGTTTATTTCTTATATAAACATAGTGTGAAATGTTCACTGGGTTGGCCTGGAAATCGGTTCCTGATAAACATAAAATCACAGATGACTGTTCTGTTTTACGTACACTGTCAAATTCTATTTCTCCCCCAACTCCTCCACATCATCATCAGCAGCATCAGCCGCAACAACAGCACCAATAATCCTCAATTACTATCATTTCTATATCAGCATTACCAGGATCAACACACCATTACTACCATAATCGTTTTCATCATCGACACCATCATTATTAGGAGCAGCATCACCATCTTCATCATAATCCCCAGCAACACCAATGTCTTCATCACATCATCATCACAGCCATGAGCATTATCAGCATTTGCTGCAGCATCACTATCATCAGCCCAATCGGTAGAGCGTCGGCTCCAGGTAAGGGAGGCGACGGCTCCTGGGCCGTGACATACTAAAAGTCGTTAAAAATGATAATGGTATGGCTACCTTGCTAACGCTCAAACAAATATAAGAGTACTTCCACGACTGGTTGGCCCAGTGTCAGGATAATGTGAATGGGTGTATCAGGTGTTCATGACATGCTATACACAGTGAAGGCGGCACTATATCTGCTTCAAGTGGACACTGTCTCCACATAACTGGAATACTGTTGGTGGGACGATAAACCCAATAAACAAACAAACTATCATCAGCCAGAGATGCAGCAGAACACCACCACCATAATTATAACCAAAATATCGAAGACTGCCTTTATCTCTGAACAGTGCAACCGGGTCAACTAAATGAGGTCGTTGGCTGCTTTTTCCTCACCGGGTCATGGGAAAGGGCCGTAAAAAAACTAAACTCCACTCTGGTTACGAACGCTTTGACGTTTGATATAAACACAGATGGCGATGCAAAGATTAGCCGATACGGAGGCTAGAAAAAATCACACTTACTTCCCAAGTATCTAAACAAGCACGACAGAAGTCTCTGCTAAAATAGATAGCGACGTCAGAGCGGACGATATAACGTTATCTCAAAACCAATCTAAAAATAGCTATCTCTGCAGTGTGGGTCAGATAGGAAATACCTATTTGCAATGACGACTGTGGATTTATGCTTCGCTGTTCACACAGGTATAGTGCATCGATGAACAGCATTTTGCAGGATCTTTTCAGATAACAATGACTTATTTGGTTAATTAAGAAAAAGAAACTTCTAGATTGTCAGATGCCGCCTTTCAGATCGCCCACATAAAGGGTACAAAATAAAAAAGATGTATGTAACCCATTAATAATAACATGCATGTGTGTGAATATATCTATATAGACAGACAGATAGACAGATGGACGGACGGACAAATAAATGTCCCAATGTATAATATGTAGTAAGAAGTGGTGGCTGTTTTTCAGTTGAAGACTTGCTTGCTTTCCAATGCGCTGTGCTATTGTTATACCAATAATTTAAAGTGACCATTATTTGCATACCTTAATGCGTTTGAACTAAGGGTCAAACTTACACCGTCCAAACAGCACTTTTCAGCGCTTTGATTCACTTTACCCTTGTGTTAACGGAGACGGTAGCTACAAATACCAACTGATTTCACCGAGCTTTTAAGAAATACTCTTCATCTGAAGTAGGCTAGTCTCTAAACTGGACGGACTGAGAAACTTACTTCCATGTGCACCATCCCATATCTTTGCATGCTTAATGTAGAACAGCACACATACATCGGTTTCCATTTTTAAACATTCGGGGAAGTAGGAAGGTGGGGCATGCCCCCGCACCACCTAGTGTACACATCACAGTATGACTAGCTACGCCCATGCTTAATGTAGCACAGCACACGTACAACGGTTCCTATTTACATGCTTCCTCAAACACATCTGTCAATGATACAGACAATTCCTTTCTGAACCTTTAGATGACAAGAAACAGCCAGGATGTGAGACATCCAAGCCGCCGTAGAGAGCATGGACTTTAAACAAGCAGATGACTATCATTTCAACTAAACACTTTCTTACTTTGTTGATAAATTACATAAACATTTGACAGTAACAAACCATAACTCTGATGGGAAGTGGAGTATTTTTGCTTCTCTGTCCTGGATCTCTGGTAACATCTGTATTTACAAGCTGCATTTCTAACATCGGTATACTTGGTTTCTTTTGTTAAACAAAATTTCGCCAAACGGCTACTTTTTATAATTGCAAGCTACACTTTATTGTTGCAAGCTACCCTGTTAAAAAACGTAACACTTGGTTCTTTTCTTTGAAAAGTGTCTCACGGAACACGTCCGACATCGTGTTATTGACTGCTACACTACCTTGCCCCCCTCCACCCCCCGCATTATCACAGAGTGTACGTTTTTTTCTGCAAATTGCAGAGAACTCTGTTTTTATCGCTTCCAATGAAGCGATGTCAATTAATTTTCAAAAAGGGTTACGCAAATGACACTAATATAGCTTTGTGGTTTACAACAGTTTTTATTAATATGTCAAATCAGAAGAAACGTTGGATCTAGTAATATAAGAAAATAAAACATCAATACACAAAGGCATAGATTAAAATTATTATGACAGAAAATTATAGTTTAAATTAAAATAAAATGGCCGTATACGTTTATAGTTGAACGTTCACTGTTGGAAATAAAGATACATATTGAACACTCACAAAGAGTTTCTTTAAAACAAGACGTTCGCATTAATAAAAATGGCTGTTATTACTATCACTTAAACAGGTGATGAATCCAATAACTCTTCAGTATACACTTGTCTTCATTCTTCCTGAATTGATGACCTCTGCTTTAAAGTTGTACTCATTAGCTCTGTCAAAAAGTTTAACTCAAAACTCCAATATCATTAATGCCTACCTCGCTCAACAAGACGGGTTCTTTTCGAATGTCAATGCCATAATTAAAACTCTTTAATTCGTCAATATCAAATATCGAAATACATCCTCTAAAGTTACTAAATGAAAGAAATAACAGTAAAAAGACGTTGCACATTTTTATTTTGTTGTTACAAATGTAGCCATCGATTTGTGACAACGACGAAATGTAAAGCATTCCGAATTCAGTATTGCAATAATGCGGCGCCGCCGCTTTTATTTCCTGTTTATCTCTCTGGTTATTTTATTTAAATATCGATTGTATCGACATGCAGAATAATCGGTAAAGTTCCGAATATAAAATCTAAGATTGTTCTTGAATACGCCGTAAATCCAATTAACTGATTCGTCCAATACATTATAATCTAGCACAATTAGCACTAGACTGACTAGAACGGTGGCTTACAACAGTTTTCCTATATCAAATGCATGTAACAATACTTTGCCACTTCTTTGAGGAATTTGGGCATAAATTCTGCATAAGCTCATACAAAGACGGGTTTGAACACTACCTATATTGTTAGACTGTACAAATTAAAACAAAAACACTTTAAAAGCTCATTCATTTGAAATCCAGCACGATGCTGATATTGCTAAAAATAGATATCGACGTCAGAGCGAATTACCCGGACTACGATATAACGCAAACACAGAAGGAGTTGTCACGTGGTTTTCTTAGTTAACTCATTAAACACTTTAGTCACACATTTATTGATCCCTTTTGTTTTTCTGTTTTAAAAGTGGTGTGCAACGGTACTTTGAGCCTGGAATAACATTGATGAAAATACAAACAAGGTATGACAGACTTTAGAGATCTTGCTCAAAAGCTCCATGATGATGTCCAAAATTTATGAGGATGTTGCCTTGGAAAACCACAAACATGGGTGCCCAAACATTATGACATGATGGCAGTGGGGTAAATCCATGCCCTGCATACGATTCATTGACATGGTGGCAGTGTGGTGAATCCATGCTCTGCATAGAGTTCATTGGCATGATGGCGGTGTGGTGAATCCATGCTCTGCATACGGTTCATTGGCATGATGGCAGTGTGGTGAATCCATGCCCTGCATACGGTTCATTGGCATGATGGCGATGTGGTGAATTCATGCTCTGCATAAATTTCATTGGCATGATGGCAGTGTGGCGAATCCATGCTCTGCATACGGTTCATTGGCATGACGGCGGTGTGGTGAATCCATGCTCTGCATAAATTTCATTGGCATGATGGCAGTGTGGCGAATCCACAATTTGTATAAATTTTATTAGCATGATGGCAGTGTGGTGAAATCACGCTCTGCATAAACTTCATTGGCATGATGACAGTGTTGCCAATCCACGCTCTGTATAAACTTTATTGGCATGATGGCAGTGTCGTGAATCCACGCTCTGCAAAAACCTTATTGGCATGATGGCACAAACACATAAACTCATTGCTATTACTATAATGAAATACATGTGAGTCGGTCCCAGCCTTCTGTCGTTGAAAAAAAAATCTCGTATTTAAAACTTATATTTAGCTTAAGCACCATTCTCATGTAAACATTTATTCGAAAATGATGCAATGTTAGGTTGAGTATTGTAAACTTAATAATACTTCCTAACACTTGAAGTTATGGTAAAATCGCCTTAACTAAAACAAGACATAACCCATGGACACTATCAGTTCCTTAATGCCAAATGTCATTTGTTTGCTTTATTTACATGTACATTTACATTTAAATGTTGTTTAGACATAGGCGAATCGTTCTATGCTAAATTTAATTTTACTGTGAATTTTTATTACTGATAGTAAATGCTTGTTTTTCTGACACGTCGTGTCTTAGCATTATGTTAGTTATACATGTCCGACCAATACTATGCCATGTTAAACTTTTAAAAAACAGAAATTGACACTAGACGGAAATTTAACTGGATACGAGTACTGACCTTAATAAATCTCATGCTATCAACAAGCTGACAAAGACTGAGAAACAGCCAACGCCTCATTGTGAGACTATTCAAATTGTGTATAGGATGTGCATACAGATTGTATGAAAGTCACTAATATTTATTGGAAGATGGTCTTAAGATTCTTATGCATCATGTGTAGGGCAAGGATAGCTGTTTGCCTCTTCCAAACAAAATTTCTTATTCATCGTTTTGCATAATGTTGTCACCATTACAAGCCAGTATGACAGCATACAATGTCTTCGGACGAATAACTCGACTCATTCAACTGCATGAACCACCACTGCAGACCATCACGAATATAAGAAAATGTACGTGACTAAGTAGCGTAAGCGTCAAACAAGAATATCTCCTTCTTGTGGTTGCTACCTGGATCACATTTGTCTGGGAGTCTTCCTCCACCTAAAAAGATGGAGAATGCTAGAATGATCACTACTGGTCAATTCATTTCCAAAAAAGTGTGTTGTTTTTCCTTTAAGTAAAATGTACTAACATGAAAATGAGGTCTAAGTTAATTGATTCTTTTCTATTTACGTGAGCACAGTTTGAAAATTATTTTGTTAATTATGTATATCTTGTAATTTCAGCTTTACTAGAATACCTAAATTTGACCAATTGTTACAAAGTCGCTCAAACGAGTGTGTTATATTTCAAATGTAACAGTTTGGAACGTTTCGCATGTTTACGTTCAAATGATAACTAATCTAAACGTCCGAAAATAGAAACATTTAATGCCACAGATAAATAGAATATAATTGCTTATGTCTATCTATTATGATTTTTTTCATTTCAACGAGGATGCAACAAAATATTGCTTTTAATAATAGAGAGACCTTAAATTAAGATTAAAAGTGTGATTGGCGAAACAAACAGTTTTTAGTGATTTAACTATATCACCTACCATTCTTCTGTTTGCTTGTTGTATGTATTCAATTTGTAAACCATTTTCATTATTTTTAAGACAAACAGTGCGAAAAATATATATCTTATTAGGAGTCATAGTATTATAGATTCTGTAAAAAGGTCAAAAAAGAGAAAGAACAACACAGGTATGACACACGTGTGTAATTTATAGAACTTCTTCTACTAGTTTTTTGTACTAGTTTTCATAATGTAATTAATCAAAGATAACTAAGTCAATGGCATCCTTTGATGGTGGAAATATAATTATACGGGATAAAGCACCATTGGTCTGACGCCCAATGTTATCTTAGTGGGCAATTTAGGGAAATAGTGTGTATCCGACAATGGGGCATACAAATGCATGCAATCTTAAACTCGAAATTAAAGGCATGCAAGTGTACAATGGATGACATTAAGAACACATTTTAGTTATACTGACGAATTTTGAAATGAGATAAATGGATCCAGATTAATTGCAAACACGAGTTTGCCATAGGCGCCATGATGATGATTGTTATGGAAATGAGTTGCAAATTATGTCGTTTTGGATTTCTTAAAAATGAAGTCATTATAAGGACACATTCAGAATCAGGCTTATGCCATAGATCATGTCAGCGTGTCAGACCATAGATGGATCCAGGACCTCACAATCCTGTGCCTTACACGTTGACCAAATTTAGTTCAGAAACAATGACCAATTGATATACCATTTACTCAGATGCTGCATATTGAACACAATTGTGATAGAAAATTTGCATATACATTTACAACAAAAATGTTGCTACAGTGAAAGTCCTATTTTTCACAAATAGTATCAAACAACGTCAAATGTCACGTTTACTTCTTCGCGTAACGTCAGTATGACGTCATTACGGCGATAGATAGACGACGTTGCATTGGGCAGCCCCTCCACCCACGGACCCAATCACCAACGTGCCGTTGTAGTAGGACGCTGAGGTCGATTTCATTATCATGGTCCCGTCGTCGGAAAAAATCTCCTCGATCTCGCTGATGCTGTAGTCACGTATTTTCACTCTGATCACCTGAAATGGGAGTTTTCACATTCAAAGCGTGCAAAGAAAAGCACCTAGAAATCACAGGCATCAAATATTTTATTAAATAATTTTAATGTTGTACAGCTATTTATTGGTTGAATTCTTTAAGAGCAAATGCTCCAGCTGTACCCATTTTACAAAAAGAAAACAAGACAAGAAACAAAACTAAAACAAAATCAAACTAAACAAAACAAACAACAACAACAAACAACAACAACAAAGCAAACAAAACAAACAAAAACTAACACAAAAAACAACACGTAAACCATATCATTTTTTAATTTTGATATGTTCAGTATACATAGAACTACAAAATATGGCAAAATGAAAAAAATATGTATGAAACAGTTTTCAAGAAATTCGCCAGACTTGAGAAAAACAACTGATTTTATTTGCATACTACATTGTGGTCAAATTATTATATTGTATTGGAAATCGCATATATATATATGTGTGTGTGTGTGTGTGTGTGTGTGTGTGTGTGTGTGTGTGTGTGTGTGTGTGTGTGTGTGTGTGTGTGTGTGTGTGTGTGTGTGTGTGTGTGTGTGTGTGTGTGTGTGTGTGTGTGTGTGTGTGTGTGTGTGTGTGTGTGTGTGTATTTTTATTATTATTTGTTTTACTGTATAAGTGTTTATGGTATCTGTTCTTGTTTTGTTGCTAAATCGATTGTATGCAACACATAAAAAGAGATTTCATTTTTACAAAAATATTGTTATTCATACTTTTCTTGGGTATTTAAATACTTTGTAAACATGGAAAAATGCACAGAAAAAGTCTGTGACCCTACGGTCAGGGTAATGATTATAACAAGACAAAAACGAGCACATAAACCTCCTTTTATCTTTCTATATTTGAATTCAGCATACTTTTAAATTTATAATAAGTATACCTTAAGGTATGCATTGAAAACAATTCTTAGATAAGGATTTTAGAATATTTAGGAAATAGCATTTTGTACTAGTTTTTCAAATTATCACAAAATTTTTATCCATTTACACTCTGTTCTCATTTTTTTTGCTATGTAGAACAGTTGTTGTTTTGTGTTATTTAAGTTTGTTTAAAGAATAAATCATGTACATCTATATACTTTGCTTTACTCTTTAAAAATATATTATCTTATATGTATATTTGAATTGTTCCCTTTGTAAATGACATAAAACAACTGGATGGCCCCTAGGTTGGTGTTAGAGTTATTACTCAAAAATAAAGTTTGTAACCCCACCTTTTGTTTTCTTTTTTTTTACTACAATATATACTAAAGGAAAAAAAGTTTAGCAAGTTGTTTACGTATTTGGTTTTCGTCTATAAATCAATATGACTAAAACGTTTCCGTATGGACCAATTGTGCCCATCCACTGACAACATAATTTCCCCCTTTTTTTAAACTACACCATTATGTAAGCGTAAAACGTAACTTTCACGAAAATCCCGTGCAGTATGTGCACATCAAATCAGACGATTCCTTCGCGGGTCACAAAGTTCCATAGGAGTCAATCCTTTCTGAACTTGCTAAACTTTTTTCCTTCAGAATTTGAAAAAAAATCTTAAAGAGATCAAACTGTAGAAATTGTCTTGAAACTTATTGGCGCCGCTCTTGAGAGCGGTGCCTCTTATGAAATGCATTTTTTATGGGGACGATAGTGTAGCAGTCAAAAACACAATTTTGGAGGTGTTCCTTGAGACACTTTTCAGAAAAAAGAGCCAAGTGTTCTTTTTTAACAGGGTAGCTTGCAACAATAAAAAGTAGCATAAAACGTAGCCGTTTGACGAAGTTTTGTTAAACAAAAGAATCCGAGTATACCGATGTTAGAAATGCAGCTTGTAAGCACAGAAATAGCAGATAAAAAGCAAAATACACAAAGTAGCAAAAATACTCGACTTCCCATCAGAGTTATGGTTCCTTACTGTCAAATGTCTATGTAACTAACCAACAGAGTAAGAGAGTGTTTAGTTCCCAGGATAGTCATCTTCTTGTTTAAAGCGCATACTCTCCGTCGCGCCTCGGATGGCTCACAACCTGTCTATTTCTTGTTGAATGTTAGCATGTGGCTACAGGAAATAACCAGTTTTATTAAAATTACTACTTAACATTGTTTTCATGTTATGGCTGCTGAACCTTTAAATACTTTTTTTAGATTCCGCGCGTGTTGTGCAAAGCATATTGGGTACGTCACGTATAGAAGGGGATATCCGCCAATATTCAACTTCTAATTTGCAAATTGCAACACTGCATATGATATTTTACGGGTTTTTTCTTTTACATGTGTCTAGTTCACATTTCTCGTATACAATGTGGAAATCAAATCTCAAGTCACAATTATCAAGTCACAAATTTCATGTTCGCTAACAATTTACAAGTTTCAAATCTCAAAAGCACAATTCTCAAGTCACAAATTACTAATGTACAATATGGAAGGGGATATCCGCCAATATTCTAATTACTATTTCTAACTTTCAAAACTCGGATTTGTCACTTCAAATGTCAATTTGTAAATTGCAACACCGCGCATGCTAAATACAGCTATCTAATTACATCCTAACTTTTATATAAATCACATTAAAATGTTCACATTTCAACATTACATTTGAACAATTTAAAATTTCCCGCATATACAATTTACAAGTTCAAATCGCGGAGCGAAAATCACGAATACATTTTACATTTCTAGAATCTAATTTACAAGTAACTAATCTAGAGGCGCAAATATCTTATGTAAAGTGTACACTGCATAACACCAGTTCAACATTAGGGCGCATATTTTCATATATTTTCACGTGTTAATCCATCATTCAAATCATTGTTTTCTTTAGACAGAAAGATTCAATAGTGTTTCCAAACTAAAGGATAAAGTGTTTTTTAAACTTTAAATAATGGCCCCTCTCCACATTTCACAAACATATTTATTTAAAGCAATCTTTTAGCTTAAAACATATTTTACTATATCAAACTGTTTGCACTATTTGTTTACAAATTAATTAACTCTGTTAATTATCTATTATATTCCATAAGCATGAAGCTTATATGTAAGTTTGGAGAATTGATGTGGATCCTCATTTCCCTATGAGATTTCTTTTTTTCCTTTTCTTTTTTTATTTCATTGTTATTTTTCATTATTCTTTTGACATGTAACAAGTTATTGTGTATATAGATATGGGTTATTTTAAATGTATATACTTATATATCAACATATCATCACTAGTATCCTCTTTAGATATTTACATGTCCAGTTGCATATTTATTTATTGATGAGAAATGAACACTCTTAAAATTTTATCCTTTAATTGTAGAGACCTTAGAGAAAATAACAAAAGAAAGGCTGTTTTTAAATTGTTAAAGAATTGTTAAAAGGCAGATATCATCTGTCTGCAAGAAACACACTTTACTAAAGAACTTGAAAAAAACATTTATATAGACTAGGGTGGACAATGTGTTTATGATCATGGAAAATCTAGTGCTAAAGGGGTTGCTGTTCTTATAACAAAAGATTTATCTTTACAAATTAAACAGATTCATTCAGACAATAATGGAAGTTGTATGACCTTAAACTTGAACTTTGACAGTAAGCATCTTAAACTAATAAATATCTATGCACCAAACAATGATAACCCTGGATTTTTTAAAATGTATTCAACATGGTTGATTCCTTTGAGAAAGATGACCCCTATATATATGTGGTGATTTTAATTTAGTTTTAGATCCAAAGATAGAATATAAAAATATGAATTATAACATAAAAGCTAGAAAACCTTTACTAAACTTTATAGATACTAGATGCCTGGTAGATCCTTTCAGAGAATATCATCAAAATAACTAGAAATATTCATGGAGGCGCACAAACCCTTTACAACAGGCCAGACTAGATCTTTTTCTTAAGATCATTTATTACAGTTTGTTAAACATACTGATATAGTGCATAGCTATAGATCTGATCCTTCCATTATTCTGTTAGATTTCTGTCTTTATGATAGTTAACATGGTAAAGGGCTTTGGAAATTTAATAATAGTTTATTGTATGACCTTAACTATGTAGAAGGTATTAATGAATTGATTCAAAACACAAAGTTGCATTATTTCGTACCAATATATAATTTAGATAATATATATTCTATCAAGAACAGTGATGTAGTACTTTCAACCGCTGATGACCTATTTTTAGAAACCTTATTAATGAAAATTAGGGTAAAAACTATATGGTATTCAAGTTTCAAGAAGAAAAATGACCACAATAAAGAAAAAACATTTAACATATAAAATAACCAAACTTGAACGTTGAACGCCTTAAAGAAAATAATAAAAATATATTACAACAATTAACGGAAGAACTGCAACACTTGAGAGATAAAAATTGAAATGGTCATTGATAAATAGTAGAGCTAACTGGAAAAAGTTAAATTTCTAAATTTAGAAAAAAGAAATAATGTTAATACAAATATTCCTTTTTCTAGAGAAAGAACATGGATCACACATATGATGATCAGAAACATACTTTAAATGAAACCTGAAACTTTTATAAACAACTATATGAAATCACCACAGTCAGCAAAAATGAAAATATTCACTCCTCTCTAAATGGTATCACAGCAGCAAAACTCACTCCACAAGAATTATTAAATTTAGAAGGAAATTTAACATATGATGAAATACTCCATACACTTAAAATATGATAAATAACAAAATCCCTGGCTCGGATGGATTTACCCCTAACTTTTTTAAGTTTTTCTTTTGCAGCAAAATTGCCAGCTTTATTGCAAGGGCAATTAATTGTGCATTTAAAAAGGAACATTCTCGCAAAGCATGAAACTTGGAACCATTATCTGCATCCCAAAAGAAAAACAACAACACCAAAACAATTCTTAAAAAACTGGAGACCTGTTACGTTATTAAATGTTATCTACAAATTAGCAAATTGATTTCTAACTGGCGTCGTTCAGGGTAGAAATATTATTGAAAACACTAGACTCCTGTATGATATCATGAATACTTCTGAAAAGGAACAAAAACCAGGAAAATTAATGCTAATCGATTTTGAAAAAAGCTTTCATTACACTATCATTTAACCTTATCGAAGAGACATTATGCTTCTTTAATTTTGGAATTGAATTTATTAAATGGATAAAATTATGCTTGTATAATACAAGAAGCTGTATTCAACAAAATGGTTTCTTATCAGAATTCTTCACAGTAAAACGTGGATGTAGACAAGGAGACCCCATATCCCCTTATATTTTATTTTATGCACAGAAATATAAACATCAAAAATAAAGAATTCTAAAAATATTAAAGGAGTTACTTTCAATGGAGAGGAGTATGAAATATCTCAGTTCGCTGATGATACCCCCTCTTAATGGATGGATCAAATCAATCACTAAAAATGCCTTAAATACTTTGGACAAATTTGCAATTATCTCAGGACTTTAGGTAAATTTTGATAAAACAAAGCTCATTTGGGTAGGATCAGTGAAGTACAGTACCAGAGCAATAAAAACAAAATGGAAATTAAAATGGGGTGAAACACAATTTACTGTATTAGGAATAAACTTTGATGTATCCTTTGAAAAAAATAACAAATTTTAATTTTTACCCGAAAATAACTAAACTAAATAACTTAATACTGTACTGGAAAAGACGTAAATTAACACCAATTGGAAAAATAACTGTCGTCAAGTCATTACTTTTGCCATTGTTTACCAATTGTTTCATTAATCTCCCTATCCCAGATACAAAAACTACCAACACTATTAACAGTATTATGTATAATTTTGTTTGGGAGGAAAATTCTAGAATTAAAAAAGAAATATTAGTAAAAAGAATATGAAGAAGGTGGACTTGGTATGATTGATATTGAACAAAATATCCACAGATTAAAAGTCAAGTGTATAAGATCTTATATTGTTAATTCCAGTAGTAAATGCTTCCAATTGGTAGATACCCAATTAAACCTTCAAAAGATATTAACTACAGGAACACTATACAGCCAAATTTGTATAAAAAGTATAAAAAAATACTTTCTGGAAGGATGTCTTAAAGGCATATATTACATTTGTAAAAAATACCCTATCCACACAACTGAAGATTTCTTAAACCTGCCTCTCTTTTACAATGAATTATTTGGTGCAAACACGGAAACCGTTTATTCATAAAAACTATATTTGACAAAAAATATGGACAAGACATTATGATACAAAAAGATGCTTTTTTAAAAAGAGAAAAAGTTAAAAGTAAAATTAATATAAAAGTGGATTTATTGCAATACCATACACTTACTACTGGAATAAAACGTTTCATTCATAAGCCCAATATAAATATTGAGCAATATTCCATGTATAATCCATGCATTAATTGTTATATAAAGTTCATTGTTTTAAACAACAAATCAGTCTACAATATTTTGATTAATTATAATATTGTACCAAGTTCTCATTTAAAATGGAACCAAATATTCTGTTGAGTTTCTATAAATTGGAAAATGATTAATAGCTGTGTATTTAGATGTACAAATGATACGTACATACAATAGTTTCAAACAAGGATACTACACAGAATATTGGCTAAGAATTCATTATTATACAAAATGAATATAGTATCTAACCATGTATGTATCTTTTGCGAAGAGCAAGAAGAAACACTTAAACATTTATTTTGTGATTGTATTATTATAAAACCTTGTTGTCATTTAATGCATATAAAGAAACAAAAACTGATTCTTTAAACAAAACTGGACAACTGTGCAACTTTTCTCTAATTTATAATATATATCTGTGTTGTATCTGTAACAGATACACAAAAGCAGAATACCATGTACACTGCTGATCATGATATGAATACGTATATATAGGCCTATGTTTGTGATTATAGAAGATCAAGTGATAATTCAGTGTGAGTGGCACATTTAGAAAAATGCGTGATACATGCATTTATAATTATTCGTGACATGTACTGTAGACATGCATCAATAAAAGTTGGTCCATATTTACACGTCTCTACCTTTTCATCAAACTGTATGAATCTGTTCAAAATGTTGTTCGTATACTTTTATCTCTCAAGTCTGACAGCCCCTACACCCCTGCCCCACCCCTTTCAACCTCTAGGTCCCACATTCTTTCATTTAACTGCACATATCCTGATTTAACCGAATTGATCAGAGCTGGCAAAATTCCGTAAACGGTGCACAGTATTGAGTTCGACACAAGACCTCCTCCGTAATCAGGTGCTCTACCATCTGGCCTACCTTGGCAGAGAGCTTTTAACCTTCCTAAGCCAGGTATCAACTGGACAGAATGACCAGTACCTAGCATGTTCCTGCTCCACAGAGTTTTCTGATGAATTAATTTTTACGCCACTAAAAAGGCTAGAAAAAAATCCTATTACCGAGGGCGGGGGTCGAATCCAAGACTCCTTCTCTTGAGGTAGGTGCTCTAGCAACGGAGCTGCATCGGCACCTGACTCTGGGGAAATTATTCTCACTACATCAAGTACTCCTGTTGATGTAGTTCAATTCCAATGCATGGTAAACAAATCAGAATATGAATGAAAGAGTATGTTCTTCTGGAAATGTCCGATATGTATATTAAATTAGATTGAATGTAGTTTTAAGAAAACAAAGACTTATAAGGTAAAATTACTTGCAAAGATTTAATATATATTAATAACTACTTTTTGCGGAAATGTGAAATTGTTTAAAGGTAATGTTGAATTTTGAACATTTTCATGTGATATATACAAGTTAGAATGTGATATATAGCGGTATTTAGCATGCGCGGTGTTGCAATTTACAAATTGACATTTGAAGTGAAGTGTATTGAAAGTTAGAAATAGTAATTAGGATATTGGCTGATATCCCCTTTCATAGTCAAGTAACAACTGTTACTGAATTGTCAGTACAAACCTTACTGGGACTAAGACTAGTATCAGTGATTTTGTTGTTTATCCGTAATGGTAGGGTGACAATGTATGAAAAAGTCCACTAAAACAATGGGCTAAGGGGACATATTTTTAACAAGCAATGCTATATACCAAATTGTTTGTTAGGGTCTGTAGTTTTTGAAACCACAGGCATAAATTGGCATAAATGGTGGCGAGCTGAGAAATTCAAGATGGCTGCCAAGATGGCCGCCAGTTCCTTGAAAGTCTTATCAAAGGAAATCGACAACCTTGAAAACTGCTTTTCTTCTTTTATTTGGTTCACATTTGAGTTTTAATGACTTATAACATAACACTGTATAATAATTTACATGTACAACACCTTTTTTATAATTTGTATGTATTAAGATATCCAAAATGGCTGCAAAAATGGCCACCAAAATTGCCACCAATTTCACAATATCTTCCTGTATTGTAAAGACAATTAATTTCAACCATGTTTTTTTCTAGTTTCGTTAAAGAATTACCTACTGTTCATAATAAATGCAATAATTTATTCCCAAAGCATATCTTGTTGATTTTCTTGAAGTAGATTTGAAATTGTGCCAGAATATTTATATATCATATTGGACAATGTGAACAATGTGCTTTTTCATATATTATGTAATAAACCAAAATGGCCATCAGGGTTTGTATCTTCGTAAACATCTTGAGTAAGTTGACAAAAATAAAGGCAACTTAACAACTCAAAAATGACCTCCGAGATGGCCGCGAAAATGACTTTAGTGCACAGATATCACAACATATGATGTTTTGACTATAAGTTCCCAGTTTATGGAAGAACTATCTAAATTAATTGATAGTTATCTTTCTTACAACATATATTCTATCTTTTAACTAGTCATTTTTACGTTATTGCTGTTATAGCTGCCAACACTTTTTTGTTAATTAAAACAAAAGTTGTTGAAATATGTTGCAAAATGGTTAATGTCAAAACTGGATTAACAGCATTATGAACAAGATCATGTAACTTATCCTTCTCAGTTGAAATAACTTGCAATCACTTATTATAAATATGTCAGAATGAAAGCATTTTTGAAATAAATGAAGAGCACGTTATACCAGAATACTATATTTTATCTACATTCAAAGCAAGAAATGACAAAAAATAATGATATCTAGTGCTAGATATAGATATCTAGGTTCAGATAAACACTTTTGCTACTTGTAATGAGTACATACAGTGTTTTTTTTTCAATTATAGTTTACATATTATAAAGCAAACAAATGATGTTTACTTTAACAGTAACGGCTGTGTCATGAATGATATATTCCTAAATTCATATTACATAATGTGATACAAATTTGAATTTGTCATTATTACAAAGATAATCTTTATCTTACTAAGATAAAAAATCAGGTACTTGTATATGCAGTTTGTAACATATTAAATTTTGAATGACATGTCTTTAATCCAAACAGCCATCATCAATGTCATCATTGGTCTCTACTTCAGCAAGCATTGTAAATATATTTTCACATGTTTGATGTTGAAAAGTACAACCTTCACATGAGCAAGCCCTTTTATGCATGGTTGTTCATTGTTTTATTTGTTGTTGTTTGTTTGTTGTTGTTTTGTTTTTGTTTGTTTTTTGTTTTGTTTTGTTGTTGTTGTTGTTGTTGTTGTTGTTGTTGTTTTTTGGGGGGGGGGGGGGGTTACGGCACACCGTGGTTGTTCATTGTTAGAACATGCACAAGATCCAGAGCAAAGATCAGTACACTTGCAAATCAGGTCACTTAACAGTTCTGGAGGGCCAACAGGTTGTGTCATAAGTTGTGGTGTGTAAAAGCAAGTGTCAGGGTCTTTAATGTAGCCAAAGTCTACAGGGTCTAACTTAAGACCGCCATATTAGAAGTTGAAGAATGCAGCGCAACAGATGAAGCCTAAAACTGTCACTTGTTGGAGGAAGTTTTCGGGGCCTTGTATGCTTTTTCTGAAGAACCATCAATGAGCGAAGGCTATTGAGTGAAGTGCATTGAGCTTGGCCGTACAATAGACAAACAAACCGCTGAACAGCTGTTTACATTTCCACAGTAAGATTTTCTTGGGTTCCAATTTTTGAAAGCCCTGCAAATTCTGGGTTAGACTTGCACATAACAAGAAAAGTCTTTTTCTTGCCTACACCATAGAAAGAAGAGTAAGTGTCACATCCAGTAAGATAGTAGACAGGCATTTACCTGCTGAAGAGACTAAGGATTGAAAACTGAGTGAACTGGATAGACCTGGTGGTCATATCTCTGTAAGTTGTCTTTCTTCCTGTTTTGAAGAAGATTTGACTGATGTTCAGTTTTGATAACATCAGTGTCAGGACTGGAAACACATGCCTGCTGTGTATTTTGTCTACCAGCATATGCAGTGTGAAGCATAAGACGTCTATCAGCTTCTTCATGATTGATCTGAGCTGAAGGACATACTCAATACATGAAGAAGTAACACGCAAAGCTGTAACACCAATACCTCCAGCTACATAGACTTCACTCTGGTCTTCAAGAAGATCTTGAGAGTTTTTTCGATAAGAAACAACGTGAACAATCTTGTCAGTTCGTGTTTGCTTTTTGTGTTGCTTACCACTCTTTTCCAGTCACCAACTATCATATTGCCTTGAATTGAAATTGGTCTGACAGAATAGACCGTTTCGCCACGACGTATTCGTGCTTGAGACTTCAGGCTACTGTCAATGTACCTGTCAAAAACAACATGAATTTATCTGGAACCTTCAGACTGAGAAAGAAGTGTTGCCAAAAGGAAGCTGCCATCATATTGCATGTGTTTTTTCTCCCTCATTGAGGTTGGAGTATTTGAGCAACTGACATGGAACCAAAAAAGAAACACTCAAATTTCCTACACTCTGTCTCTATGCAAGGATCTGACCCAGAAAAGGCTTTAAGCTAGTCCATAAAATCAGACTTCTTTGCTGCCAACATTGAGCCGTCATCTGAAAATAAACTCAGAGGTACAGAAGTGTTTTCAAATGCAAAACACCTTTCAAGCCGAACCTTTTTGAAGGAATTTATTGCAAGTAATCTTACATACATATCTTGACTGTTGATTTTGTCTTTACAAGAGTTTTTTTCTTTGTGTTTTGCTTATGTGAATGACTTTTGACTTCGGAATGGGATCAAAGAACTTTTTCTTGATTGTGGTGTAAGGATTATTCATAAACCTTTCTGCTACAAATTGCTCCAGTGCATGCTTGCTGTAATCATGGCAACCTAACAAACTGGCCACAACAGCTGCTGGCAACTCAACACCACTGGCTATATATTAACAAGGCTAGACGGAGGGTAAGACCACAAAAATGGATCAAAAACAGCAAGTGTCCTCACTACATGGGGTTATTTTTCTTCTCTTTGCGCCCATATTGACATCCTGGGGTTGGTCCATTGTTTACGATTTGAAAATTCGAATGTGACTTAATTGAAGAGTGAGTGATATTTTATATAAGCATCGTTTGTTATTATTTGGCAATAAAGACAAAATATTTGTTCATTTTTTTCTCTTTCGTAATGTTTACAATAGGATAAGCAAACAACCATCCTTACTTTAAGAAAAAAAAATATGCTTGTTAGTCATTAAACCTTTTGTACACATACAACTTTACAAATACACAACCTGAAGGTCAGATTTTTTTCTCTTTAATATTTTAAAGAAAGTGACATGTTTATATTACTTTTCAATAAGAAAACAAATGCAACACAAACATGTTTAAACTATTTTTACATTACCATTATTTCCATGAAGAGTGTTGGTATTACTTATCTTTTTAAAATTATCTTTTGAATTATCCCTCCTTCAAAACTTGTAAATTGTGCCTCAGCAAAAGTTCCATGTGTTAATTTTGTTAAAAACAAATAAGATTTAATTCAAGAAAATATTTGCACATGGGAGCAATACAATTATATCAAATATATACATTTTATTGTCTTGTATGTATGGTAGGATAATTAAAAACATGTTTACCCGTGATCTTTTTGCAGAACTTCTGTTTTCTTCTTTTCTTCATTCTTAAAATGCTTTAAATAAGCTCCTAGTATTTATTTAAATCACAGGAATCCAACAAAAAAGGTATTTTTCATAAAATCTTATGTTCTGATGTTCTTAACTATTGAAAGGAAAATATGGGAAGTTAAATTCTGTTGATAGCACATTTTTAAGCTGGCCAAGTGCCGCCATATGAATAGAGGCAAAATTTAAATCTTAAAAAAAAACAAGACTATGCTGTAATAATTAATTAGTGCACATATTATGAATATTAGCCACTTAATTCAAGAAAGTGAAAGAAAAACCTGGTTTAAAGTAATTGTTTTTACAATACAGATATTAAAGTTGAAAACGGCGGCCATCTTGGCAGTCATTTTGAATATCTTATCACGCGCAATGTATAAAACATTTGTACATATAAATTATAATACAGTGTCATTTAATTAGTTATTTAAACTCAAATATACCAAATTAAACAAGAAACACTGGTTTCAGGGCTGTTGATTTCACACAATAAGACTTTCAATGAACTGGCGGCCATCTTGGCGGCCATCTTGGATTTCTCAGCTCGCCACCATTTATGCCAATTTATGCCGGTGATTTCATAAACTACAGACCCTAACAAACATTTTGGTATATAGAATTGCTTGTTAAAAAATATGTCCCTTTAGGTCATTTCATGACCCCTCATTGTCACCCTACCATAAAGTGAAAGTCACGTAACCTTTCGACGCGTCATTGAGCCGCGGTAAAAATAGCCGCAATGATTACCTTAGGTTTTTTTGTAAACAATCGAAAAAGCGCGATTTTAATCAGTGAAGGTTGTAAACATGTGCATTATAGTCAAAAGTTACATTAGTAGCAACGAATGCATTCGTTACTATTTTCACGTATTGAATTATTCACTGACCTCAAAACTCGATACTCGGCTTTTAAGCAAAGGAAATGAGGACCGTTGTCCCATAATTTATATCATTCTTTAGGTTGAAAGGTCGTGTGCTGGTTTCTTGTGTCGTTGATCGGTAAACCAATTATAGTTCACGGCTCTGCGACAATCGGTAGTGAGGTTTTTGTTACTCTCGGGTAGTTTATTCCCTAGTTTCCAGGGGCGTGCCTGGGCTTACGCACGTGCGTACAGTTGCTTCCAAAAATTGAAAAAAAAAAAACGTCAAAAAGCAAATAAAAATCGTACATAACCTGGGTTAGGCACTACTAGTTAGTTGTTTCATTTTTTAAATTAGGGTTCTTTAACCTTTTTCCAAATTCTACAAATACTTCTACAATCCTACCTGACGTATTTCTGTCCCTTTCTGCTCGTTGTACTGTGACAGAGAGAGTATCCCCCCAGAAAGCATCTACGGCGTTCTAAGGAACCCCCCACCCCTGCCCCAGGAATAGTGCGTATACTCAAAGGTCGCCTAGGAACGCCCCTGGTTTCGTATGTGAAGGGACTCCAACTAGTAAAAACTACATTCTTACCTTGTGAGTAGGTATTTGGTATATAATTACTGCAAAAATACTTTTTGCACTTTTTAAAACTTTTAGAAAACACTTAAGACTGAAGAATGCGCTTAAAAAGAATTTTATTGACTGAGATAAAAATTTATTTAAAAGGTTGAGCGCTTTTTTTTTAAAAAAAAAATAAGCAAATTAAAAAAAAAACTTATATTTCTTTTATAAAGTATATGAAAATACCTTCTCAAAAGAGAGATAAACATTTCTTTCATTTCGAAAATGGGCAAACACCGCTCTGGTTGTCTCACATCCGAGCTCTCTTTTTTATACCTGGGATGGAGCGCTGAATTTGAAGATGTCATAGAGGTCCAGGATTCGCCAGGTGATCGGGTGGCAGCCGATCCACAGGTCTCCGGTGTCTGGATCTACCTCAATGTTGTCCACGCCAGTCTCGGTGGGGTAGCTCTAACAATGCCATAACACCAGAAGAGATAAAAGAAATCGGTATTTACACGTATGTATTTTATATTACTTCATAATGCTTTGCAACGGGACATATGGTTATATGGTGCTACTATTCTTTCCTGGCTTGTATACATGTACCTTTGGAATGTAGCTCTACCAATGAAAACGTTATTATTTAGCTTATAAATCCAAGAGTTAAAGGCGGTATCCGACAGTTTTGCCTGTGTCGAATATATGTAACAATATCTGATCGCTGTTTGGGGTATTTGTGCATAATTTCTCCAGAAATATCACACTTTAGTCTAAGCTAAGACGATTTTAAACTGTATCTCAATTTCAAGGCAGTACAACTAGTTAATCAACACTCAAAATGTCTATTCTTTTCAAATCTATAAATAAAAACTTTTGGAATTTCTGCTAAAAATAGATATCGACGTCAGAGCGGATGACGTGGATGAGCTCAAATATAGGTGGTCACGTGGTTGCCTTATTTTATATCTAATATCTACCTGTGCAGCGTGGCTCAGATAGGAAATGCGTTTTTGTAATGACGATTGTGGCGTTACGTTTCACTTATCACATAGGTGAAGGCTATCAATTTAACCGCATTTTGCGGGACCTGTTCAGGTAAATGAGGTATTTGATTGTTTAAGGAAAATACATTGATCAAAACTATCGGACACCACCTTTAAAAAACAAGGTCAAAAAGAGATGTTGTTTTTATTAAAATTCACCGCCGCTTTTTTGTCTGGTCGCGTTCGATTTTATACTCCAAAACAGTCTTGAATTAACATATCTAAAAGTAGCACCACACAACCATATGTGCTGTTGCAAACATTTTAACATTTAATATCAAGTCTTTATATTAAATAGCTGGATTTTTGTCGTTTACTGAATATGTTTGATCAATTTGTCAGACCGAACGAACAATCCACATTACAGTTTCGAATTAGGATGAAAACAAAGAAGACAAGTTATAGCCAAAAGTGCGAGATATACCTACCCAGACAGGGACTAGATTGTTGGACGAGTCCCTTCTGAATCCATGGAGAGTTTTTCGGCCCCATTCAGCCATGTACACGAACCTTTTCAAAACAAGGATATAAGAGTAAAGTTGTCACATTTAGAATTATGCTGAGGCTGAGTGTCCAAGAAATAAAATCAAAGCGCTCAGAAAGCGGTGTTTGGTGGTGTAAGTTTAACCCTGTACGAGATTACCGATGTGCAAACAATGGTCAATGTTATTCCGCAGTAAATCAAATACAACGCAGTAAAACATTAGAAAACAGGCAAGTATTCAGCTACAAGTAAAAGTTGGTATCCGACAGTTTGGTCCAAAATGATTTTTCTCAAATAACCAATAAGTCATTGGTACCTGAAAAGGTCTAGCAAAATGCTGTTTATTGATGCCAAAGACCTGTGTGAACAGTCAAGGATAAATCCCCACTCGTCAGTGCAAACATGATTTCCTAACCAAGCCACGCTGCAGAGATAATTATTTTCAAACTTAGAAAACCACGTGACCACTTACTTTTATATAGTCATCCGGGTAATCCGCTCTTACGTCGATATCTCTTTTTTTAGCTGAGACCACTATGGCGCATTTTAAAGAGTTGGAAAGACTGAACATTTAGAAACATATTTTCGCGATTAGTTCACTCTAATGATAAAGCTGGTGTTCAAAATAGTCTCTATAGCAACTAGTATCGGTTTATGCAAAACATATGACCAAATTCCCCAAAGCGGTGGTTAAATATTGGTACGTGCGTTTAATATAGGCAAACTGTTGGATACCACCTTTAACGCCAATTCTAAAGAAAACATTACATCAGAGTCACTAACATCCGATAATAGAAAACATTTTATTAAATATTATATACTTTCCATATAAGTTTGCATTTTAACTAAAGTAAGGCCATAAACTATGTTTGAAATTAACTCCTACTTTTCACGCCGCTGTGAATCTAAAAAAATCCCGAGTGTTCCATTCTTCTCCTTGACCTACGTTATTACATGTTATTCCATACCCTGGTTCACAGCCGCAGAAGGCTCCGCGCGGGATATCGCAAATGGCTCAGGCTAGTAAATGATACAAAGTCAGTGGAACACTCATTCTAATAGAAGTTCGCTCCCCATTTCGACCCTTTCGTCTAGTCAAGGAGTGATATTCGTACGCGGCATTGTTCATTCATAAATCTGCATAATTTTATGTATAGCTGAATTACACAATATAATGAACTTCAGGTTTAAACAGAATTTAATATTAACATTCGGTCTCCTTAAACATACATATTTGTTGTGTACACGCACTACTTCTTCCCAGACATGAGTAACTGACCCAATCGGAACTCCTCGTGTAATTCCGTCCTAGGGACAATCATCCCTCGGATGTATCTGGTGCAATAATACTTAATGAAATCACGATCGTTTTGTTGGCCGGAAGTCGGAAGAAGTATATGCCCAAGAAGTTCGCACAAAACATCAACACTGCCATCGTTTGACAGCTGCGTGCCTGCTACGCTGGGTAAAATAAAATGGGATGATTTAAATTTGAAGCCACCACAAATTGAAGTTTTACTGGCATCGTACTGTAGTGAGCTGTCACCCGAGCTACCATCTTTGTTTTGACATCTGTCTCAAAAGAAGTCCCATTTAGATAAATGGCCGAGGTGATCCGACTACCTACATACATCCGAGAGATGATTCGTGAATTATCCGAGGTGTTCCGATTGTAACTGACCGCGAGTACTCAAGATCTTGCAATGTCAATCCTATGTGCTTCTGAAATCCATCTCTCTCGCAAGTGACACCGCCCCAAAAGATAAGAATTATACATTGTTGTTGTTATTTATGGACATATTTTGACGAAAGATTCACTGCAATTTAGCTGAAACAGTACAAGTATAATTAGAAATTTAATTATGATTATGATTAATTACCATTAAGGGTACAATGTATTTTTCTTTCGAAAGACCAATTTTCAATGAAAATACCAGAAAAAAAGTAACTGAATGACGACAAAGTATCATATGATATATGTTTTTATGCAAATTACTAACATTAATACCGAGTCCAGAATAATCCTGAGTTAAAGTAGCCTAGGTCAGAGTATATATCCAGTCCAGAATAATTCTGAGTTGAAGCATCCTATGTCAGAGTATACACCCAGTCCAGAATATACCCAGGGTAAAGTAGCCTAGGTCAGTGTATACACCCAGTCCAGAATATACCCAGGGTAAAGTAGCCTAGGTCAGAATACACACCCAGTCCAGAATATATCCAGGGTAATGTAGCCTAGGTCAAAGTACACACCCAGTCCAGAATATACCCAGGGTAAAGTAGCCTAGGTCAGTGTACACACCCAGTCCAGAATATTCCCAGGATAAAGTAGCCTAGGTCAGTGTATACACCCAGTCCAGAATATACCCAGGGTAAAGTAGCCTAGGTCAGTGCATACACCCGGTCCAGAATATACCCAGGGTAAAGTAGCCTAGGTCAGAGTATACACCCAGTCCAGAATATACCCAGGGTAAAGTAGCCTAGGTCAGTGTATACACCCGGTCCAGAATAATCCTGAGTTAAAGTAGCCTAGGTCAGAGTACACACCCGGTCCAGAATAATCCTGAGTTAAAGTAGCCTTGGTCAGAGTATACACCCAGTCCAGAATAATCCTGAGTTTAATCTGGACAGCATGTGTGGTTAAGGAAATAATATGGCCTGTTACACAAAACTTATTGCCTTCCATATATGCTATATAGTGCTCATACGCATGTTCCCTGCTGTCTTAAAACCTTTAATATCGTATTAATAGCTCAAGTGGTAGAGCGGCTACTTGCGGATAGGGCAGGTCGCGGATTCAAACCCCAGCCGGGTCAAAACAAAGACCAAAGTTGGTAATAGTGGCTTCCCTCCTAACGCTCGGGGCTAAGGGTCAGCATTTCGCCTGTATCGTCGGTGTCAGTATAATGGACCGGCCGGGTTCAGTCCCTGCGCACCTCATAAGTTCCCCTGTGCTATAATGATAGAAATGTCGCTGCACAGTATCAGCAAAAATGCCGGTAAATCCCAAATCCCAATCCCGTATCAAATTGTCACTTACTTTCCATCAGGAGACACATTTATGCCGTTGGGATTGATGAAACCGGAAGCTACCTCTCTGGCCTTGTAGCCGTTATAGTAGAAAATCTTCCCCAGGGGGGGACGAAGCATGTTCTCTATGAATATCTTTAATGCATCCCTGAACTGCCAGTACTTGGTGATGTAAAACTGGTCGCGGCCGACCACAACAAGGTCGTTCATGCTGATTGAAAGAAACACTAAAGGTACAGTTCAATTTAATGGTCGTGTCCAACTATTCGACTTCATTTTACTGTTCCAAAAAAATAAAATAAAAATATTTCGTACAAAATCAGTATGAATTGTGTGTTGTTTTCTTAATAATTGATTGTTACTCTTATGGACAACCTCGGCCATTTTTGCTAAAAAAATGTTCAAGAAGTTACTTTTTCAACTTACTAGCGGAGTCCATTGTTTAGGAACTAGCCTAAGTTTTCTTTTTACTCAACTTGAGGCATCGTTCAAATAAATGTGATATTTGTCGAGGACTTCCGATTAACGACGGAAGATACTGTAAGGAAAGACTGCACTGATTGCATATGAGCCTTGACAATCTTGTATCTCGAACCAACATTTGCATTATCAATTAACAGAACAACTCATTTAGTATATATAAATGTCTTGTTTTAATGAATAAACCTATCTGTAAATTCAAGTTTGACACATTAGCACCGTTTGTCCGAGTCACACGAGTGTCTAGAAATTTAAAACGGATGAAAAAGCTCAACTTCAGTACAATATGCGTAGGAATTATCTTGTATACCACTCGCGAATTGTCAGACCATTCTCGTATTAAGTGCGCAGTTTAAATCCTAACAAAACTTTAATGAAGAATAAATTTTACACATCTATCTATTATAATGTTTCTGTATAAGTCTATGAGTATTAGTGCAGTCTTTCCTTGCATACAAATTAGTGCAGTCGTGTAATATGGAAAAGAGAATCGAACAAGGTTTTAGTTAGGAATTTTGTCACAGTTCTTACGGCTATTGTTTTTAGCTAAGTGGTTGTTGTTTTAGAAACAAACGAAACCAAACACCATTAGAGATATATAATAATATGGCTATTATACTGCTGAAATAGCATAAACATAACCGTCAAAAATAATATCACTTCTCAAAGCTGTGATGTCACCCCATAGACATTTCCAAAACCAACAATCCTAAAAAAGGGACAAACATGTCTTCGATAACAAGTATAACCGTCAAATGTACATTAATGTTTATAATATAAAAAGTAAAAATACCTCGTCTGCGTGGAAGTTACAAACAAAGAATAAATACAATAGATAGTTTCCACATCAGTGAAGATCCCGTATCTTGGCACCATCTTTGATGGTAACTTCACAGGATTTGCAGATGGATTATAAAGATGGATAGAAGCGTAAATTTTATTTCCTTGTAATTTCTTCATTTGTGGTCCAAAAATTAAAAGCTATACACAATTGGAAAGCTCTTGAAATTCACATTTTAGAATAGGCCTACACTATCTTTTAAATGGATCAATGCACAAAGCATTTATACAGAAATGTATAAAATTTTATGGCTCATCCTTAAACAAAATGAACAGTGTATCTTTTTGTTTGTATTTTTTTTTTACCTTTCAAACTATCAAAATATAGTTTTTATATTTAAAGTACTTAATAAAAGCTGTTAAATTTGATATAAAGTTCAGTAAAGTAGAATGAACAATAAAAACACAGTGGTGAGTTTAATACAGCACATATTTCCAGATTTCGGCCTGCATTAGCTTCTGCCTTCAAAGATGACTGCCTTGAACTGTTTTATCAGTGCCTATGACATCACATGGAAACTATTTATAAATATAAAAAGAACACCATTTACCGAATTAGGACCCGTATGTTGAGAACGTGTAAATCGCGGAACTTCCGAAATTCGGAACACCTCGCCCATATTCCCTAGCCTATTCTCTAGCGAGAACGAGAATGGCGGAGGAGATCCGCTCCAAGTGCATTGTTATAGCGTCGCCAATAACTGATCAATGATCCTTATCAATAATAAAAATAAGTAACATTTGTTATTGATCAATATTTTTGTCTGTTTAATGTTTCGTTTGTTATATTTATTGTAAAAAACAAAGAAGAAAAATGTCACTGATTTTTTTTTGTCTGCGACAGGATTCGATCTCTGGAGACAGTTAACATCAAAACAAGTCCATAACCACTGTGCTATTTTACGATTGTCATCTGTGTGTGAGTAAAATTGATGTTTTGTATAACGTACCACTACAGACGCTATCGATCTATTTTTAGAAATAGAGAAACGAATAACCAGTAATTTTCATAAGATATAAAACATGTTAATACAAAGAACAACTTTACACATAATAAATACTGCATACTCGCTATAGTTTTATATAAAAAAGAACGTCGTTTACCGAAATAGGACCCGTATGTTGGGAATGTGTAAATCGCGAAACTTCCGAATTCGGAACGTCTTGTCCATTTTCCCTCGATCAGTCTCTAGCTAGAACGAGAATGTCCGAAGACATCCGCTCGCATGTGCAAAATTTTTCAGCATTCCATATATAGGCGGCGCACGGCGCAAATAATTGGCGACGCGCTGAAACGCGCCGCCTATATATTGAATGCTGAAAAATTTTGCACATGCGAGCGGATGTCTTCGGACATCAACATACTCAACATACGGGTCTTAATTCGGTAAATGGTGTTCTTTTTTATATTTATTTGTATTGGTTCTTTGTTTGTAACTTCCACGCAAACGAGGTATTTTTACTTTTTAAATTTTTAAACATTAATGTACATCTGACGGTTATACTTGTTATTGAAGACATGTTTGTCCCTTTTTTAGGATGGTACATATAAGTAGTCTATTCCAGAATTAAATTATTCCAGTGGTTTTAATGTTTACTTAATAATTATAAATCAGTCATCTCTAAATTTCTAGTAAATATTAATTTTCATTGTTGCGTCGCCCTTTGATGCTTCCCATTGAGTGAATACTTACAAACTGAAACCTGGATCCGTGATTGTCTTAATATACTTTAGGGTGGCATGGGGCATGACCTCAAACACCTCGATCCTGTCCTCCTTAGGTGGGTGGGTGAGGACGTACAGCAGCGTTTGACCTGTCAAAACAGAACAGAACAGATCTTTATTCAGCATTATAAAGTGAATATTTAGTGCATAAGCACTAGTTTTAGTAACTGTTTTATTCAGCAAGCTGCCAACCTAACCAAGATAATGCCTGTTTCAATCGTGACAAAACGTAGCTCCACGTTGTTGTTTTTCAGAATTTGAATATGAAACGAAAGATAATGTCACACAATTAAGACCAAGTCTACATTAATAAATCCAGTCTCTTTAATCTAAATGCAATGTGATTATAACATGCAACCTAAATTAATAACGTACGCATAAATAAACCCACCTCCAGAGTGAGCAAGAATAGAATATCCAGACTCGCGAGTAAAGTAACCAACATAGGACGAATGTCACCTACTCTTTCTCTCTCTCTCTCTCTGTCTGTCTGTCTGTCTGTCTGTCTGTCTGTCTGTCTGTCTCTCTCTCTCTCTCTCTCTCTCTCTCTGTCTGTCTCTCCGTCTCTCACTCTCTCTCTCTCTCTCTCTCTCTCTCTCTCTCTCGCGCGCGCGCGCGCGGAAAAGTGGTTCAACCGTTCTTGGTCCTCGACACTTTCTTTACTTTCTTCATACGTCCGATACGTTAAAAGCGGGGTTGTAATGTATAAGACTTTTCATCTAACACAAATATATGGAACTGCGGGTTTTGCTGTCTTAAAATTTGAGTACTTTTAGCCTAACGATGAAAATTTGATTTAGAACCAGCTTGACAAGAATTATTTAACACTGGAAGATTTTGTACGCGTTCGTTGCTTTCGAGACTATTTATAAATTGATTGTGCTTTACGGTTCAAATAATGCAACTCGGATAAAGTTACGTCTAGATATTGTTTATGACATCTGAAAAGGTGGCAGTAGGTTAAACAGTATGAAATAATAACACTGATTTTTTTCTCCCTTGACAGTACCATTTACATCTAATTTTCGCTTGCACTTTTGATTACATAAGTGGATATTAATGTTTGTTTGATAGAAAAACGTTCAGGAAGTGCGAGGTTGGATCGTTCCACAAACCAGGTTTAAGCACCCCAGTCGGCCCTTTTGCTGACTGACCGTTCCAAGGCGGTAACGGGTTTTCTTTTGTGTGTTATGTCTCGTCTCTGTGTTTTTGTCACATTTACATTTACCCTATTTTCCTTTTTTCTAGAGGTAGATTAGATTTTAATATCTGTGGAAAGTTTCTTATTTATTTATGTTTTTTGCAAATGGCATGGATCTTATAGCTGAAGTCTGACAAAATTGGCGTGCTAAATGCATTTATTTCTTAAACATGGACGCCTAACGGCCAGGGGGCTTACAGAGACAGAACACTAAGCTGTAGATGTTGAGTTTAATTGTTTTCCATGGCCCCGCTGCAGTGGCCGAGATGTAACTGTCACCGACTCAGTCATTCAATGCGTGGGTTCGAGTTTACCCCCGTAAGGGATAGATCTTCAATGTGGTATGGTCTTCGAGCCAACCTGTTGTCCGCCGATGGTTTGACCTAGACATTTGAAATGGGTCCTTCTCCACCATTTATAGTAGAACGTTGCTAGTATGGCCATAAATGTTTTAAAGCAACGTTTCTACAAGCATAGCCTACCAGTGCCATCATCATCTCACCTGTTTGTGGATCGTTCCATGCGCTGATGCCATGAGGGGCACCCAGGAAGTCAGGTCTGGCCGGGGCGTTAACAATCCGCATCACCTCTATCTTGTCACCGTCACTGTATATGTTCTTCATCCGTATAGTACCGGGGACACCCGAGAAGGAAAATTCCTGTAACTGGTTTTTAATGGAAATAAAACCTTTCATCGGTAGTAAGAAGTGGTCATCAGTATGTCTATTATAAACGCTTCTGAATTGTAACTCCTTCGGGAAAATAACAGAAAAGGGTTAAGTGAAAAATGACCGTAAAAAGATTTTAAAAACAAGGTCCGTTGTCGATGAAAATTAGTCCTGAATCCTCCACAACTTTATCTTAGTTTAAATAAAAGTGAAATTAGTTTACCATTAAAACACTGTGAAAATTCACGGCCACCAACAGTAGTTACATGTTGTTATCTAATGGCATACAAGGAAACAAGCAGATGCATAGTTATAGAAAGTATAACATATTTAAAAATCAATATCTGTATCATTAATTAAGGAAATCATATGTTAGTTAATGCACCTTACCGACGAGAAGATCATGTTTCCATTTCCCACGTGTGTAACGTCCTCACACAAGTGACCATCTATTTATAGCAAAAAAATCAATCTAATTAAAATCATATGTAAACAGCTCCGCTATCAGGATTTGACGACGAGTCAATAAAACCTTTCCAACCAATCAGATTGTCGCCTACAAAATCGCAAAAGTAAATGATGATCCGAAGCGTCCCGAATGTATCAATTTAATGGCTGCGTCCATTTTCAAAGAAATGTAAACATGGACACTCCGCGCAAGACTTATGTTACTGAAAACATGTGTATTGTATGCGGTATCCTATTTGTTTCAACATCAGTAACATCTTCAGGTCGAAAGTTTTCAAGCAAGCATTTGCAGAACAAACTTAAACTGAGTGACGAAGAACACTTTTCTACTAAATCATCGATAGCGGCCATTTTGCGACTCTTACCGAAAGCGTTATGCATTACGCTCTCTGATTGGCTGTTATAAAAATAGTATTCGAGGAAAACCATTCTTGTTTATAGACGGTATTTGCGGACCGTCATCAGAACTTACATTTTGTAAGATCTGACTTTAGTGAGATTGCAAAAAATATACGTATCAAATGTAGAATAGGGCCTATTGATTACAATTATCTATTTAATACAAATATTGTTTTCCAATTATCTTTGAAAATGCAATGTATATCGTCAGACCCCAAAAAGGAAAATTAAAGTATTCATATAGATAGTTTCCATGTGATGTCATAGGCACTGATAAGACAGTGTAAGGCAGCCATCTTGGAAGGCAGAAGCTAATGCAGACCCAAATCTGGAAATATGTGCTGTGTTAAACTCACCACTATGTTTTATTTTTCAGTATATTTTACTGAATTTTATATCAAATTAAACAGCTTTTATCGTGTATTTTAAATATCAAAACTATATAAAAAGATACTCTGTTCATTTTGTTTAAGGATGAGCCAATATTTTTTTTTATTTCTGTGTATTAATTCTTAGTGCATTTATCAATTTTAAAAATATTGTATTCTACAAATATGAATTTCAGCAGCTTTCCATTGGTGTATAGCTTTTAATTTTTGGACCACAAATGAAAAAATTTCAAGAAAATAAAATTTACGCTTCTATATAATTCATCTGAATATCCCTTGAAGTTACCATCAAAGATGGCTGGCATGATAAGGGATCTTCACTGATGTGTAAACTATCTATCCCATTTGTTTCAACATCAGTAACACCTTCAGGTCGAAAGTTAACTAAAAAGCAGTTGCAACTTTTTACTGCGTCATCGATAGCGGCGATTTTGTGACTCTTACCGAAAGCGTTATGCAATGCGCTCTCTGATAACAAGCTGTTATAAAAATAGTAGTCGGGGAAAACCATTCTTGGTATTTGCGGGCCGTCATCATTTTGTAAGATCTGACGTAAGAGAGATTGCAAAAAAATATACCTAACAAATGTAGAATATGAATTATCTATTTAATACAAATATTGTTTTCCAATTATCTTTAAAAATACAATGTATATCGTCAGACCCCAAAAAGGAAAATTAAAGTTTTCATATACAAGTGAGTCCTGACTTTAACATAATTGACAATATGTCCTAATTGAATATATATGCCTTGGTAAAAATATGCATCATACAGTTTTACCTGCGTCTAGAGACCAGCAATCTCCTGGTTTGTTCTTAAACACGTTGTTTCGGCTCCATCCAAGCCAGTCCCTGGCGGGAGAAAATAAAAGCATATCCAGAGTCTTTAACCTAAGGAAATATTTCAAGTGAAATTTAAGGGTAAGGCCTTGTGTATGCATCCCCACACCCCACCAAACAGGTAGCAGCAGGATGGATAAGAAAACGTTTGGCGTCAGGGATACTGATCGAGGGGGGTGGGGGTGGTGGAGGTTCAGAAAACTTTTTTCGGGCCCTGGGAGGTCACATTGCCCTATATAGCCTATATAGCCCCCTGGCGGGGGCCAGTAAAGCGACAAGGCCCGCCCCAACCCCTTTCCATGCCGAAACCTGAAAAAAATAGGAGCCCCCTACGACACCCCCCCCCCCCCCCCCCCGGGGACGGTCCACAACGCTCGAAGGTCCAGAGGGGCTGTGCAGTCCAAAGCCCGCCAAGACCTCCCCCAAAGCCTCGTGGGAATCAATCCTCGGCTTTCTTATTCTCTCATAGAGAATATCGTTTTGCAGTTTCTTCCTTAAACCGCTCAAGCCGATGCATCATAAAGGTCACCAGAATAAGTGTGGCGGCAGGGATACTGATCTGGATGAGACCGACGATTGTGCCGGTGGCGTGGGGGGACACAATGCTGCCAATATACAGGAGAGGAGTCCAAGCCTTTAATACATACACAACTTATGATGTATTTGATTAAACCCATTGTGGAATATTGATTAGCCTAAGAGATCGCTATTTAAGGTGGGGTTGCCAATATGCTTCGCAAAAAGTAACGCGAGATCTCGCGTGGTTGTGGATTGCACAATCACACAAGCGTAAGTTTAAGTATACTAAAAAGTAGTATACAGTTGTCCCAAGAGGGACACGGACGGTTATAAGAGTTCACCATGACAATACACATTATAGTCTCAAGTTACCTTAGGAACAGTCACATTTCGAAAAGAGTGGTGTTGTCAAAACATATACACGTAAGCTTACAAAATACGAAGCTTTCAAAATAAAGTTTGTCTGTTAACTGCTAAGGCCGAAGTAAGGGCCCATTACTATGTATATATATATCTAGTATTTACTGCGATAAATTTAAATGGAATTTAATTAATTAATCCCCCCCCCACACACACACACACAAACAAAATATTTCTGGATCCGCCCCTGATCATAGTCGACCTTAAATTAGCTGATAATGCTTCAGAAACCCCAAAGAGTAGAACCACGTCAGGTCACACTTGCACAAACAATTCTGGAGCAAACGATTAACTGATTAAACAACTATGTCATGTTTATATGAATGGAATACCAAGATAAAAAAAATGCATAAAACAACAACATATCAGTGGAATAGTTTTGCAACAAGGAAGAGATAAATGCCAGCCATCATTGTCAACCATATTCATAACTATGCTGTTATAATATTCAGAAGGATTGCATTGAAAATGCAAAAGAAAAAGGAACGAGTGGCAAGAAAACGTATATTTTCACTTGTATTGCAAAAAGGTAAACATTCGTTTACATTTTTTAAAATATAAGAAAAGTGACAGTCTTACCGGTAGTCTAGAAAGTAGTAGAATCCAAGTAGGAACAGTCCTAGGTACAATGCTTGACTGAACATATTGTTCTGAAATAAGAATAAACTACACGCACCATGATCAATATAATAATAATAATAATAATAATAATAATAATAATAATAATAATAATAATAATAATAATAATAATAATAATAACAATAACAATAATAACAATAATGTATGGTAATAATTATGATGACCTTGATAGTTGCACTTGTAAATGTTAGGCGCGACTCATTTACAAATGTACGTCTCTTGGTGAAAAGAGAATGCAGCACATTGGATAGTAAAAAGTTACAGATTTTACTATTACTATACAAGACATTGCACAGTAAACAAATGGCAATAACTGTCTTATAAGAGTACAAAACAATATTAAATAACAACATATAGTGTAAATTTGAAAGATTTGATTAAACTTATAAAAAATATAGCAGTTCCCACTATCTTAACCTTAAAGATAAAGTCAAGAAAATAATGTACTTCATTCAGTAAGAAAATCGGAGAAATAATTAATTCACTTAACAAAAACAATTTAAAGCGTTTAACCCCATTCCATTTCAATAAATTATTATTACCTAGTTTATAAGGATTTGACGGTGTAGCATAATATCACTAATAGAACAATTTCTAGAAACTTTCTCCTACACCCAGAAAGATTTTTTAGTTAAATGCTTGAGGTCCCATGTAAACGTATGAAAAAGGAAGAAAATTATACAACAAATGTTGTATGTATGATTATGAAGTTTGAATAAGTACTATTAATACTGTTAATATACGAAAGTTATGACAGATGCACGAAACCGAAAGACTGACGGACGAACAGGGCAGTGCTAAAATCCGAAAACCTGATTATTATTTCAAACTAAGCCATGTACATTTTTAAATCGTTTGATCTAAGGAAGAAAAGATTGCAGAACACTACATAGCTTAACAATACTTAATGTAATACTCAAATAAACATATTAACTCCCTCAATAATATAATATGTAGAGCAAACATGTATTCTTGCCCATGTAAATATATACAATCAAAATGTTTTGTTTCTTGTTGTTGTTGTTGTATTTTTTTGTTGTGCTGATCTTCATAACATCTATAGACATAAATTACAAAATGACAAAAATGTTGATAGTGTCGACATTGATGGGGACAATAATGATAATTACAATGATGATAATGTTGTTGATTATGATGATTTACGATTTGTAATGAGCATCACAAATTAAATGACATGCATATCGCCATTGATTATATCGAAAACTATTGTTAAAATTGTGTATTTATGAGCTAAATGCCTACTGATACAATAAAATCTATTTATTTTCTACAACGAAAATTATTTTCATCAGGTTCAAGTAAGTTCTCAAAAAAATTTAAGACAATGGTTTATTTCAGCCATTATTTTAACAAGTTCATTTGCGCACCTGTCTAGTACAACTACGTCGAAAAGTACAGCTGAGTTCATTTCCAACAATCGAAACATACCTAAATTTATCATTTGTCATTCTATTTTTTGTTATATTAAACACCTCCTACACGTATCTATGCAGCCCTAATAATATACATGTATTCGGACATAAGTAGCCCTTAAACAGTTACATGTGACGCAAAAAGGCGCCATTATAATGCTGATGTTTAAAGTTGATATTTCACAATATTTGAAATATGTATATATACATTTTACAACAAATGCATAGCCTTTATTTGTAGTTAAACGGTGTAAAAGATCAATCGTGAATTTTGTAGCAAAACGTATGTTGTTTTTTTGTGTGTTTTTTTTCTTCAAAGTGCATTAAATGATTTGCATACGTTTAATCCTATTGCAGAAAAGATGAACAAATGTTCACTTACCACTGTGTAAAATCACAACAATCGCTTGACGCTAACTCTGAGCTTTATGAACTATTTGCTGACACCGCCGGATTTCATTCTATCCATGCCAAGCGACGTATGTATCATTCTACGTTAAGTTTATTTCTTATATAAACATAGTGTGAAATGTTCACTGGGTTGGCCTGGAAATCGGTTCCTGATAAACATATAATCACAGATGACTGTTCTGTTTTACGTACACTGTCAAATTCTATTTCTCCCCCAACTCCTCCACATCATCATCAGCAGCATCAGCCGCAACAACAGCACCAATAATCCTCAATTACTATCATTTCTATATCAGCATTACCAGGATCAACACACCATTACTACCATAATCGTTTTCATCATTGACACCATCATTATTAGGAGCAGCATCACCATCTTCATCATAATCCCCAGCAACACCAATGTCTTCATCACATCATCATCACAGCCATGAGCATTATCAGCATTTGCTGCAGCATCACTATCATCAGCCCAATCGGTAGAGCGTCGGCTCCAGGTAAGGGAGGCGACGGCTCCTGGGCCGTGACATACTAAAAGTCGTTAAAAATGATAATGGTATGGCTACCTTGCTAACGCTCAAACAAATATAAGAGTACTTCCACGACTGGTTGGCCCAGTGTCAGGATAATGTGAATGGGTGTATCAGGTGTTCATGACATGCTATACACAGTGAAGGCGGCACTATATCTGCTTCAAGTGGACACTGTCTCCACATAACTGGAATACTGTTGGTGGGACGATAAACCCAATAAACAAACAAACTATCATCAGCCAGAGATGCAGCAGAACACCACCACCATAATTATAACCAAAATATCGAAGACTGCCTTTATCTCTCAACAGTGCAACCGGGTCAACTAAATGAGGTCGTTGGCTGCTTTTTCCTCACCGGGTCATGGGAAAGGGCCGTAAAAAAAACTAAACTCCACTCTGGTTACGAACGCTTTGACGTTTGATATAAACACAGATGGCGATGCAAAGATTAGCCGATACGGAGGCTAGAAAAAATCACACTTACTTCCCAAGTATATAAACAAGCACGACAAAAGTCTCTGCTAAAATAGATAGCGACGTCAGAGCGGACGATATAACGTTATCTCAAAACCAATCTAAAAATGGCTATCTCTGCAGTGTGGGTCAGATAGGAAATACCTATTTGCAATGACGACTGTGGATTTATGCTTCGCTGTTCACACAGATATAGTGCATCGATGAACAGCATTTTGCAGGATCTTTTCAGATAACAATGACTTATTTGGTTAATTAAGAAAAAGAAACTTCTAGATTGTCAGATGCCGCCTTTCAGATCGCCCACATAAAGGGTACAAAATAAAAAAGATGTATGTAACCCATTAATAATAACATGCATGTGTGTGAATATATCTATATAGACAGACAGATAGACAGATGGACGGACGGACTGACAGACAGACAGACAAATAAATGTCCCAATGTATAATATGTAGTAAGAAGTGGTGGCTGTTTTTCAGTTGAAGACTTGCTTGCTTTCCAATGCGCTGTGCTATTGTTATACCAATAATTTAAAGTGACCATTATTTGCATACCTTAATGCGTTTGAACTAAGGGTCAAACTTACACCGTCCAAACAGCACTTTTCAGCGCTTTGATTCACTTTACCCTTGTGTTAACGGAGACGGTAGCTACAAATACCAACTGATTTCACCGAGCTTTTAAGAAATACTCTTCATCTGAAGTAGGCTAGTCTCTATACTGGACGGACTGAGAAACTTACTTCCATGTGCACCATCCTATATCTTTGCATGCTTAATGTAGAACAGCACACATACATCGGTTTCCATTTTAAAACATTCGGGGAAGTAGGAAGGTGGGGCATGCCCCCGCACCACCTAGTGTACACATCACAGTATGACTAGCTACGCCCATGCTTAATGTAGCACAGCACACGTACAACGGTTCCTATTTACATGCTTCCTCAAACACATCTGTCAATGATACAGACAATTCCTTTCTGAACCTTTAGATGACAAGAAACAGCCAGGATGTGAGACATCCAAGCCGCCGTAGAGAGCATGGACTTTAAACAAGCAGATGACTATCATTTCAACTAAACACTTTCTTACTTTGTTGATAAATTACATAAACATTTGACAGTAACAAACCATAACTCTGATGGGAAGTGGAGTATTTTTGCTTCTCTGTCCTGGATCTCTGGTAACATCTGTATTTACAAGCTGCATTTCTAACATCGGTATACTTGGTTTCTTTTGTTAAACAAAATTTCGCCAAACGGCTACTTTTTATAATTGCAAGCTACACTTTATTGTTGCAAGCTACCCTGTTAAAAAACGGAACACTTGGTTCTTTTCTTTGAAAAGTGTCTCACGGAACACGTCCGACATCGTGTTATTGACTGCTACACTACCTTGCCCCCCTCCACCCCCCGCATTATCACAGAGTGTACGTTTTTTTCTGCAAATTGCAGAGAACTCTGTTTTTATCGCTTCCAATGAAGCGATGACAATTAATTTTCAAAAAGGGTTACGCAAATGACACTAATATAGCTTTGTGGTTTACAACAGTTTTTATTAATATGTCAAATCAGAAGAAACGTTGGATCTAGTAATATAAGAAAATAAAACATCAATACACAAAGGCATAGATTAAAATTATTATGACAGAAAATTATAGTTTAAATTAAAATAAAATGGCCGTATACGTTTATAGTTCAACGTTCACTGTTGGAAATAAAGATACATATTGAACACTCACAAAGAGTTTCTTTAAAACAAGACGTTCGCATTAATAAAAATGGCTGTTATTACTATCACTTAAACAGGTGATGAATCCAATAACTCTTCAGTATACACTTGTCTTCATTCTTCCTGAATTGATGACCTCTGCTTTAAAGTTGTACTCATTAGCTCTGTCAAAAAGTTTAACTCAAAACTCCAATATCATTAATGCCTACCTCGCTCAACAAGACGGGTTCTTTTCGAATGTCAATGCCATAATTAAAACTCTTTAATTCGTCAATATCAAATATCGAAATACATCCTCTAAAGTTACTAAATGAAAGAAATAACAGTAAAAAGACGTTGCACATTTTTATTTTGTTGTAACAAATGTAGCCATCGATTTGTGACAACGACGAAATGTAAAGCATTCCGAATTCAGTATTGCAATAATGCGGCGCCGCCGCTTTTATTTCCTGTTTATCTCTCTGGTTATTTTATTTAAATATCGATTGTATCGACATGCAGAATAATCGGTAAAGTTCCGAATATAAAATCTAAGATTGTTCTTGAATACGCCGTAAATCCAATTAACTGATTCGTCCAATACATTATAATCTAGCACAATTAGCACTAGACTGACTAGAACGGTGGCTTACAACAGTTTTCCTATATCAAATGCATGTAACAATACTTTGCCACTTCTTTGAGGAATTTGGGCATAAATTCTGCATAAGCTCATACAAAGACGGGTTTGAACACTACCTATATTGTTAGACTGTACAAATTAAAACAAAAACACTTTAAAAGCTCATTCATTTGAAATCCAGCACGATGCTGATATTGCTAAAAATATATATCGACGTCAGAGCGAATTACCCGGACTACGATATAACGCAAACACAGAAGGAGTTGTCACGTGGTTTTCTTAGTTAACTCATTAAACACTTTAGTCACACATTTATTGATCCCTTTTGTTTTTCTGTTTTAAAGGTGGTGTGCAACGGTACTTTGAGCCTGGAATAACATTGATGAAAATACAAACATGGTATGACAGACTTTAGAGATCTTGCTCAAAAGCTCCATGATGATGTCCAAAATTTATGAGGATGTTGCCTTGGAAAACCACAAACATGGGTGCCCAAACATTATGACATGATGGCAGTGGGGTGAATCCATGCCCTGCATACGATTCATTGACATGGTGGCAGTGTGGTGAATCCATGCTCTGCATAGAGTTCATTGGCATGATGGCGGTGTGGTGAATCCATGCTCTGCATACGGTTCATTGGCATGATGGCAGTGTGGTGAATCCATGCCCTGCATACGGTTCATTGGCATGATGGCGATGTGGTGAATTCATGCTCTGCATAAATTTCATTGGCATGATGGCAGTGTGGCGAATCCATGCTCTGCATACGGTTCATTGGCATGACGGCGGTGTGGTGAATCCATGCTCTGCATAAATTTCATTGGCATGATGGCAGTGTGGCGAATCCACAATTTGTATAAATTTTATTAGCATGATGACAGTGTGGTGAAATCACGCTCTGCATAAACTTCATTGGCATGATGACAGTGTTGCCAATCCACGCTCTGTATAAACTTTATTGGCATGATGGCAGTGTCGTGAATCCACGCTCTGCAAAAACCTTATTGGCATGATGGCACAAACACATAAACTCATTGCTATTACTATAATGAAATACATGTGAGTCGGTCCCAGCCTTCTGTCGTTGAAAAAAAAATCTCGTATTTAAAACTTATATTTAGCTTAAGCACCATTCTCATGTAAACATTTATTCGAAAATGATGCAATGTTTGGTTGAGTATTGTAAACTTAATAATACTTCCTAACACTTGAAGTTATGGTAAAATCGCCTTAACTAAAACAAGACATAACCCATGGACACTATCAGTTCCTTTATGCCAAATGTCATTTGTTTGCTATATTAACATATACATTTAAATGTTGTTTAGACATAGGCGAATCGTTCTATGCTAAATTTAATTTTACTGTGAATTTTTATTACTGATAGTAAATGCTTGTTTTTCTGACACGTCGTGTCTTAGCATTATTTTAGTTATACATGTCCGACAAATACTATGCCATGTTAAACTTTTAAAAAACAGAAATTTTCACTAGACGGAAATTTAACTGGATACGAGTACTGACCTTAATAAATCTCATGCTATCAACAAGCTGACAAAGACTGAGAAACAGCCAACGCCTCATTGTGAGACTATTCAAATTGTGTATAGGATGTGCATACAGATTGTATGAAGGTCACTAATATTTATTGGAAGATGGTCTTAAGATTCTTATGCATCATGTGTAGGGCAAGGATAGCTGTTTGCCTCTTCCAAACAAAATTTCTTATTCGTCGTTTTGCATAATGTTGTCACCATTTCAAGCCAATATGGCAGCATACAATGTCTTCGGACAAATAACTTGACTCATTTAACTGCATTAAACACCACTGCAGACCATCACGAATATTAGAAAATGTACGTGACTAAGAAGCGTAAGCGCCAAACAAGAATATCTCCTTCTTGTGGTTGCTGCCTGGATCACATTTTTCTGCGAGTCTTCCTCCACCAAAATAGATAGAGCTTGCTAAAATGATCACTATTGGTCATTGCAATTCATTTCCAAAAAAAGTGTGTTGTTTTTCCTTTAAGTAAAATGTACTAACATGGAAATGAGGTCTAAGTTAATTTAATATTTTCTACTTACGTGAATCAATTCTAAACGATTAAAAATCACAGCTTGATTTTTTTTAAATTATGTTTATCTTGAAATTTCAAGCTTACTAGAATACTTAATTTTGCCTAATTGTGACAAATTCGCTCGAACGAGTGTGTTATATTTTAAATGTAAAAAATTGGAACGTTTCGCATGTTTACGTTAAAATGATAACTTATCTAAAGGTCTGAAAATAGAAACATTTAACGCCGCAGATAAATAGAATATAATTGTTTATCCCTATGCTAGTTTTTTTTTCATTTCAACGAGGAAGCAACAAAATATTGCTTTTAATAATAGAGATAAATTAAATTAAAATAAAAAGTGTGATTGGCGGAACAAACAGTTTTTATTGATTTAACTACATCACTTACCATTCTTCTGTTTGCTTGTTGTTTTTATTCGATTTGTAAATCAATTAAAATTTTCATTATTTTTAGAAAAACAGTGGGACTAATATATATCTTATCAGGAGTCATAGTATTAAAGATTCCGTAAAAGGGTCAAAAAAGAGAAAGAACAACACAAATATGGCACACGTGTGTAATTTATGGAACTTCTTTTACTAGTTTCTTGTACTAGCTTCCATTATGTAAATAATCAAAGATAACTAAGTCAATGGCATCCTTTGATGGTGGAAGTATAATTATACGGGATAAAGCACCATTGGTCTGACGTCCAATGTTATCTAAGTGGGCAATTTAGGGAAATAATGTGTATCCGACAATTGGGCATACAAATGCATGTAATCTTAAACTCGAAATTAAAGGCATGCAAGTGTACAATGGATGACATTAAGAACACGTTTTAGTTATACTGACGAATTGTGAAATGAGATAAATGGATCCAGATTAATTGTAAACACGAGTTTGCCATAGGCGCCATGATGGTGATTATTATGGAAATGAGTTTCGACAAATTTTGTCGTTGCTGTCCATTACTTGTGTCGCCGGAGGTCCGTTTTAGATTTCTTGAAAATGAAGTCAGTATAAAGACACATTCAGAATCAGGCTTATGCCATACGATCATGTCAGCGTGTCAGACCATAGATGGATCCATGGCCTCACAATCCTGTGCCTTACACGTTGACCAAATTTAGTTCAGAAACAATGACCAATTGATATACCATTTACTCAGATGCTGCATATTGAACACAATTGTGATAGAAAATTTGCATATACATTTACAACAAAAATGTTGCTACAGTGAAAGTCCTATTTTTCACTAATTACTAATAGTATCAAACAACGTCAAATGTCACGTTGACTTCTTCGCGTAACGTCAGTATGACGTCATTACGGCGATAGATAGACGACGTTGCATTGGGCAGCCCCTCCACCCACGGACCCAATCACCAACGTGCCGTTGTAGTAGGACGCTGAGGTCGATTTCATTATCATGGTCCCGTCGTCGGAAAAAATCTCCTCGATCTCGCTGATGCTGTAGTCACGTATTTTCACTCTGATCACCTGAAATGGGAGTTTTCACATTCAAAGCGTGCAAAGAAAAGCACCTAGAAATCACAGGCATCAAATATTTTATTAAATAATTTTAATTTTGTACAGCTATTTATTGGTTGAATTCTTTAAGAGCAAATGCTCCAGCTGTACCCATTTTACAAAAAGAAAACAAGACAAGAAACAAAACTAAAACAAAATCAAACTAAACAAAACAAACAACAACAACAAACAACAACAACAAAGCAAACAAAACAAACAAAAACTAACACAAAAAACAACACGTAAACCATATCATTTTTTAATTTTGATATGTTCAGTATACATAGAACTACAAAATATGGCAAAATGAAAAAAATATGTATGAAACAGTTTTCAAGAAATTCGCCAGACTTGAGAAAAACAACTGATTTTATTTGCATACTACATTGTGGTCAAATTATTATATTGTATTGGAAATCGCATATATATATGTGTGTGTGTGTGTGTGTGTGTGTGTGTGTGTGTGTGTGTGTGTGTGTGTGTGTGTGTGTGTGTGTGTGTGTGTGTGTGTGTGTGTGTGTGTGTGTGTGTATTTTTATTATTATTTGTTTTACTGTATAAGTGTTTATGGTATCTGTTCTTGTTTTGTTGCTAAATCGATTGTATGCAACACATAAAAAGAGATTTCATTTTTACAAAAATATTGTTATTCATACTTTTCTTGGGTATTTAAATACTTTGTAAACATGGAAAAATGCACAGAAAAAGTCTGTGACCCTACGGTCAGGGTAATGATTATAACAAGACAAAAACGAGCACATAAACCTCCTTTTATCTTTCTATATTTGAATTCAGCATACTTTTAAATTTATAATAAGTATACCTTAAGGTATGCATTGAAAACAATTCTTAGATAAGGATTTTAGAATATTTAGGAAATAGCATTTTGTACTAGTTTTTCAAATTATCACAAAATTTTTATCCATTTACACTCTGTTCTCATTTTTTTTGCTATGTAGAACAGTTGTTGTTTTGTGTTATTTAAGTTTGTTTAAAGAATAAATCATGTACATCTATATACTTTGCTTTACTCTATAAAAATTCATTATCTTATATGTATATTTGAATTGTTCCCTTTGTATATGACATAAAACACCTAGATGACCCCTAGGTTGGTGTTAGAGTTATTACTCAAAAATAAAGTTTGTAACCCCACCTTTTGTTTTCTTTTTTTTTTTTGTAGAACTCGTTATACCTTAAACTACAATATATACTAAAGGAAAAAAAAGTTTAGCAAGTTGTTTACGTATTTGGTTTTCGTCTATAAATCAATATGACTAAAACGTTTCCGTATGGACCAATTGTGCCAACATGATTACCCCCTTTTTTAAAACTACACCATTATGTCAGCGTGAACGTAACTTTCACGAAAATCCCGTGCAGTATGTGCACAACACAACGGACGATTCCTTCGCGGGTCACAAAGTTCCATTGGAGTCAATCCTTTCTGAACTTGCTAAACTTTTTTTCCTTCAGTATATGAAAAAAAATCTTAAGGAGATCAAACTGAAGAAATTGTCTTGAAACTTATTGGCGCCGCTCTTGAGAGCGGTGCCTCTTATGGAATGCATTTTTTATGGGGACGATAGTGTAGCAGCCAATAACACAGTTTCGGAGGTGTTCCTTGAGACACTTTTCAGAGAAAAGAGTCAAGTGTGTTTGTTTTTTAAAAGGGGAGCTTGCAACAATAAAAAGTAGCATAAAACATAGCCGTTTGACGAAGTTTTGTTAAACAAAAGAATCCGAGGAAACCGATGTTAGAAATGCAGCTTGCAAGTACAGAAATAGCAGATAAAAAGCAAAACACACAAAGTAGCAAAAATACACCATTTCCCATTAGAGTTATGGTTCCTTACTGTCAAATGTTTATGGAACTAATCAACAGAGTAAGAAAGTGTTTAGTTCCCAGGATAGTCATCTTCTTGTTTAAAGCGCAAGCTCTCTGTCGCACATCGGATGTCTCACGTCCTGGCTCTTTCTTGTTGAGTGTTAGCATGTGGCTACAGGAAATAACCTGTTTTATTAAAATTACTACTTTACACTGTTTTCATTTCATGGCTACTGAACCTTTTAATACTTTTTTTTAGATTCCGCGCGTTTTGTGCAAAGCATATTGGGTACGTCACGAATAGAAGGGGATATTCGCCAATATTCAACTTCTAATTTGCAAATTGCAACACTGCATATAATATTTTACGTGTTGTTTTTTTTACATGTATCTAGTTCACATTTCTCGTATACAATGTGGAAATACAAATCTCAAGTCACAATTATCAAGTCACAAATTTCATGTTCGCTTACACTTTACAAGTTTCAAATCTCAAAATTACAATTCTCAAGTCACACATTACTAATGTACAATATGGAAGGGGATATCCGCCAATATTCTAATTACTATTTCTAACTTTCAATACTCGGATTTGTCAGTTCAAATGTCAATTTGTTAATTGCAACACCGCACATGCTAAAATACAGCTATCTAATTACATCCTAACTTTTGTATATATCACATGAAAATGTCCACATTTCAACATTACATTTGAACAATTTCACATTTCCCGCATATACAATTTACAAGCTACAAATCGCGGGGCGAAAATCACGAATACATTTTACATTTCTAGAATCTAATTTACGAGTTACTAATCTAGAGGCGCAAATCTCTTATGTAAAATGTACACCGCATCAACGCATATTTTCATATATTTTCACGTGTTAATCCATCATTCAAATCAGTTTTTCTTTATAAAGAAAGATTCAATGGTGTTCCCAAACTAAAGGATAAAACGTTTTTAACATTTTAAATATTGACCATCTCCACATTTCGCAAAAACATATTTATTTAAAGTAATCTTTTAGCTTAAAACATTCCTTTATTTAACTATATCAAACTGTTTACACTATTTGTTTACAAATTAAATAACTTTGTTAATTATCTATTATATTCCATAAGCATGAAGCTTATATGTAAGTTTGGAGAATTGATGTGAATCTTCAATTTCCTGAGTTTTTTTCCTTTTCTTTTTTAATTTCATTGTTAATTTTCACTTTTCTTTTGACAAGTAACAAGTTATTGTGTACATAGATTATGTTTTTTAATGTATATCCTTATATATCAACATATCATCACTAGTATCCTCTTTAGATATTTACTTGTCCAGTTGCATATTTATTTATTGATAAGAAATGACCACTCCTAAAATTTTATCCTTTAATTGTAGAGGCCTTAGGGAAAATAAGAAAAGAAAGGATGTTTTTAAATTGTTTAAAGAGAAAAAGGCAGATATCATCTGTCTGCAGGAAACACACTTTACTAAAGAACTTGACAAAAAAACATTTATAAAGACTGGGGTGGACAATGTTTTTATGATCATGGAAAATCTAATGCTAAAGGGATTGCTGTTCTTATAAGAAAAGATTTATCTTTACAAATTAAACAGATTCATTCAGACAATAATGGAATATTTAGATAATATACATTCTATCAAGGACAGTGATATAGTACTTTCAATCGATGATGACCTATTTTTAGAAACCTTATTAATGGAAATTAGGGGAAAAACTATATCGTATTTAAGTTTCAAGAAGAAAAATGACCACAATAAAGACAAAATATTTAACAGATAAAATAACCAAACTTGAACGTCGCCTTAAAGAAAATAATAAAAATATATTACAACAATTACCGAAAGAACTGCAACACTTAAGATTTAAAAAAAATTATAAGAAGAAGGGCTAACTGGATTAAAAGTGGTGAAAAAAGGTGGGGTTTTTTTTCTAAATTATAAAAAAAAAATAATGGTAATAAAAATATTCCTTTTCTAGAGAAAGAACATGGATCACACATATATGATCAGAAACATACTTTAAATGAAACTTGAAACTTTTATAAACAACTATATGAAAATACCAGTCAGCAAAATATTCACTATCTAAATGGAATCACAGCAGCAAAACTCACTCCGCAAGAAGTATTAAATTTAGAAGGAAATTTAACATATGATGAAATACTCAATACACTTAAAATATGAAAAATGACAAAATCCCTGGCTCGGATGGATTTACCCCTAACTTTTTCAAGTTTTTTGCAGCAAAATTGGCAGCTTTATTGTAAGGGCAATTAATTGTGCATTTAAAAAGGAACATTATCGCAAAGTATGAAACTTGGAACCATTATCTGCATCCTAAAAGAAAAAAAAAACACAAAACAATTCTAAAAAATGGAGACATGTTACGTTATCAAATGTTATCTACAAACTAGCCTCAGGAAGTAAAGCTAATAGATTGAAAAGTGTCATAGATAAATTAGTTTCTAAAGAACAAACTGGATTCGTTCAGGGTAGAAATATTATTGAAAACACAAGACTCCTGTATGATATTATGAATACTACTGAAAAGGAACAAAAACCAGGAAAATTAATGCTAATCGATTTTGAAAAAGCATTTGACACACTATCATTTAACCTTATTTAAGAGACATTATACTTCTTTAATTTTGGAAATGAATTTATTAAATGGATAAAATTATGCTTGTATAATACAAGTAGCTGTGTTTAACTAAATGGTTTCTTATCAGAATTCTTCACAGTAAAGCGTGGATGTAGACAAGGAGACCCCATATCCCCTTATATTTTTATTTTATGCACAGAAATATTAACATCAAAAATAAAGAATTCTAAAAATATTAAAGGAGTTACTATCAATGGAGAGGAGTATGAAATATCTCAGTTCGATGATGATACCCCCTCTTAATGGATGGATCAAATCTATCACTAAAAATGCCTTAGATACTTTGGACAAATTTTATTATCTCAGGACTTAAAGTTAATTTTGATAAAAACAAAGCTTATGGGATCAGTAAAGCACAGTACCAGAGCAATAAAAACAAAATAGAAATTAAAATGGGGTGAAACACAATTTACTGTATTAGGAATAAACTTTGATGTATCCTTTGAAAAAAATAACAAATTTTAATTTTAACCCGAAAATAACTAAACTAAATAACTTAATACTGTACTGGAAAAGACGTAAATTAACACCAATTGGAAAAATAACTGTCGTCAAGTCATTACTTTTGCCATTGTTTACCAATTGTTTCATTAATCTCCCTACCCCAGATACAAAAACTACCAAAACTATTAACAGTATTATGTATAATTTTGTATAGGAGAAAAAATCTAGAATTAAAAAAGAAATATTAGTAAAAAGAATATGAAGAAGGTGGACTTGGTATGATTGATATTGAACAATATATCCACAGATTAAAAGTAAAGTGGTTAAGATCTTATATTGTTAATTCCAGTAGTAAATGCTTCCAATTGGTAGATACCCAATTAAACCTTCAAAAGATATTAACTACAGGAACACTATACAGCCATATTGGTATAAAAAGTATAAAAATACTTTCTGAAAGGATGTCTTAAAGGCATATATTACATTTGAAAAAAAAAACCTATCCATACAACTGAAGGTTTCTTAAACCTGCCTCTCTTTTACAGTGAATTATTTAGTAAAAACACGGACACCGTTTATTCATAAAAACTATATTTGACAAATAGATTTTTTTTGGACAAGACATTATGATACAAAAAGATGCTTTTTTAAAAAGAGAAGAACTTAAAAATAAGCTTAATATAAAAGTGGATTTTTTGCAGTACCATACACGATTATAAAACCTTGTTGATTTTTACTTTTAATACACTGAGAAACAATAGTTAAATTGAGACTATTGACTATATATATATATATATATATATATATATATATATATATATATATATATATATATATATATATATATATATATATATATATATATATATATATATGTAAAAGAAAGAACACTAACCCTACAATTACTGGACTAATATCAAATTTAAATTTCTCATAACATACATATAAAGAAACAAAAACTAACTGATTCTTCATTCAAACAAAACTGGGCAACTGTGCAACTTTTCACTAATTTATCATGTATATCTGTGTTAACAGATACTGTAACAGATACACAAATGCAGAATACCATGTAGACTTTTATGTACCCCTACTTATAAATATAACACAGAAATGTCCACCTATAAACTGAATGTATCGCTTAAACTGGTCCGCGTTCGTGTGTACTTTCAAGTTGTGAGTTTCTTACCGACAGTATCAGGCACATGTCTTATTATTTATGCTATACAAATTTATGGATATTATTCTGTACTTAACTGCTGATCATGATATGAATACGTTTATAAAGGCCTATGTGATTATAAAAGATCAAGTGATAATTCCGTGTGAGTGGCACATTCAGAAAAATGCGTGATACATTCGTGACATGTACTGTAGACATGCATCAATAAAAGTTGGTCCATATTTACACGTCTCTACCTTTTCTTTAAACAGTATGAATATGTTCAAATATTGTTCGTATTTTTATCTCTCAGGTCTGACAGCCCCTACACCCCCGCCCTTTCAACCTCTATGGTCCCACCTTCTTTAATTTAACTGCACATATCCTGATTTAACCGAATTGATCAGAGCTGGCAAAATTCCGTAAACTGTACATATTATTGAGTTCGAACCAAAGACCTCCTCCGTAAGACCTCTATCACCTGGCCTACTTGGGCAGAGAGCTTTTAACCTTCCTTAGCTAGGTATCAACTGGACAGCACGACCAGTACATAGCATGTTCCTGCTCCACATAGTTCTCTGATGAATTAATTCTGACGCCACTAAAAAGGCTGGAAAATCCCATTGCCAAGGGCGGGGGTCGAATCCAAGACTCATTCTCTTGAGGTAGGTGCTCTAGCAACTGAGCTGCATTGGCACCTGACTCTGGGGAAATTATTCTCACTACATCACGTACTCCTGTTGATGTAGTTCAATTCCAATGCATTGTAAACAAATCAGAATATGAATGAAAGAGTATGTTCTTCTGGAAATGTTCGATATGTATATTAAATTGGCTTGAATGTAGTTTTAAGAAAACAAAGACTTAAAAGGTTAAATTACTTGCAGAAATTTAATATACATAATAACTACTTTTTGCGGAAATATGAAATTGTTTAAAGGTAATAATGAAATTTGAACATTTTCATGTGATATATACAAGCTAGAATGTGATATAAAGCGGTATTTAGCATGCGCGGTGTTGCAATTTACAAATTAACATTTGAAGTCAAGTGTATTGAAAGTTAGAAATAGTAATAAGAATATTGGCTGATATCCCCTTTCATAGTCAAGTGACGACTGTTACTGAATTGTCAGTACAAAACTTACTGGGACTGAGACTAGTGATTTCGTTGTTTATCCGTAAAGTGAAAGTCACGTAACCTTTCGTCGCGTCATTAAGCGCGCGGTAAAAAATAGCCGCAATGATTACCTTAGGTTTTTTGTAAACAATCGAAAAAGCGCGATTTTAATCAGTGAAGGTTGTAAACATGTGCATTATAGTCAAAAGTTACATTAGTAGCAACGAATGCATCCATTACTATTTTCACGTATTGAATTATTCACTGACCTCAAAATTCGATACTCGGCTTTTAAGCAAAGTAAATGAGGACCGTTGTCCAATAATTTATACCATTTTTAAAGGTTGAAAGGTCGTGTGCTGTTTTCTTGTTTCGTTGATCGGTAAACCAATTATAGTTCACGGCTCTGCGACAATCGGTAGTGAGGTTTTTGTTACTCTCGGGTAGTTTATTCCCTAGTTTCAAGGGGCGTGCCTGGGCTTACGCACTTACGCACGTGCGTACAGTTGCTTCCAAAAATTGAAAAAAAAAAAAAAACGTCAAAAAGCAAATAAAAATCGTACATAACCTGGGTTAGGCACTACTAGTTAGTTATTTATTTTTTTAAATTAGTGTTCTTTTTTCAAATTCTACAAATACTTCTACAATCCTACCTGACGTATTTCTGTCCCTTCCTGCTCGTTGTACTGTGACAGAGAGAGTACCCCCCCCCCCCCCGAAAGCATCTACGGCGTTCTAAGGAACCCCTCCACCCCACCCCCAGGAATAGTGCGTATACTCAAAGGTCGCCTAGGCACGCCCCTGGTTTCGTATGTGAAGGGACTCCAACTAGTAAAAACTACATTCTTACCTTGTGAGTAGGTATTTGGTATATAATTACTGCAAAAATACTTTTTGAACTTTTTAAAACTTTTAGAAAACACTTAAGACTGAAGAATGCGCTTAAAAAGAATTTTATTGACTGAGATAAAGGTTGAGCGCTTTTTTTAAAAAAAAATAAGCAAATTAAAAATAAAACTTATATTTCTTTTATAAAGTATATGAAAATACCTTCTCACAAGAGAGATAAACATTTTTTTCATTTCGAAAATGGGCAAACACCGCTCTGGTTGTCTCACATTCGAGCTCTCTTTTTTATACCTGGGATGGAGCGCTGAATTTGAAGATGTCATAGAAGTCCAGGATTCGCCAGGTGATCGGGTGGCAGCCAATCCACAGGTCTCCGGTGTCTGGATCTACCTCAATGTTGTCCACGCCAGTCTCGGTGGGGTAGCTCTAACAATGCCAAAGACACCAGAAGAGATAAAAGAAATCGGTATGTATACTATATGTATTTTATATTACGTCATAATGCTTTGCAACGGGACATATGGTTATATGGTGCCACTATTCTTTCCTGGTTTCGTATACATGAACCTTTGCAATGTACACATGAAACCCTACCTATGTAAACGTTATTATTTAGCTTACAAATCCAAGAGTTAAAGGCGGTATCCGACAGTTTTGCCTGTGTCGAATATATGTAACAATATCTGACCGCTGTTTGGGGTATTTGTGCATAATTTCTCCAGAAATATCACACTTTAATCTAAGCTAAGACGATTTTAAACAGTATCTCAATTTCAAGGCAGTACTAGTTAATCAACACTCAAAATGTCCATTCTTTTTAAATCTATAAATAAAAACTTTTGGAATTTCTGCTAAAAATAGTTATCGACGTCAGAGTGGATGACGTGGATGATCTCAAATATAAGTGGTCACGTGATTGCCTTATTTTATATCTAATATCTAACTGTGCATCGTGGCTCAGATAGGAAGTGCGTTTTTGTAATGACGATTGTGGCGTTATGTTTCACTTATCACATAGGTGAAGGCTATCAATTTAACCGCATTTCGCGGGACCTGTTCAGGTAAATGAGGTATTTGATTGTTTAAGGAAAATACATTGATCAAAACTGTCGGACACCAGCTTTAAAAAACAAGGTCAAAAAGAAATGTTGTTTTTATTAAAATTCACCGCCGCTTTTTTGTCTGGTCGTGTTCGATTTTATACTCCAAAACAGTCTTGAAATAACATAAATAAAAGTAGCACCGCGCAACCATATGCGCTGTTGCAAACATTTTAACATTTAATATCACGTCTTTATTTTAAATAGCTAAATTTTTTGTCGTTTACTGAATATGTTTGATCAATTTGTTAGACCGAACAAACAATCCACATTACAGTTTCGAATTTGGGGGAAAACAAAGAAGACAAGTTATAGCCAAAAGTGCGAGATATACCCACCCAGACAGGCACTAGATTGTTGGACGAGTCCCTTCTGAATCCATGGAGAGTCTTCCGGCCCCATTCAGCCATGTACACGAACCTTTTTAGAATAAGGATATAAGAGTAAAGTTGTCACATGCAGAATTATGCTGAGGCTGAGTGTCCAAGAAATAAAATCAAAGCGCTCAGAAAGCGGTGTTTGGCGGTGTAAGTTTAACCCTGTACGAGATTACCGATGTGCAAACAATGGTCAATGTTATTCCGCAGTAAATCAAATACAACGCAGTAAAACATTAGAAAACAGGCAAGTATTCAGCTACAAGTAAAAGTTGGTATCCGACAGTTTGGTCCAAAATGATTTTTCTTAAATAACCAATAAGTCATTGATACCTGAAAAGGTCTTGCAAAATGCTGTTTATTGATGCCAAAGATCTGTGTGAACAGTCAAGGATAAATCCCCACTCGTCAGTGCAAACATGATTTCCTAACCAAGCCACGCTGCAGAGATAATTATTTTCAAACTTAGAACACCACGTGACCACTTACTTTTATATAGTCATCCGGGTAATCCGCTCTAACGTCGATATCTTTTTTTTTTAGCTGAGACCACTATGGCGCATTTTTAAAAGTTGGAAGGACTGAACATTTAGAAACATATTTTCGCGATTAGTTCACTCTAATGATAAAAGATAGTGTTAAAAATTGTCTCTAAAGCAACTAGTATCGGTTTATGCAAAAAATATGACCAAATTCCCCAAAGCGGTGGTTAAATATTGGTACGTGCTTTTAATATAGGCAAACTGTTGGATACCACATTTAACGCCAATTCTAAAAAAACATTACATCAGAGTCACTAACATCCGATAATAGAAAACATTTTATTAAATATTATATACTTTCCATATAAGTTTGCATTTTAACTTAAGTAAGGCCATAAACTATGTATGAAATTAACTCCTACTTCTCACGCCGCTGTGAATCTAAAAAAATCCCGTGTGTTCCATTCCTCTCCTTGACCTACGTTATTACATATTATTCAATACCCTGGTTCACAGCCGCAGAAGGCTCCGCGCGGGATATCGCAAATGGCTTAGGCTAGTAAATGATACAAAGTCAGTGGAACACTCATTCTAAGAAGTTCGCTCCCCATTTCGACCCTTTCGTCTAGTCAAGGAGTGATATTCGTACGCGGTATTGTTCATTCATAAATCTGCATAATTTTATGTATAGCTGAATTACACAATATAATGAACTTCAGGTTTAAACAGAATTTAATATTAACATTCGGTCTCCTTAAACATACATATTTGTTGTGTACACGCACTACTTCTTCCCAGACATGAGTAACTGACCCAATCGGAACTCCTCGGGTAATTCCGTCCTCGGGACAATCATCCCTCGGATGTATCTGGTGCAATAATACTTAATGAAATCACGATCGTTTTGTTGGCCGGAAGTCGGAAGAAGTATATGCCCAAGAAGTTCGCACAAAACATCAACACTGCCATCATTTGACAGCTGCGTGCCTGCTGCGCTGGGTAAATTAAAATCGGATGATTTAAATTTGAAGCCACCACAAATTGAAGTTTTACTGGCATCGCACTGTAGTGAGCTGTCACCCGAGCTACCATCTTTGTTTTGACGTCTGTCTCAAAAGAAGTCCTATTTAGATAAATGGCCGAGGTGATCCGAGAGATGATTCGTGAATTATCCGAGGTGTTCCGATTGTAACTGACTGCGAGTACTCAAGATCGTGCAATGTCAATCCTATGTGCTTCTGAAATCCATCTCTCTCGCAAGTGACACCGCCCCAAAAGATAAGAATTATAAATTGTTGTTGTCATTTATGGACATATTTTGACGAATGATTCACTGCAATTCAGCTGAAACAGTACAAGTATAAATAGAAATTTAATTATGATTATGATTAATTACCATTAAGGGTACAATGTATTTGTCTTTCAAAAGACCAATTTTCAATGAAAATATCAGAAAAAAGTAACAGAATGACGACAAAGTATCATATGATATATGTTTTATGCAAATGACTAACATTAATACCGAGTCCAGAATAATCCTGAGTTAAAGTAGCCTAGGTCAGAGAATATATCCAGTCCAGAATAATTCTGAGTTGAAGCATCCTATGTCAGAGTATACACCCAGTCCAGAACATACCCACGGTAAAGTAGCCTAGGTCAGTGTATACACCCAGTCCAGAATATACCCAGGGTAAAGTAGCCTAGGTCAGAATACACACCCAGTCCAGAATATATCCAGGGTAATGTAGCCTAGGTCAAAGTACACACCCAGTCCAGAATATACCCAGGGTAAAGTAGCCTAGGTCAGTGTACACACCCAGTCCAGAATATTCCCAGGATAAAGTAGCCTAGGTCAGTGTACACACCTGGTCCAGAATATACCCAGGGTAAAGTAGCCTAGGTCAGTGTATACACCCGGTCCAGAATAATCCTGAGTTAAAGTAGCCTAGGTCAGTGTACACAACCGGTCCAGAATATATGCAGGGTAAAGTAGCCTAGGTCAGTGTACACACCCGGTCCAGAATATACCCAGGGTAAAGTAGCCTAGGTCAGTGTACACACCCGGTCCAGAATATACCCAGGGTAAAGTAGCCTAGGTCAGTGTATACACCCGGTCCAGAACAATCCTGAGTTAAAGTAGCCTAGGTCAGAGTATACACCCAGTCCAGAATATACGCAGGGTAAAGTAGCCTAGGTCAGAGTATACACCCAGTCCAGAATATACCCAGGGTAAAGTAGCTTAGGTCAGTGTATACACCCGGTCCAGAATAATCCTGAGTTAAAGTAGCCTAGGTCAGAGTACACACCCGGTCCAGAATAATCCTGAGTTAAAGTAGCCTAGGTCAGAGTATACACCCAGTCCAGAATAATCCTGAGTTTAATCTGGACAGCATGTGTGGTTAAGGAAATAATATGGCCTGTTACACAAAACTTATTGCCTTCCATATATGCTATATAGTGCTCATACGCATGTTCCCTGCTGTCTTAAAACCTTTAATATCGTATTAATAGCTCAAGTGGTAGAGCGGCTACTTGCGGATAGGGCAGGTCGCGGATTCAAACCCCAGCCGGGTCAAAACAAAGACCAAAGTTGGTAGTAGTGGCTTCCCTCCTAACGCTCGGGGCTAAGGGTCAGCATTTCGCCTGAATCGTCGATGTCAGTATAATGGACCGGCCGGGTTCAGTCCCTGCGCACCTCATAAGTTCCCCTGTGCTATAATGATAGAAATGTCGCTGCACAGTATCGGCAAAAATGCCAGTAAATCCCAAATCCCAATCCCGTATCAAATTGTCACTTACTTCCCATCAGGAGACACATTTATGCCGTTGGGATTGATGAAACCGGAAGCTACCTCTCTGGCCTTGTACCCGTTATAGTAGAAAATCTTCCCCAGGGAGGGACGAAGCATGTTTTCAAGGAATATCTTTAACATATCCCTGAACTGCCAGTACTTGGTGATGTAAAACTGGTCGCGGCCGACCACAACAAGGTCGTTCATGCTGATTGAAAGAAAAATTAAAGGTACTGTTCAATTTAATGGTCGTGTCCAACTATTCGACTTCATTTTACTGTTCCAAAAATTAAAAAAAAATATTTCGTACAAAATCAGTATGAATTGTGTGTTGTTTTCTTAATAATTGATTGTTAAATTTACTTTTACTCTTTTGGACAACCTCGGCCATTTTTGCTAAAAAATTGTTCAAGAAGTTACCTTTTCAACTTACTAGCGAAGTCCATTGTTTAGGAACTAGTCTAAGTTTTCTTTTTACTCAACTTGAGGCATCGTTCAAATATATGTGATATTGGTCGAGGACTTCCGATTAACGACGGAAGATACTGTAAAGAAAGACTGCAGTGTTCGTATATGAGCCTTGACAATCTTGTATCTCAAACCAACATTTGCATTATCAATTAACAGAACAACTCATTTAGTATATATAAATGTCATGTTTTAATGAATAAACCTATCTGTAAATTCATGTTTGGCACATTTTAGCACCGTTTGTCCGAGCCACACGAGTGCTTTCGTTTTCATAAATAAAGAAAGGCGTTTTCAAAATTCTTTCACCGCAATGGTTTTATTGCTTCTAAGTATAATAGCAGTATGAAAACACTAATGCAGAAAGGCATAAGCCATCCTGCATTTTATGGAAATGTTTTATAGAAGTTAAAGAAAATTAAGGGTCTCATTAACTTTTCTGACCACTTTACAAAACTTATCAGAAAATGTATTGCAGACGGTTACAACCCGGGAATCCTTCGTTGTACTGCATTGCTTGCAATTGACCCTTTTACAGTCAAGAACTTGCATTGCTTTTAAATTACACGATGACCGGACAGGTCGTTGAGACTATATGAAAACAGTGACTTAAAGCCATAATTGGACAGTTACTGTTGGAATTCTTGTCTCTTCATCTCTCCAGTCGTGCCCTATATAGATGAGACAACTTGAGCAGTCTCCATACCCTTTACGTGAGATTGCACAGTAGGTATAACATCGGGATTTTAGTACCATTCTTACATATAATATGCCAACTGCGGATAAATCCTCGGCTTTTCATGAACTTTTTTTTTATCTTATAAGCTCATAACAATACTACGTTTTATTTTGTTGGTAGGTTGTTTTCTAAATTTCGATGTTTTTTTTCGTATTTTTTACATTTCACTTTTGACATTTTTGGGACATGATGTCATGGCATTATATGCCATATTTAAATTGATATTGTTACATATCAGCGCTTGGGATGTTTTATTTTTTCTTATAATATATCAGCGCTTGGGCTGTTTTATTTCCAACTGATCTCTCGTTTGGGGTTTTTGTTTTTACGTTGCCGAGGCTTTTATCTACTGTACATACTGTACATATGTTTATAGTTTAATTTGTTGCTAGTTGTTATGTATGTATATAAGTTCATTGTATCTGTTTTATATCCCGATGCAGGTGCTTACTGTTAGTTGTTTCACTTTGACGGGATGTTGTTATTTACACTGTTTGTTTGCTAGAAAAAACCTTCAGGAAGTGCGAGGTTGGAGCGCTCAACAAACCAGGTTTAAGCACCCCAGTTGGTCCTTTTGCCGATTGACCGTTCCAATGCGGTAACTGATGGTTTTTCTTTATGTGTGTTATGTCTCGTCTCTGTGTTTTTGTCACATTTGCATTTACCTTGTTTGCCTTTGTCTATTGGTAGATAAAATTCTGAAGACCGTTAACATCAGTACAAGTTCATAACCACTGTGCTATTTCACGATTGTCATCTGTGTGTGAGTAAAATTGATGTTTTGTATAACCACTACAGACGCTATCGATCTATTTTTAGAAATAGAGAAACGAATAACCAATAATTTTCATAAGATATAAAAACATGTTAATACAAAGAACAACTTTACATATAATTAATACTGCATACTCGCTATAGTTTTACATAAAAAGAACGTCGTTTACCGAAATAGGAACCGTATGTTGGGAATGTGTAAATCGCGAAACTTCCGGAGTTCCGAACGCCTTGTCCATTTTCCCTCGATCAGTCTCTAGCTAGAAGCGCGCCGCCTATATATTGAATGCTGAAAAATTTTGCACATGCGAGCGGATGTCTTACACGTTCTGAACATACGGGTCTTAATTCGGTAAATGGTGTTCTTTTTATATTTATTTGTATTGGTTCTTTGTTTGTAACTTCCACGCAAACGAGGTATTTTTACTTTTTAAATTTGTAAACATTAATGTACAACTGAAGGTTATACTTGTTATTGAAGACATGTTTGTCCCTTTTTTAGGATTGTACATATAAGTAGCCTTATATACCAGAATTAAATTATTCCAGTGATTTTAATGTTTACTTAATAATTATAGATCAGTCATCTCTAAATTTCTAGTAAATATTAATTTTCATTGTTGCGTCGCCTTTTGATGCTTCCCATTGAGTGAATACTTACTAACTGAAACCTGGATCCGTGATTGTCTTAATGTACTTCAGGGTGGCATGGGGCATGACCTCAAACACCTCGATCCTGTCCTCCTTAGGTGGGTGGGTGAGGACGTACAGCAGCGTTTGACCTGTCAGAACAGAACAGATCTTTATTCCGTAATTATAAAGTGAATATTTAGTGCATAAGCACTAGTTTTTAGTAACTGTTTTATTCAGATAATGCCTGTTTCAATCGTGACAAAACGTAGTTCCACGTTGTTGTTTTTCAGAATTTGATATGAAACGAAAGATAATGTTACACAGTTAAATCCAAAACTACATTAATAAAATCAGTCTCTTTAATCTTAATTCAATGTGATTATAACATGCAACCTAAATGAAAAACGTAAGCATAAATAAACCCACCTCCAGAAGTGAGCAAGAATAGAATATCCAGACTCTCGAGTAACGTTACCAACATAGGACGATTGCATATATGGAGCTGCCGGTTTTGTTGTCTTACAATTTGAGTACTTCTAGGCTAACGATAAACATTTGATTTAGAACCAGCTTGACAAGATTTTTTTAACACTGGAAGATTTTGTGCGCATTCGTTGCTTTCGAGACTGTTTATTGATTGTACTTTATGCTTCAAATAATGCAACTCGGATAAAGTACGTCTAGATACTGTTTATGACATCTGAAAAAGTTTCGAGGTTGCAGTAGGTTAAACAGTATGAAATAATAACACTGATTTTTTTCTCCCATGACAGTAACATTTACATCTAATTTTCGCTTGCACTTTTGATTACATAAGTGGATATTAATATTTTTGTTAGAAAAATCTTCAGGAAGTGCTAGGTTGGAACGCTCCACAAACCAAGTTTATGCACCCCAGTCGGCCCTTTTTGCCGACTGACCGTTCCAATGCGGTAACTTACGATTTTCCTTTTTGTGTGTTTTGTCTCGTCTCTGTGTTTTTGTCACATTTACATTTACCCTGTTTGCCTTTTTTCTAGAGGTAGATAAGATTTAAATATCTGTCGAAATTTTGATAGGACCTTTTCTTATTTATTTATATTTTTGCAAATGGCATGGATCTTATAGCTTAAGTCTGACAAAATTGGAGTGCTAAATGTATTTATTTCTTAAACATGGACGCCTAACGGCCAGGAGGCTTACAGAGACAGAACACAAAGCTGTAGCAGTTTAGTTTAATTGTTTCCCATGGCCCCACTGCACTGGCCGAGACGTAACTGTCAACAACTCAGTCACTCACCGCGTGGGTTCGAGTTTCCGTTACGGATAGATCTTTTATGTGGACTGGTCTTCTAGCAAACCTGTTGTACGCCGATGGTGTGACCTAGACATCATTTGTAATGGGTCTTTCTCCACCATTTAAGGTAGAACGTTGATAGTATGGCCATAAATGTATCAAAGCGACGTTTCTACAAGCATTCCAGTGCCATCATCTCACCTGTTTGTGGATCGTTCCATGCGCTGATGCCATGAGGGGCACCCAGGAAGTCAGGTCTGGCCGGGGCGTTAACAATCCGCATCACCTCTATCTTGTCACCGTCACTGTATATGTTCTTCATCCGTATAGTACCGGGAACACCCGAGAAGGAAAATTCCTGTAAGTGGTTTTAATGGAAATAAAACCTTTCATCGGTAGTAAGAAGTGATCAACAGTATGTCTATTATAAACGCTAATGAATTATAACTCCTTCGGGAAAATAACAGAAAAGGGTTAAGTGAAAAATGACCGTAAAAAGATTTTAAAAACAAGCTTCGTTGTCGATGAAAATTAGTCCTGAATCCTCCAGAACTTTATCTTAGTTTAAATAAAAGTGGAATTAGTTTACCATTAAAACACTGTGAAAATTCACGGCCACCAACAGTAGTAACATGTTGTCATCTAATGGCATACAAGGAAACAAGCAGATGCATAGTTATAGAAAGTATAACATATTTAAAAATCAATATCTGTATCATTAATTAAGGAAATCATATGTTAGTTAATGCACCTTACCGACGAGAAGATCATGTTTCCATTTCCCACGTGTGTAACGTCCTCACACGAGTGACCATCTATTTATAGCAAAAAAAAAATCAATCTAATTAAAATCATATGTAAACAGCTCCGCTATCAGGATTTGACGACGAGTCAATAAAACCTTTCCAACCAATCAGATTGTCGCCTACAAAATCGCAAAAGTAAATGATGATCCGAAGCGTCCCGAATGTATCAATTTAATGGCTGCGTCCATTTACAAAGAAATGTAAACATGAACACTCCGCGCAAGACTTATGTCACTGAAGACAGGTGCGTTGTATGCGGTATCCCCTTTGTGTCAACATCAGTGACATCTTCAGGTCGAAAGTTTACAAGCAAGCATTTGCAGAACAAACTTAAACTGAGTGACGAAAAACACTTTTCTACTAAATCATCGATAGCGGCCATTTTGCGACTCTTACCGAAAGCGGTATGCATTACGCTCTCTGATTGGCTGTTATAAAAATAGTATTCGAGGAAAACCATTCTTGTTTATTGACGGTATTTGCGGACCGTCATCAGAACTTACATTTTGCAAGATCTGACTTTAGTGAGATTGCAAAAAAATATACCTATTAAATGTAGAATATTGATTACAATTATCTATTTAATACAAATATTGTTTTCCAATTATCTTTGAAAATGCAATGTATATCGTCAGACCCGAAAACGGAAAATTAAAGTATTCATATAGATAGTTTCCATGTGATGTCATAGGCACTGATAAGACAGTTAAAGGCAGCCATCTTGGAAGGCAGGAGCTAATGCAGACCCAAATCTGGAAATATGTGCTGTATTAAACTCACCACTATGTTTTTATTTTTCAGTATATTTTACTGAATTTTATATCAAATTAAACAGCTTTTATCGAGTATTTTTAATATCAAAACTATATAAAAAGATACACTGCTCATTTTGTTTAAGGATGAGCCAATATTTTTTTTTTTATTTCTGTGTATTAATTCTTAGTGCATTTATCAATTTTAAAAATACTGTATTCTACAAATATGAATTTCATCAGCTTTCCATTGGTGTATAGCTTTTAATTTTTGGACCACAAATGAAAAAATTACAAGAAAATAAAATTTACGTTTCTATATAATTCATCTGAAAATCCCTTGAAGTTACCATGAAAGATGGCTGGCATGATAAGGGATCTTCACTGATGTGTAAACTATTTATCCCATTTGTTTCAACATCAGTAACATCTTCAGTCGAAAGTTGCAGAACAACTTATCTACTACGTCATCGATAGCGGCCATTTTGTGACTCTTACCGAAAGCGTTATGCAATACGCTCTCTGATTGGCTGTTATAAAAATAGTAATCGGGGAAAACCATTCTTGGTATTTGGGGGCCGTCATCATTTTGTAAGATCTGACGTAAGAGAGATTGCAAAAAAATATACCTATCAAATGTAGAATATGGATTACAATTATCTATTTAATACAAAAATTGTTTTCCAATTATCTTTAAAAATACAATGTATATCGTCAAGCCCCAAAAAGTAATATTAAAGTTTTCATATACAAGTGAGTCCTGACTTTAACATAATTGACAATATGTCCTAATTGAATATATATGTCTTGGTAAAAATATGCATCATACAGTTATTACCTGCGTATAGAGACCTGCAATCTCCTGGTTTGTTCTTAAACACGCTGTTTCGGCTCCATCCAAGCCAGTCCCTGGCGGGAGAAAATAAAAGCATTATCCAGAGTCTTTAATCTAAGGAAATATTTCAAAATTTAAGGAAACTTCTTTGTTTATGCGAGGAAAAATAACTAACCTACTTTATGGAAAAGAACCCTGAGTACCAGTTAAAAAAATCCGAAGTGAAATTTAAGGGTAAGGCCTTGTGTATGCATCCCCACACCCCACCAAACAGGTAGCAGCAGGAGGGGTGAGAAAACGTTTGGCGTCAGGGATACTGATCGAGGGTGGTGGGGGTGGTGGAGGTTCAGAAAACTTTTTTTGGGCCCTGGGAGGTCACATTGCCCTATATAGCCTATATAGGGGGTTCTGTCCCACCTTGCTATGCCAGTAAAGCGACAAGGCCCGCCCCACCCCCTTTCCATGCCGAAACCTGAAAAAAATAGGAGCCCCCCTCCCCCCTCCCCCCTTCCCCCCACCCCACCCCACCCCACCCTGGGGACGGCCCACAACGCTCGAAGGCCTAGACGGGCTGTGCAGTCCAAAGCCCGCCAAGACCTCCCCCACAGCCTCGTGGGAATCAATCCTCGGCTTTCTTATTCTCTCATGGAGAATATCGTTTTGCAGTTTCTTCCTTAAACCGCTCAAGCCGATGCATTATATAGGTCACCAGAATAAGTGTGGCGGTAGGGATACTGATCTGGATGAGACCGACGATTTTGGGGGTGGGGTGGGGGACACATTGCTGCCAATATACAGGAGAGGAGTCCAAGCCTTATGATGTATTTAATTAAACCCATTGTGGAATGCTGATAAGCCTAAGAGATCGCCATTTAAGGTGGGGTTGCCAATATGGTTCGCAAAAAGTCTCGCGAGATCTCGCGTGGTTATGGATTGCACAATCACACAAGCGTAAGCAATCTCCTCACAGCGATTACGTCACGCGTTGCTACTTAAATCTCTGCCCGCAGCAAGGATCACGTGACGATAGGGTATCACGTGAAGTAAACATGGCGGCCTCCATAGCACGTTGTATTCTGTACAGTACGCATTCTATACATAGCGTGTGACGTCACTACGTTAAAGTCATCTGTATACTACGACTCATAACTCACCCAAAGTTTGAGATTTGTGCCTACATAAAAATTAGTTCCGCGTAGGAAATACGTTCGATTATAATATTCATTGAATTAAGATAAATGACTAAACAACCATATTCTAAGGCCTTATTCTATGTCCAGAAACTTTTCAAGTCTTGATATTTATAGATAAATGGAAAAAAAATACGATGAGCAAGTTTTGCTACTTTCGCTTTCGTTAAACAGTAATATGTCCATTCTATACTTAGCGTGTGACGTCACTACGTAAAAGTCTGGACCGTTTACAAAATTAAGTTCAAAATGTTTGCATGAAACATATTTTAACTATGAGAATGTATAAAAAAGCCAAAATAATCTGTTGTATACCTCTTCGTACTTGTTTTGTTCATTTTAGCAATCACTTCCGTATTCATAACAGCCATGTTGAAGAACTACTTTACCCACAATACACCGAGTGCATTCACACAGGTCATTTTGACCGTGTGTTGACGCAACGGTACAGTACGGTGAAATTTGACTTTCATAATTTCATATTTTTTCATATTTTAAGTTACTTTTTATTTTTAATATGATAAATTAATACTTTTAAAGGAAAGATACTATATTTTGAGGAGATAAGTCCAGAAAAAAATAAAAAATAAACTATCCGCCTGTATTTGGGCGAAAAACTTGCTGGTGGCAGTGATATAATGTACTGTCAAGGGAAGTAATCACTGCGGGGAGTTTGAAGCGTAAGTTTAAGTATACTAAAAAGTAGTATACAGTTGTCCCAAGAGGGACACGGACGGTTATAAGAGTTCACCATGACAATACACATTATAGTCTCAAGTTACCTTAGGAACAGTCACATTTCGAAAAGAGTGGTGTTGTCAAAACACATACACGTAAGCTTACAAAATACGAAGCTTTCAAAATAAATTGTGTCTGTTTACTGCTAAGGCCGAAGTAAGGGCCCCTTACTATGTATTTATATCTAGTATTTACTGCGATAAATTTAAATGGAATTTAATTAATTAATCCCCCCCCACACACACACACACAAAATATTTCTGGATCCGCCCCTGCTCATAGTCGACCTTTAATTAGCTGATAATGCTTCAGAAACCCCAAAGAGTAGAACAACGTCAGGTCACACTTGCACAAACAATTCTGGAGCAAACGATTAACTGATTAAACAACTATGTCATGTTTATATGAATGGAATACCAAGATAAAAAAAATGCATAAAACAACAACATATCAGTGGAATAGTTTTGCAACAAGGAAGAGTTAAATGTCAGCCATAATTGTCACCCACATTTAAAACTATGCTGTTGCAATATTCAGAAGGACTGTATTGAAAATGCAAAAGAAAAAGGAACGAGTGGCAAGAAAACGTATAGTTTCACTTGTATTGCAAAAAGGTAAACATTTGTTTACATTTTTAAATATAAAAAAGTGACATTCTTACCGGTAGTCTAGAAAGTAGTTGAATCCAAGTAGGAACAGTCCTATGTACAATGCTTGACTGAACATATTGTCCTGAAAAAAGAATAAACAACACGCACCATGATCAATATGATGCTGATGACGATGTTGATGGTGGTGATGATGATGATGATGATGATGATGATGATGATGATGATGATGATGATGATGATGATGATGATAATAACAATAATTAATAATTAATAATAGTAATGATAATGATGACCTTGATGGTTGCACTTGTAAATGTAAGGGGAGACTTATCTACAAATGAACGTCTCTCGATGAAAAGCGAATGCACTGCATTGGATAGTAAAAGATTACAGATTTTACCATACAAAAACAATTTAAAGCGTTTAACTCTCTTCCATTTCAATAAATTATTATTACCTAGTTTATAAGGATTTGAATGTGTATCATAAAATCACTAATAGAACAATTACTAGAAATTTTCATCTACACTCAGAAAGATTTTTAGTTAAATGCTTGAGATCCTATGTAAAAGTATAAAAAGGGAAGAAAATTATACAACAAATGTTGTATAAGAAAATATTGCAACAAATGTTGTATGTATGATTGTGAAGTTTGAATGAAATAAGTACTTTTAATACTGTTTATATACGAAAGTTATGACAGAGGCACGAAACCGAAAGACTGACGGACGGACAGGGCAGTGCTTTATAGCCACCCTTCGAGGGAATTAGATAGCATCACATTCATTATCGTAAACAGCAGAAATCACCAATGCACATTTTATAAAGCAATATAATGAATATTATTTTCATCAGGTTCAAGTAAGTTCTCCAAAAAAAGTAAGACAATGGTTTATTTCAGCTAGTATTTTAACAAGTTCATTGGGCACACCTGTCTAGTAAAACTATGTCAAAAAGTACAGCTGAGATCATTCCAACAATGGAAACATATCGTAATTATTGATAAAGATCATTAAATGTTACATTCCTAAATTTATTATTTGTCATGTTATTTTTTGTTATCTTATCACATACACGTATCCATGCAGCCCTGATACCATACATGCAGTCGGACATAATTAGCCCTTACACATTAACATGCGACATGACGCAAAAAAGGCGCCATTTTTATGCTGATGTTTAAAGTTGATATTTCAAAATATTTACAATATTTAAAATTATTATATATATATATACATTATACAACAAATGCATAGCCTTTATTTGTAGTTCAACGGTGTAAAAAATCAATCGTAAATTATGTAGCAAAACGTGTTTTTTTTGTTGTTTTTTTTTGTTGTTGTTTTTTCAAAGTGCATTTAATGATTTGCATACTTTTAATCCTATTGCAGAAAAGATGAACAAATGTTCACTTACCACTGTGTAAAATCACAACAATCGCTCGACGCTAACTCTGGGCTTTATGAACTATTTGCTGACACCGCCGAATTTCATTCTATTCATGCCAAGCGACGTATTTATCATTTCTACGTTAAGTTTATTTCTTATATAAACATAGTGTGAAATGTTCACAGGGTTGGCCTGAAAATCGGTTCCTGATAAACATGTAATTACAGATGACTGTTCTGTTTTACGTACACTGTCAAATCCTCTTTCTCCCCCTCCTCTTCTTCCTCCTCCACATCATCATCATCAGCAGCAGCCGCAACAACAGCACCAGCATCTTCATCCTCAATTACTATCATTACTCTATCAGCATTACCACGATCAATACACCATAACTACCATAATCGTTTTCATCATCGTCACCATCATTATTAGGAGCAGCATCACCATCTTCATCATAATCCCCAGCAACACCGATGACTTCATCATCATCATCATCATCACAGCCATGAGCATTATCAGCATTTGCTGCAGCATCACTTTCATACCCAATCGGTAGAGCGTCGGCTCCAGGTAAGGGAGGCAACGGCTTCGATCCTGGGCCGTGACATACTAAAAGTCGTTAAAAATGATAGTGGTATGGCTCCCTTGCTAACGCTCAAACAAATATAAGAGTACTTCCACGACTGGTTGGCCCAGTGTCAGGATAATGTGAATGGGTGTATCAGGTGTTCATGGCATGCTATACACAGTGAAGGCGGCACTATATCTGCTTCAATGTGGACACTGTCTCCAGATAACTGGAATACTGTTGGTGGGACGATAAACCTAATAAACAAACTATCATCAGCCAGATATGCAGCAGAACACCGCCACCATAATTATAACCAAAATATCGAAGACTGCCTTTATCTCTCAACAGTGCAACCGGGTCAACTAAATGAGGTCGTTGGCTTCTTTTTCCTCACCGGGTCATGGGAAAGGGCCGTAAAAAAACTAAACTCCACCCTGGTTACGAACGCTTTGACGTTTGATATAAACACAGATGGCGATGCAAAGATTAGCCGATACGGAGGCTAGAAAAAAATCACACTTACTTCCCAAGTATATAAACAAGCACGACAGAAGGCTCTGCTAAAATAGATTGCGACGTCAGAGCGGACGATATAACGTTATCTCAAAACCAATTTAAAATAGCTATCTCTGCAGCGTGGCTCAGATAGGAAATACCTATTTGCAATGACGACTATGGATTTATGCTTCGCTGTTCACACAGATATAGGGCATCGATGAACAGCATTTTGCAGGACCTTTTTCAGATAACAATGACTTATTTGGTTAATTAAGAAGAAAAAAGCTTCTAGACTGTCAGATGCCGCCTTTCAAATCGCCCACATAAAGGGTACAAAATAAAAAAAGATGGATGTAACCCATTAATAATAACATGTATGTGTTTGTGAATATATCTATATAGACAGACAGACAGATGGACGGACGGATGGACGGACGGACAGACAGACAAATAAATGTCCCAATGTATAATATATAGTTAGAAGTGGTGGCTGTTTTTTAGTTAAAGACTTGCTTGCTTTCCAATGCGTTGTGCTATTGATATACCAATAATTTAAAGTGACCATTATTTGCATTCCTTAATGCGTCGCACTTTTCAGCGCTTTGATTCATTATGCCCTTGGGTTGACGGAGACAGTAGCTACAAATACCAAGTGATTTCGCCGAGCTTTTAGTTGGCCTCATCTCTGTGGCACCACACTTAGAAATACTCTTCATCTGAAGTAGCCTCCATCCTGGACGGACTGAGAAACTCTAACTTCCATGTGCACCATCCCATATCTTTGCATGTTTCATGTAGAACAGCTCACATACATCGGTTTCCATTTTAAAACGTTCGGGGAGTGGAGAGGTGCGGGGCATGCCCCCGCACCACCTAGCGTACACATCACAGTATGACTAGCTACGCCCATGATTAATGTAGCACAGCACACATACAACGGTTTCTGTTTACATGCCTCCTCACACACATCTGTCAATGGTACAGGCAATTCCTTTCTGAACCTTTAGATGACAAGAAACAGCCAGGATGTGAGACATCCAAGCCGCCGTAGAGAGCATGGACTTTAAACAAGCAGATGACTATCATTTCAACTAAACACTTTCTTACTTTGTTGATAAATTACATAAACATTTGACAGTAACGAACCATAACTCTGATGGGTAGTGGAGTATTTTTGCTACTCTGTTTGTTTTCCTTGATCTCTAGTAACATCTGTATTTATAAGCTGCATTTCTAACATCGGTATACTAAGTTTCTTTAGTTAAACAAAACTTCGCCAAACGGCTACTTTTTATAATTGCAAGCTACATTTTATTGTTGCAAGCTACCCTGTTATAAACGGAACACTTGGTTCTTCCCTGACCCTCTTTGTCCCACTAATTTGTTTTGATAAACATCCATCCGTACACCTGCCACGGTAACATTTACTTAACCGCGCAACTTTGAAAGTTGTCGCTTAAGAGTTAACCCAGCAGAAGGCTGGTTTGGTGTTCTTATATTTTTACCTCAGGGGTCGTTACATTAAATCCCACTCTAAGAAGTCTCTTCCCGAGACTTCGCTTGGTGGGCCCAGTTCCGTGGGCAAGAAACTCCAGTCCGGCAGTTGACAACCCCGCCGCTGCCACTAATACTAACGCAGGCCAACGGTCTCCAGTGGTCACCCATCCGTATACCAGCCACGGCAACCGTTGCTGAACCGCACAACTTTGGGTGCTTAAACCACGTCGCTTAAAAGTTAATCCAGCAGCAGACTGATTTTAAAGTGCTTACATTTCTTCCTTTGCGGTCGTATAAGATGGTCGAATGAACATCTCTTTATAAAATATCAACAGTATACTTATGACCACTTTACCTTCTTATGAACACTATTTGAAATAGTCCTCCCTTTTGTACATCCTTGATCAAAACGACGATGAAATGACAGTGCAAATTAGTTATTAATCTGTGTCATATACTTCAACATGTTCTGTTCAGCGGCCGCAATCTGCATTTTATATCTCAGGAGGGCACAATAAGCAACTATCATTTCGCTTTCACTATAGATAACTTGTCCACCTTCATTATCTCTTGTCTGTCATGTATACGATTTTAATAACTGATGGGCGACCATGGGTTTAATCATTGAGCTGGGTAAATGGAATTTCTAGCTCATGACACCTTAGCTATGTTAGTTGTTCCAGGGTGATTGCTATTAGTCAGAATCGTTAGGATCTCCGACCTATTTCCAGTCCAGTTTATTCAATCCCAAACCCTTTTTATGGGTTTTAGTCTCAGTCGCTGTGAACGTTTCAGCTCAGGTTTTCTACTTGGTCTATTGTTTAAATGCTGCCTGACTGAGGCTTACTCATAATTTCTCAAGGTCATTATACACCATATATACCGCCAAAATGGCATACAGCTAATTCAAATTAATCAAACTTTATAGAGACTTCCCCAAAATAGATTTTCATATACTCGTTATTTTATTTAGCCGTGCCATTTTGTTAGGAAGTTTGATATGTACACATCTTACATCTGCAAGAAATTGTGCTTACACATAATGCATAAGAGACTTCAACAAATGTTGAAGGTGGTATCCGGCCGTTTGGACATATTGAATAACCCAATTAATTATTGTTACCTGATAAGATCCCCCGAAATGCTGTTAACTGATGTCCTACATCTATGTGAAAAGTAAAGCATAACACATCACTCGTCATTTCAAATAGGTATTTCCTATCTAAGCCACGCTGCAGAGTTAGCTATTTTTAAACTAAGTAAACCACGTGACCCGTATCTTTATATAATCATTCGGGTAATTCGCTCTGACGTCAATGTCTATTTTTAGAAATCACATTCATTCATACACTTGTCATTACGAATATTTATTTCCTATCCGAGCCACGTTACACGGATATTTTTTTAAAAAAAACGACCACTTAGTTTTGAGATGACGTTATATCATCCCCCGTGAAATTCGCTCTGACGCCGATATTTGTTTGAGGAGCAATCCAAATCGTGATTACTTATAAATTTGGAAAGAACGAACATATAGAGCAATTTCTTTCACGATTTGCACTGTCTTATAACTGAGATTTAAAAAGAATTCTTGCTTAGACCATATTATGAGTTATGCCGAAAATATGTCCCAATAAAACAAAGCATGGGTAAGGCATTGTGTCAGGTATTTGATAAACGCAAACTGTCTGATACTATGTTTATCATACAGATGAACTTCTAACATAGACGTCATTAGCAAAGTAACCATACATCACAAGGTGCTTCACTCTCTTTAACACCCTCTTGGTACACCATCCTGATGGCTGAGCAGGTAAGGTTTGCTACGATGTAGCCGGAGCCAAGTGGATTCCCTCTCGGCGGCTTTCGCCAGAGCATGGGCTGCAGTTTGTCGAGACTTCTGTTTTATTCCCATTGCCCTGATTTTTTTCAATATACACTATATAGGGTTCGATCGCGAGAGCTACATACATACCGAAGTCGTTGAAAATGGTAGTTGTATAGCTCCCTTCCTTACGCTCAAGCAAATATAAGGGCAGTATCACGACTGGTTGGCCCGGTGTCAGGATAATGTGACTGGGTGTGGTATCATGCCAGGTGTCCACGGCATGCTATACACAGTGAAAGCAACACTATATCTGCTTCCCGTGTACAACGTCTCCAGATAACTGAATAAGTGTGGTGGGGCGATAAACCCAACAAGCAAACAGTTAGAAAACGCATGCTTCACTAAATGCACAAAGGCCCTTATATATATATGACACAATTTGCACATTAGTGTTTATCCATGCGTATCCAATATTTTAATATCATGTAACGCAAGTATGAAGAATGACTAAATATAAGCAAAATTAATTTTCTGCTAATATAAAGTTACAATTATTATCTAAAATAATGAGAAACTAAGCTGTACTACAGACCTGCGTAATTCAATCCGCATTTAATGCGTCATTTATATTAATTAACAGATAGTTACAATACCACAAAATCACAAGTTCTCGATCAAGTGAAAATTTAATTGCAATTGTATAACAAAATACACCAAGCAATAACAAATTACACACTGCACCAATTCTTACTGTAATAAAGAAATATAAATAAGAATTGTGAGACTTATTATGATAACCCAGGTGATAAAAAGATACGTCTATGTCGTACTGTTTATTGAAATATCATCGATTTGTGTTTGTAAGCGTCGGATTTTATTTACGAAACGAGTTTACCTAGGAACTTGTGTTACAAGTTTGATTATTATAAAGCTGTCACTTGTCCAGTCATAACTCTAAAAGAGGTTCACTGTCATGTAGCAAGGTCTTCCAACTGACGTGTTCTGCGCCAGTGGTTCTACCCAGACTTAAATATGGGGTCTTCCTCCACAAACGATTGGCTGGAAGTCGCCAATATGACCATAACTGTGTCAGTGCGATATAACATAAACAAGAAAATAAATAAAATAAAATTATGAATAAATTATGAATAAAAGTTATTGTTATAATTATTATTATTATTGTTGTTGTTATTGTTAATAATAATAATAATAATAATAATAACAATAATAATAATAATAATAATAATAACAATATTAATAATAATAATAAATTTGTCTACTTATGTCCGAAACAATTATTGTTGTGTTGTTGTTGTTTTTTCACTAAATGACGGCAACTAGTTTATGTAGGCCTACTTACCTATTAACATGACACGCAATTGTGACGTCAGTTAACGTCAAGTACGTACGGCTTAACTTCGATTTGTTATCATATAAAATCCAAAATGCTTATGGTAGTCAAATAAGTTGACAATATTTCACTACCTGCATACATTATTGAATATGTGTACAGATATCGTGATTAATTTTAGTGTCCTAGTACCGGATAAGTATAAACTCCGGATATAGTTTTCTTTACAAGCGCTTCGCTCGTTTTTGTTGGTTTGAATGTTTTTGTGTCTGTTTCATTACAAAGAGGTTCGAAAAAATTCACATGATAGTAAACAAAACTAAGTGTTTAAATTTATTAATCTGCATTGTAGATAATACAAGCATCATCAAATGGCAAAGAGACTGAAAAAGAACCATTGCAAATGGTGTGTACATTTGCTTGGTCTAGATGACCATAACAAGAGAGGAAGGGGATACGCATAAATTGGTAAAAAGATAAAACGCCGAATATTCAAATCTAAGCGAAACATAAAAGGCACACAGCAATAATAAAATTTCAAAAAAAACAACATTGACATGATAAAATACACAACTAATGTAATGCCAAGTTGCGCCTAAAACAAGCCGTGTCAAGCCACAGAGGACACTTATTCATCCGAACAGCTATAACATTTAAACAGAGTCATCATCGCATAAATATATTCAACCAATATTTCAAGCACACAATAAATTCAACTGTAACGCAGACCGGCGCTCTCCAACGGCCGGCCACCCATCCATACACCAGCCTCGGTAACCGTTGCTTAACCGCGCAACTTTGGAAGCCCATTAAACCACGTCGCTAAAGACACACAACAATTTTCTTATCTAAAATCAATTTGAACACACACTTGTGCCGATGAAACTTACTTAATTAACAAACTGGCAAATAATGTGATAATGCTATTTATTACACATTTAATCGAATGTGCCGAAGCTAGTTCCGTTTGCTTTTGGCAAACAATCATATTGCACATTTAATGCCTATCTAGTAAATCCGAGGGGCTAGCAATTTCGAGCGAGGCTACAAACCAAGGGAGAAAACTTGTACATATTAATTCCTTGGTCAGTCGCAGTTATTTCCTTTAGCCGAAAAAACAAAAACAACAATAATTATTGACACGTTTTTTTTTTTGTTTTTTTTTTTTTTTTGTTTTTTTTTTTTTTTTGTGTGTGTGTGTGTTTCCTTTCTTATAGATAATTTTCATAATATCGTATTGCTAGCAAGTAGTTTAAGTATGCGTTAAAATGCTTATGGTAGACAGGGGCGTGCCTGGGCTTACGCACTTACGCACGTGCGTACAGTTGCTTCCAAAAATTGAAAAAATAAAAACGTCAAAAAGCAAATAAAAATCGTACATAACCTGTGCTTGGCACTTGTTGTTAGCTGTTTCATTTTTTAAATTGGAGTTCTTAGTTTAACCCTATTCCAAATTCTACCGCGGAATAGTACGTATACTCAAAGGTCGCCTAGGCACGCCCCTGCTAGATCTAATCCAAAGGCAAACCTGGCATACTTGGATATTGGAAACAAGGGAAAGAAGAAGTACCACCTCAATTATTCGAGCTTTTTTTATTTTTATTTTTTACAAATGTGTCAATTCCTGATCCAACGAACTTTTATATATGACAAAAGCATATCTTAAATAGGCGATTTTAAATTTGGAATATGCTTATTGCCCATGTAGCTTTTTTACATTCGTTGAAAGCTAAGAGGATTCTCTCTTAGTACTCACATGAACAAATGAACACACTCTCAGTACTCACATCAACAAATAAACACACTATCAGTACTTACATCAACAAATGAACACACTCTCAGTTCCCATGCACATGAACCAATAAACACACTCTCAGTACTCACATCGACAAATAAATACACTCTCAGTACTAACATCAACAAATGAACACACTCTCAGTACTCACAGAAACAAATGAACACACTCTCAGTACTCATGCACTTAAACCAATAAACACACTCTCATTACTCACATCAACAAAACAAACATACTCTCAGTACTCACAGAAGCAAATAAACACACTCTCAGTGTTCACATCAACAAACAAAACACACTCTCAGTACTCACAGAAACAAATGAACACACTCTCAGTTCTCACAGAAACAAATAAACACACTCTCAGTACTCACAGAAACAAATGAACACACTCTCAGTACTCACAGAAACAAATGAACACACTCTCAGTGTTCACAGAAACAAATAAACACACTCTCAGTACTCACAGAAACAAATGAACACACTCTCAGTGTTCACAGAAACAAATAAACACACTCTCAGTGTTCACAGAAACAAATGAACACACTCTCAGTACTCACAGAAACAAATAAACACACTCTCAGTACTCACAGAAACAAATGAACACACTCTCAGTACTCACAGAAACAAATGAACACACTCTCAGTGTTCACAGAAACAAATAAACACACTCTCAGTACTCACAGAAACAAATGAACACACTCTCAGTACTCACAGAAACAAATGAACACACTCTCAGTACTCACAGAAACAAATGAACACACTCTCAGTGTTCACAGAAACAAATAAACACACTCTCAGTACTCACAGAAACAAATGAACACACTGTCAGTTCTCGAATAAACAAATAAATACTTTCAGTACTCGTGCACATGAACAAATGAACATACTCTCAGTACTCACATAAACAAATAAACAGAACGTCTATATATAGTATGAATTCACATTAACGCTCTTCTTGCTAAATGGGTCACAACAAACCATAACACACTCGCAAAAAGACTACTGGTGCATACTGTAACATTTACTAATTTATTACACAACATTCTTTATTAATATAAATAGAGTTATCTGTGTGACATCACATCGACAAATAAATACACTCTCAGTACTAACATCAACAAAACAAACATACTCTCAGTACTCACAGAAACAAATAAACACACTCTCAGTGTTCACATCAACAAACAAAACACACTCTCAGTACTCACAGAAACAAATGAACACACTCTCAGTTCTCACAGAAACAAATAAACACACTCTCAGTACTCACAGAAACAAATGAACACACTCTCAGTACTCACAGAAACAAATGAACACACTCTCAGTACTCACAGAAACAAATAAACACACTCTCAGTACTCACAGAAACAAATGAACACACTCTCAGTGTTCACAGAAACCAATAAACACACTCTCAGTACTCACAGAAATAAATGAACACACTCTCAGTACTCACAGAAACAAATGAACACACTCTCAGTGTTCACATCAACAAACAAAACACACTCTCAGTACTCACAGAAACAAATGAACACACTCTCAGTTCTCGAATAAACAAATAAATACTTTCAGTACTCGTGCACATGAACAAATGAACATACTCTCAGTACTCACATAAACAAATAAACAGAACGTCTATATATAGTATGAATTCACATTAACGCTCTTCTTGCTAAATGGGTCACAACACACCATAACACACTCGCAAAAAGACTACTGGTGCATACTGTAACATTTACTAATTTATTACACAACATTCTTTATTAATATAAATAGAGTTATCTGTGTGACATCTCACTTAAACATGGTACTATATATTGTAGACCAATTTAAATAATGTTTACAATACATGTGTAAATGGTCTCGTTGTCTGACCAAAAACTACTTGTAACAGCTGAATAATTCAATAGGTATGTGATTACAAGTGAAGACAGGCATGTACTGTGCACTATATTATCACCTAGGGAAGTAACAATCAGGGGTGTGATTCGACTGAGAAAAATTCAAATTATATTTCACCATAATTCAGCACTTTTAATTAGAGATAATTAACACACATTAAAAATGACATCCTTCATATATCAACACATTTAGCGTATTGATATGGGCCGTTTAAACGATAAAATTAACGCTTGGACCTAGGAACTATTTTCTATCTACCTGGCGAATAGATACACCAACGGTTAGGTCAAGGTTACAGTCATCAAGCGATCACCGCCATTACGTGTTTTGAATGTTGTAAACAGGAAGAGAGATGGCGTCTTTTGTAGTGTTGCAGTTATGTGTTTTGTTAGCCATCACAACGAATCCAGGTATGTAAGCAAACTTTTTTTGTTTACTTTTAAATCATTTATAACGCCTATCAGCAAGCCACACCTGTAAAAAAAACTTAACATCGTTATCGGACAGGTGTAATCTTTAAGGCTGTTGAGATAAATTCAAATAATTACGGAACTCATGTTTGTGACTATATTGAGTTCGGTGTTAATCACAAAGTCTTAATAATAATAAAATCTATCTAGAATAAAATAGTTATGCTCTAGATCCATTTTTGTGAGTGTCGCGTCGTTAATACGTTTGTGATAACATTTTTTCAATCTATTTGACTTCATAAGCTGTGCTGTTTAGCCATCATTTCGTCAGTTTAAGGGCTTAAACCTTTTCAGACACTTACAACTGATCTCCAGTTGCACTGTGAATTATGTGTCCTGCTACTAAGCAAGTATTCAACTCAAACACAATAGCAATTAACAAAAAATTTGGCTTTGTTTTCAATGATGAGCCAAGAAATGTGTTTTCTCATGAATCCATTAATTTATTTTGTTTAATTTCTGCATTTCACATTCACAATAAATCCTGTATCTATATGTATACATTTTCAATCACTCAGACATGTGCTTTAAAATACATACTACAAAACGTAACGATGAGACACAAGACAGTAATGTAACAATTTAAGTTGATTGGTTCCTAAACTGGCATGTTTTCAATATAATTTATTTTTCCTTTCTTTTGGTTGTCCTTTTAAACCTACCTCAAGATAAAATCTATTTCTAAGCAGATTGAGCATTTACACAAAGCCACTGTTTGGGTATGGTTAAAAAACATTAACGAAATCATGAGACTTCATGAGACAGTGAGAAATGAGTATATATTGTAACATGGAGAGAAAATGAGCAGTCTTTCTAGCTCTTGAACCCAGGACTCCCTGCTAACTGGGCGAATGCACTACCAATGGAACTAACTGAAGTACTTAGACATTCTCTCCCTTTAATCAATTCGAACGATATCAATGTTGTCATCACATCTTTTTTTGCTGACCAGGGGTCAAACATTTTTGTAATAAGCTTACTCGTCCTGCTAAATATCTGGTCGTTAATACGAATGGACAAATGAAATTTTTGACCTTGTGACTGATTGTCAATACTGATATTGATATCAAATATCGATTCTGTTAGAAAAGAAATCCAATTTGGTAACATGCTTCCAACTGGAAATGGCAACACTGTCAAAAGGAGTTCCGTATAAAACTTTGACCCAAAAAGCATATTACCTGCTATAGAAAATTTCTTACATGAGTATAACAATTGTGATGATTTTAAATGTTTTAGCAACTGAAGTTATGAAAATAATGAAAAGAGACAGGCTAAAAATAGTTCAATACACTCAAAACTCTCCTCTTGGCTAACCTCATTGTTAAAGTGCGACTACGTGCATGTAATTGTGGTGAGTGATGATGACCGCAATAAGTTTTTATTTCATTAATAAGTTTATGTATATCCTAAACCATCAAGTCAGATGATCAATGCAGAATCGTTGACAAATGTCAAAGTGGGAGCAAACCTTTGTATGGCAATACTTTGGTTTTTGGTTTATATTTGTGGTAACTGTTAAAGACAGGACTGGGACCAATTCAATTTGGAATTGGAATTGAAAACTTTTACGAAACTGGAATTTCGAATTCCATCAATTCATACCTTTCTTCTGTTACATCATTCAGGTATTCCTGAATCAATGCTCATAGCTGTCTTCCTAACTCCTCAATCCTGATACCTGTAAATGTCTCACTTACTGTGTAGTAATAAAACAAATGAAAAAATGATCTTCAAGTCTTTCATAATCTTTTGATACATATAATTAGAACATGCAATAATAAGTTAAACATAATCTGGATGAGTGTTTAAAAATCTGTAGTCAGAATTGGAATTGAGTTTAAATGAATTGGAATTGATTTAGAAATCAACTATTCAGCGGGTGGAATTGGTATGGGAATTTAACAATCAGAATTGACCCCAGCCTAGGTTAAAGGTACAAAACCTAAAAGCTACTAATTCTGGGAGAAACAGTAGATCAGCTGCACTGTTAAATGATGTGCTCATTTTGTTAACTTTACAAATTAAAAATGTAACTTGCATAGGATTTGGAATTTGCCTTTTAAAACAAATTACTAATAGTACATTAAGTTTGTAAAGTTAACAAAATAAACACACATCATTTACTAGTAGGCCTTTTGAAAATAGTTACTGTCTTTCGGATGACAAAAAAAGAAAGTTTAGTCATTTTTATTTTTATTTCCTTAAAAGTAAACTGTAAAAAACCCTCATATATATGACTTTTTAAGAACTATAAAATATACCAAACCAACAGAAGATTTTTTAGCAAATACCTTTTTTAATTTGAAAGGGGGTTTGTATCGATATGTCAATATGTCGTCAAATATATGTCATCCATATGCAAAAAGTAGAATCTGTGACAGCCCTTAGAATGAGGTGAAAAAGAAAGACAACTGCACAACAATTACAACATCTTTAAAGGGGCAATGTTGTTTGTCCTTTGCAACTATCCCACCTCTGTTAACAAAATACAGGCATGCTACACATCACCCTTGATATAAAATCAATTTACATTTAAATTTAACAAAATGTGTGACATGCTTGCCAAGTTAAACTATACATATCCTATTCAGTCACCAATTTATAGAGATATCCAGACCATTACTATATACAATCAATTGACCAAACCAGTTATTTACCAAAATGTCCATAAATCACTGACCTTACTAGACTGCTAAAACCTTTTCTGTCTTTCACCTTGCTACAGTATAAATGACTAGAAATTAACACAAGAGTTCATTATCCATATCAATGATTCTTCTTATGATTGTTATTGTTTTGAATGTAATAACTTCATAATTCTGCATTCTGGGTTACTATTAGGAATACATTGTAACTTTATGCGCACCATTAATTTAAACCAAAAATATATATATTTAGTGTCAATTACTGACCTTTCCCTACCTACAGTTTTCCTGCTTGTTCTGTTTTTCAGTTTTATTTTTTTATAACTCCATTTTACACATCTTTTATGTTATCCGTAATAGGCTACGTGTGCATTAATCTTCATAAATAAGTAAATAAAATGAACACATGATTTCTAGCATACAAGTAAACTCTTCTGCTTTTGGAGGGAGACTCCCTCTTTTAAGGTTCAACATTTTTTGAAAATGAGGGTTGTTTTACACATTCTCAGAAATCTCCCTACTTGGAAACAGATAACATCCTACTTTGTTTATATGAGAATAACAAATCTCCCACTTTGCAAGTGAAAATCTCCCACTTTGGCCTCAGAAAAAATTCACATGTATGTTCTATATATATATATGTACTGTTCGTGACTTCATGTGAAAAATATGGGTTGCTAAAAGACTATATCAGTAAATTGGACTAAGATTAAGATCTATTTAGGAAATCGTATGCCTGATTGGCATTCATGATTAGAAGCAAGTCAGGGTGCATGGCAGGTCAATTTTTTAAACAGAACAATTGACCTGATTGCTAAAATAGACTAGCTGGAATAATGTCTAAACATAAAACTCCAGAATAGATGTTCTATTGTTTCTTCTTCATCAGTGCAAAAAGTACACATTTTGTTGTTGACAATGTTCATTTTAAATAGAAGAGAGTTGGTACCAAGAATTCACCGTTCCGCGAGTCTAAAAATAGAGTTTAAACTCCGCCCCCTTGCCCACAAACAACCTGGTTTAAAGTGACAGATCTTACAGATTATCTTACAATTCCGCGAAAATATTTTAATTTGATATCTCCAAAATGCAAAGAGCTTGTGATGGAGATGTTTAGATGACGATTAAGACAGTTTCACCCAATGATGCATTCATGACACAAAATTATGAAAGAAAGTTGTTGCTGGCTACAGCTAGATTTTACCTTTCGATGCAGAAATGAACAAGCCTCATCCAATAAACTAAATTAAGATGCGAACAGAGAAGCGATTACAGCAACGTACGATACTTTGCAAACCACAAACAACAAACAACCCTGTTTCCATTAAACTGAACCAAAGGCTCAAACAGATTTAAACTGATCCCTTGTCAAAATCATTGTTTGTGGGACAATGTGTAAGTGAGAATCAGCATAACGCAGGTAAAGTGTCAATCAACGCGATGTGATTGGCTAATTCCATGCTAATACACAATGTGTAATATCTATTTTTAGATCTCGCGGAAAGGTGAATTTGATGTAGTATTCTAGTTTGAAACCATTGCATATATGTATCTCTGGTTAAAGAAAATGTAGTTTTATATATAGATTTCCATGGAAGCGAAACATCATTATATAATTGGTTCCATTTTTCTTGGCTTGTTGGAGTAATGATATTTCTATTTTGATGTTGGTACATTCTCTGATTTGTATTATTTCCTGTAATAATAGTTTTTAGGTAGGTATTCACAACTGGACCTATAAGAGAGGAATTAAGTTGCTTTTTTGTACTTGTGACTCTTAATAATTTGATTTTTTTATTAATACACCATACTGGATGAAGTTAACCGAACTTCTAACTTGTTCCTGTATTTCAACATGCGATTAGATTTCCCCACTATCCTTTACTATATCGCGCACTAAATATATTCCGTTTTTGTATTACTTATCAATAAAAATTCCCTCTTTGCCTGTTAGAAAGTTATGGTTGTTAAACAGTGGTAAATCAAGAAAGGCATCTTGTGGGTCTATAACAACATGTGTTATATATTCACTATAGCTTATAAGTACACTTTTCCAAAAACTGTTTTCAAGTTTATTGCATAAATTATCTGTAAATAACTTTCCTGTTTTAAATATTTTCTCAATATCTATTATTTATTTTACAAGAAGAAAACATTGACTATTTGTTGTTACATAGCGTTTCATCCAACTTAGCTTATTACTTTTATTATAAGAGTAATATTTATCATCTTTATCCCTCCAAGGGAATAGTCTTGTTCAGACACCTAGCTTTTGATTTTAACAGTTTTTCCCCAAGCAAAATCCAAACATTCTGTCTATCTGATGCATTAACTGTTTTGGTGGTGTTGGCAGAGCTGAGAAAATATGTGTAAGCAATGGTAATAGTAAAGATTTCACAACTGCTACTTTTCCAATTGGGGTTAGTTTTTGCCTGTTCCAGTATGAGAACCTATTTTTTATAGATATAATTTTTTCATTTAGATTTATGTCAACTACTTTATCTAATTCAATATCAAAAACTATTCCAAGTAATTTAAACTGAGTTATTCCCCATGTCAGTTTCCATTTAGTTTTTATAGATTTAGTACTATATTTCATTGAACCTATCCATATAACATATGTTTTATTAAAATTTACTTTTAAACCAGAGTATTGGGAAAATTCTTGTAACATATTTAGAACAGAATTATTTATACGGCTTTTGTGTGTTCACTATAGTGTTCAATTTTGAAATTTTTAATGAACAATTTGGAGTATTTCCTTTACCACATGATATTGCAATAGGTTTTCACTTAAAACCAGGCACAGACCTTGTCCTTTCAAAATACCATAACCGAGTGAGTATTTTAGTATTTTGATCATTTCAGCATCCAGCCTTTCGATCGAGATAGCACCCAGGGACACGGTTGTTCTAGCTGGAGGCACAGAAACAAGGGAATTTATCTGTAGGGTTGATGGTACAGATGATGCATCTAATATAGCTGGTATTACTTCTATGACACTGTATCGTCACCGAACAAATCAGAAAGAAGTCGTTATGAAAGGAACATTCAACATTCAGAGTTTAGACTATAAATACACAATGAATTCTGATCTCCAGAGTCGTGCAACATCAATCGAAAATATTGATAAGAATAATTGGCAAGGCAGTACAATAGGCTTCACAATCCTAGTTTCAGCTTTACGCTGTACTGATGCAGCAACATATTCATGTGAAATGAATGTTCAGCGAACAGTAGGTCCTGATAGTCTTGTAAACAGCACTCAAAAGGAATTTAGAGTTACTGGTAAGTTTTTTTTTCTTTTTTTATTCACTCAAATTATGACTTTTATTAACAAGGTTTGCCAATGGAAAAAAACTAGATATTTCAACTACTGATAGATTCCAATCAAATGAAATCATTGGGCCACCAAAATATGTGGTTACTGCAAAGGAGTGAAGCGGTGCGTCCGAGTATAATTTTATTTGACAGCGATTTAGAACTATGCACACTAATACAGCAAATCGATTGATCATATCTACGAAAGATGTACTTGTTACTTGAATGGTTGAAATTATGGCTAAAAAAAGCTTGTTTGACGTTTTGATATTTCAAAAATAGTTTTGGGCACAGACTACAGATTGACACAGTACATTTTGTACTGAAAACCAGGTTCTTGTTGTCTTGCCTGATGGTGCCTTTAGATATATTTAGTTAGGGAATATGCGTTAATGGGTGGCCGAGAACGTTGACACTTACATTTATAATTGGTTTTGCAGTGACGTCAGTTTTGAGAAGCAATATTATTTTAACGGTGACAATGTAACAATGTTAATTGACATGTTTCATTTTTTTATTTGATTGTCAAGACTGAAAAAAATACTATTTAGCAATATTCTGTTTATTTACTTGTCCCAAGCAAACTCTTAGAAATATCAATAATTCCCATCAAGGCTTATTTATAAAAAATATGGTCGTCGATGATATAATTGTATATACATTAATAATTATATACACAAAAAATGATGAATGAAATGTTATAAAAAGAAAAAGAAAAAGATCTGAAGAAAAACCTAAATTCAAAAAAAAAAGAAAAATTAATTTACTGTAAATAGTAAAACACAATCAACATTGATATAACAGCACATTTGCGCTTTATGATGTGCTACATGACACACAGATATGACCCTCAGAAATTTGAATTTGACCCCTGAAAATTTTGACTGAGGGGTCAATGACCCTTGAAGTTCAGAGTCTACCGAACACCCTGACATTAATAATTTTAAATCCTAATGCATTTCCATAAACAAAAGAATTTTGAAACAAATTCTGTATGAACTGTTCCTTACTGTATTCATAACTGCTTAATGTTCTGCATAATACAGAATTTCTCTAGACATAAATCGACCTTGCTCATAAGTCCTGACTTGTTTGGACTCCACGATACTTTTAACAGCCCAAACAGTTCATCAACCAATGAACATCAAAAATCATCAGCAATTCCTTAAAAATGTTCATAAGTAAGGATGTCAACGAATACCATGAACACTATCCACATAGTTAATTTAGTGTCTAGTTAACCGAATGTTGAGACTGCATATTCATAATTATCAGAATATATAATGATTACCTGTACTGGGTGCCCATGGCATAGTGGTAGAGTCACCGATTTGAAACTCCTCTGACTGCTTAGCCTCCCACCGCGTGGGTTCAAGTCTTATTCAGGGCATTGGACTTAATGTGGTAAGGTCTCCCAGCCAACCTGAGGTGTTCCAGTGATCCTAACCAGACATGTCTCGAGGTCTTCCTCCTCCAAACAGCTGGACATCACTATAACCATCATAATTGGTCGCTGCTATGTATCTCAAAAGCAAGCGTAATAGGTACCTCTGTAGGCTGTTCAAGTAATTCTGATCTTTCAAAAACATCTGGGGATGGGGGTGGCCATTTTCTATATATAGCTTTATTGAAAAATGTAGTAAAGATCTTTCTTAATTAAGCAGCCATACATTGTACTGATAATTTCTGTAACATTCACAAAGGCAAAGTCAATTTATTTGCATTGACCATTTTAATTAAAGTGAAATTACTGTGGCAGGCATTGCGAGGATGTGTATAAAAAATTTCAAATATTTGTCATTACCAAGATATTTTGTATTAAAGCCAGTGTATTGTAAAGCATCATTTGGAAATTTCTTTTGTTCGTTTATCAGTGAAGTCTTACTTTATTAACGTTTTTATGTTTGCTTATCAAAATGACATGATTTCAACGTTAAACAAAGGATACAATGTTTGCAGCAAAAAGAGTCACTATTACAGGTATGACTAGTGTTATCGTTACTAAAATGTTGAATCATGTTGCTTGCAATTATATTGCCTTTATGTGTAAGTTGTTAAACAAGCATTTAATTATTATCCATTTAGTTATTTAGTCCATGTTATGTTATTCAAATTTCTGGTACCTTAACAATCTTGCACTTTTATTGATTCTGATTCTGAATCATATGATGAATTTTTCATGTTAAGTGCAGGTTCCAGGTTCAACTAATTTTCAGCCTAGAATAAGCCTTATGTGACTGGGTGTCATGCCATTTGTTCATTACATGCTGTCAAGGTGGCAGCAGAACTGTATGTGCTTCAAGTGGACACTGTCTCTGGATAACTAAACATTGTTGGTGAGATAAGAAACATTATTTTCTTTCATTATTCATCAAACATTTTCTATATGTTTCAGCACTACCAAATGATGCAAACATGATTGTTACTCCTTACCCAAGCGCTGGTGAAACAGGAACGATGAATGAACCAATAAGTGCATCAGTTGATGATGTTTTTAATTTTGAGTGCAACTCAAATATTGGAAGTGATCAAACTACGGACATTACCTGGCAGTACACCAGTGAGTTGAGTGGTAGTTTTGTTGCATTCCCGGGAAACAAAACTAACGGGGCTGTTAGCGGACCATCCGACTGTCAATACCGTACATCTTCAAAAACATTCTACACTATAACATCAATAGATTCAAGTCGAAGGAATCTCCTGGCCATTCGCTGCACAGTGAAAGTGTCATTACCATATCTTTTCAATGGCTCGACAGAATATGAAATACAGAACCCGCCAACACTCTACTTCAAAGTTGGTGAGTTGTTGTAGTATAAAACATAATTATATAGACCCATTGTATTAACCTTCAATTTTTGCTCCTAGCCTGCAAAGCATAAATTGATTAGTCCTTGCAGGGAGCTGTCTGATCAAGATCTACACTATATTGCTGCTAAGTCTCAAGCATTGCCTCTAAGTACCCTATGGATGAAGGTGTATGAAGATTATGAGCTATGTTTTACTTTCAAAATGTAATACGATGAAGGTTAACTGTTACCAAATGTATTTTTGATTTGAATCATCTTAAAATAATGTAGGGATGGCACAGGTAACAAATCAATAAGCTGTAACCTGTTCACACGTATTTTTGATTCAAATCATGCAAAAAATATATGTAGGGATGGCAAAGGTAACAAATCAATAAGCTGTAACCTGTTAAAATGTATTTTTGATTCGAATCATGTAAAAATACATGCAGCGATGGCATAGTTAAGAAAATCAATAAACTGTTAACCTGTTTAAATGTATTTTGATTATAATAATGTAAAAAAACATGTAGAAATGGCAAAGGTAACAAAAACTGTAACCTGTTCAAATGTTTGACTGGTCAAGTGGAACAATATGGCTACATAATATTGATAATTAGGATGAGATTATTTCATCTTCTTTGCACTTAGTTGACTTCTGCAAACTTGGAGACTATCATCACAAAGCTTTGTGTTGTACAGTGTTTATTAAGCAGGGACATAGCTAAGCATGATATGATGGATACACAATTAATATACACCTTACCCCTACTAGGGTAATATTTATTGCAGATTTTAGTTGAGTTTCTGCATGCAGGCAGCTCAGCACCAGTTAAAAAACAACAACTTAAGATCATAAAATACCAGTAGATTATAGTCATGACATTTATTTCATATAATAAATAACATCATGCACGTGTATGTTGGTTTTGATGTATTAACTTAGTTGGCTTTTCTCCAATGTATGATTCTTTCAAATATGGTTATGAGGATGTATAAACATTACTCACAGTCAGATCATTGAATAAACTTTTTTTGTGTTTAACAAAGGCACACTACCTTTCTGGGAGCTGTCTACTCAGGATCTGCACTATTTGCTTCTTAATCTCTAGCAATATGACTAGGCACCTTTGCATGCCAATGTAAAAAGATGACTTAAGAATTATTTGGGTTATTAACAAATGTAGCAAGCTAAGGATTAAACTGATTTAATTTATTTCAGGAGCAATGAATGGTGGCAATACTGGAGAGGTGGCCAGTGCTGGTGAGTATGCCCAGCTTTGGAAGCTGTGGTCATCTCGGCAATTTAACTAAATGTATAAAAACACTTCTCCATAATCCTTCTAGGGTCTCCACCCAATAATGATGCCTTGGAATTAATCAAACAACAGGGTCAACTAGTCTGTTAATGGGAAACCCGCCCCACTACAATTAGGCTAGAACTTCAAAGCAGTGGGCCAATTTGACCCATCACTTCTGAAAACATTGAGTCAATTTTTATAACCAGTGGGTCATCAAAAAGATGAAAAGTTTTTAGTAGCAGACATCACAAAAGAAAAATCACTAAAAATGTCCCGAAGTTTTGGATCACCCAAGTGCTTTACTTATATATCGCATCATTACACTAAAGCATCTATTAATTATGATCAACAGAGTCGTTCATATTGGCAGTCGCCAGTGCATATAAAGTCAATCCAATACAGCCATTTTTAGGTCAACAGGTAACTCTGAGTCGGTCTTTTTTTAGCAGAAACTAGTCTGTGTACAAGCTAGGCTTAGAATTACGATTGATTGATACAAAAATAGTTTTTATTTCCATATTATTTTTTCTCTACTTTTATTACTGTGCACCAAAATGACCTATTCAGTTAAAAAATGTGGGCCAACAGTTAAGAATTCTGCGCCAATACCGCAAAGGCGCACTCTAGCCTAAACACTGCTACAATGATGGCTTAAACCCAACAATGATAATGTATGGGATTCAATCTTTTAATAAGTGTGGCTTTGGCAAAAAATTACTGAAAATTCTCAAAAAGTAAATACAAATGGATGTAAATCATCCAAGGCACCTTGAAAAGCATCTGTTCTAGAGCTGTAATTGATTAATATGTAGTATGTCATACACAACAAAGCAAATCTAATGGAAAATATATCTAAATACATTCTTGTGTAAATAATAAGATAAATGTGAAGATAAATATTACACAGGCAGCATGCAGGTTTTTCATATATCTTCAATTTAAGAATATTTTCCATTTAGAAATAAAAATATAATTACATATGTTGGTATGAATGATGATATTTTTGAGCTTTGATAGAAGAATACCTTAATTAAATGTCCATGATTGCCGAAGTTTAATTGCTTTTCATTATAACCACTTACATCCGTAATTTCTACGAAAAAGAAATACCAATAGCATATACCCCAACAATATTGTTGCCTGTGTATTCAAAGTATTATATAATAAGCCCTGCTTTTGTGAGTGGCATGAATAAAATCCTATTTATTTGTTATGCAAATTGTTGAGATGCTATTTTTCCAGGAAGTGGCTCTGCAGGCGCTATTGCGGGAGGCGTCATTGGTGGCATAGCATTTATTGTTATAGTTGTACTGCTTGTTTACTTCCTGTGGTACCGAAAGAGAGGAGAAGGCGCAGCCTGTAAGTCTTTACTTTGGATAACGAAAATAGTTATCTTGGAAACATTTTCAAGGTGCCATTCTGTGGAAGTAGGTCATGGCTGTTTTGGCTTTAACAACAATTAGCAGAATGTTAAACATACAAATTATATACCGGAATGTGCCATAATTCACCTTTTGGGGGAAAGTTTACCCAATACAAACATTATAAGAAGAAGAGAAATAGTTAAGCCCCTTAAAGACATATTGGCATGCACATACATGTCCAAAGACTCCTCCTTCTTATGCCCCCGAAAAAAGAAAAGACAAATAAAAACTGTCAACTAAAAATCACAGACATAGATGCCATTTTCACAGAATGAAATGACTTGCAAATGTTTCCATTTACTTATTACACTAACTAGTATTATCAATGATTTTTTCTACACTGCCTTCTTACAGGATCCAGTGATATCGGAGCTATAATTGGTGGTGTCGTTGGTGGCTTGGCTGCCGTGGTGATCATCATTGTTCTTGTCTGTTTACTCTGGTATCGTCGTGCTGGTGGGGAGAGTTGTAAGTTGTGTGGTTATTGGCTTGGCTTGATTGTGACTATCAGTGTCTCACACCCTCACTAGCACCATAGATCCTTCTAATATTCCAACCAGCCTTTCCTATTGATATTTCTTCTTTTTTTGTGTTTCATCTTGACTTATTTACATCCAGATACCTGTCTGCGTTCAGTGAGGACTTATAGCTGTTTTCAGTTGCTCATGTGCAACATCATCATTTTTTTTTATCATCTTGTTGCTTCTTTTTTTTTTTTACTTTGTAATCATGAGCATGCATTCATGTGCATGATTTATCCTGTATGCATGATGTCACCAGACCTTACCTGTTGAATGATTCTATAACCAGTATCCCACTCAAAAAATGGAAACATCAGAGTTGAGATCTTCTTAGATCTCCAGTGAATCTGATGAAAAGTAGTCTTTCCTTCATTAAATTGACATATTATTCTTTTTTCTGTCTTATTCATGAGAATTACTTTTTACCCTGACTGTGGCATGGCTAGCTTCATGTTTTTGCCGTTCTCGCCTTCTTTTGACAGTTTTCATAATATTTATTTTTAGTAATTCATTGTCACATGAGGGTATTGTCCACATTGTCGAAACTACCAATATGGGGGCTCGTCTTTGCGACAAGCGTGGTCTGTGGAATACAAAATTATCCAAACATTAGATTTCCTTATAAGAACTCAAAAGGACAATCAAGAAAAAGAGAACTTACCTAAAAATTATCCACTTCACTTCAAGTGGAAAACTGAAATTTTCTCATACCCCAAAAAATTAAATATATGGGTCTTATAAATAAGAATTTCAAAGTTGAATGTTGTTTTTTTAATCAATCTTTGATGTACAGGTTAATGAGTTTATCAGATTATATTCTTTTAAAATAAGTTGGTCTAGATAGTGAAGGGGTATGGTATGGAATGCAACTCTGGCAAGATGCTTGAATGTCCAAAACTTTATAGCTGAAAGCTTGATAAAAGTTTACATTCACTGAACGCAGAGATTTCCATTCTTGTTTTTGTTGCTCCTGTTGTCTAGTTTAGTTTTGTGAGGTTCTTGTTTTATTTGAGTTTGGTCAATGTTATGGGTTGTTTTTAGTTGCCAGTGGCTTTAGTCTGTAGATTGAAAAGTCCTGGGCAGATGGGTGGAGGATGCCATGTTGAACAGTTTGGGGAAAATTTTGTCTATGTTTATAAAAAGAACAAAATTGTTAAATGAATTGTCCAGTTTTCTAAGTTTAACTGTATTTCACACAGTGTAAACTTATGAAATTGCATTACTGACAACAAAATAAAAGTCATGTGAGAAATGATTTTAATAGTTGGGATTTCTTTTTTACCAGGAAGGAAAGGGGGGGGGGGAGTGGATTTTATTTTTTTAAGGGGTTAACCTTTGTTTTGCTACGTTCATGTAGGGAAAAAATTCCTGGCAATAATACTTATTTAACACTACCCAAGATAGTTACTTTACCAATAAAACAGGCTATTTATATCAAAAACAAGTTAATAAGAAACTGATCCAATACATACATAAGACTTAATTCTAAGCAATATTTTAATAATACTATTGTTTTATTTTATTTTGCTGAAACTTTCTTTTTTTAAATCACCTCAAAAAAAGATAATTGCATTTTATAAAACAAGAATATCACTGCATTGTAGTTCTGTATATGCTCTTGAAGTATCTTGCGCTTTTTTTTTTATTTTTTAAATCTTGTAGCTTATGCCATTTGTACAGCTTTTTTTGTTTCTTGAATCTGATCAGCAATATGCTTACATAGTGACCTCAAAATACAATTTCCTTAGTTAATACTAGAATCAAAACATGTAAAATTTCCATCGTGATAATGTTTTTGTTAAGAAAGTTGTTAAAACTTTAACATTTGACCCTGCTAGACTTTATTTATTATTTATTATAAATCTGTTGCAGATTTCAGTACAAGTCATTTCAAGTAAATGGAACATCATTTTTTTTTGTTTGAATTTGTTTGGTTTTAAAGCCAACACAAGTATTGTCATCTTGGTGATGTTAATTTATATGTGGAGGTAGACAAATGTCTGGTAGTACCAATATATAGCGCACCACAAGTCAGGAAGATATTTTCCCCTCAGCAAAATCCAGAGTCAAAATAAGTGACTGATAAATGTTCATTAAATAAAAACATAACATAGTGTAAGTAAGTGTAAGTCCGGTTAATAATGTTGTCCAGTCAGTGTATGTTTAAAGCACTTGGCAAACAGTTGACCTACTTATTTAAAAGATTCCATGCCTTAATTTGGAATATCATTTGTAAGTCATTGATCTTGGGATACATGCAGACTGTCAAAATAACAATAGGGGAGGAGTTTTTCAGTTTTGCATACAAATTAAACTTCGCAATTACCTTTATTACCACAAGAACATTTGCACCTGCTTTTTTTTATTATGATCAGATGACAATTGCCGGAGTTGTTGCCCATTCGTATGATACTTCAGACATCGATATAAGTTAATGAACAGGAAGCAGGTGGGGAGGTGTTTGATAAGCATTGGATTACCGTTCCACTTTTATTTGCTTTGCAAGATATGTTGTTAGATGTTTAGAGTTTATATACTCTTTCTTATGGCTGATCTCCAGTTTTTCATTTCCCCTCATGGCATCTACTGTGATATTGAGATCTTTTATAGTTGTTTTCAATTTTTTTTATCAGTTAATGGTGTAAAGAACAGGAGCAGTCCAACCATCCCTGACTTTCATGACACAGTCTGCCTCGTCTGTCCTGAACATTTTTCAGTCATCTTCTTTTGAAACAAGCTAAATTCTTAATACTAGTTTGATGTTGTATTGTATATCTTTGCAACGTGCAGTAAAAAACATTTTGGTTGTAAAGATGATTTACATGAAGTGCGACGAGGATTCAAGAATGGTTACTACTCATTGTGCATAAGACATGTATAGTGAATCGTTGTGTGAACATTTACGACAAACACCTGTTTGTTTTAATTGTTTCAAGTTGAGAGTTAAATGTGACAGTCTGAGGTACTGCAATACAAATTACCATAACATAATTTACAGAAACAATAATGAGACCACCAGTTATGTATGAAGTAGTCAGTATGTTGTTTAGTTGTGATCATAAGACATGGGATCTGGACTAGGTGTATATATTTTTTATTTGAAATTTATATATATGTAATGTACAACTTATCAAAGGAATCTTAGCTCTGCATACCTCAGTGAAGGGCATCGTGAACTTATGGGTGTCTTTATTGGCTTAGCAATATTTCAGTATATTGCCCAAAATAAGAATCAAATACAAAAAGTTCACTCGGGTGATATAGGTAATTGTGATTGTTTTGTTTCTTCAAAAACAAAAACAACAACAAAGAAATCCTATGTCTAAAGTTTAAAAACAAAAAGGATAAGTTGAAAGGCAACTTGCAGGCATCTAATTAGACAGATTTCAGAATTTGAAAGTGACTTATCTGGATTATAGATTTAGTCTTGGGCTTGCATTCATTGTTTTTTTTTTCTGGACCTGATCATATTATTTTACCAGAGTTGCTTTCATACTTGATGTTTTCATTCCATAACAGTTTGTTTTCAGATTGGCTGCTTTATTTTACACAATGCAGTGAAATGCCATTTATGTCAAACATGCACACATCTAAACATTTGTGTCATATATACACATATCTTAACATTTGTGTCATATATACACATATCTTGATATTTGTGTCATATACGCACACATCTTGATATTTGTGTCATATACACACATCCTGGCAATTGTGTTGTGTCATATATGCACATATCTTAACATTTATGTCATATATGCCCAAATCTTGACATTTGTGTCATATACGCACACATCTTGACATCTGTGTCCTACACACATATCTTGACATCTGTGTCCTATACACACATATCTTGCTGTTTGTGTCATATACACACACATCTTGATATTTGTGTCATATACACACATCCTGGCAATTGTGTTGTGTCATATATGCACATATCTTAACATTTATGTCATATATGCCCAAATCTTGACATTTGTGTCATGCATGCACACATTCCGACATTTGTGTCATACACACATGCTGACATGTATTTATATTGATAATATTAAGAAAGAACAATTATCAGTATTCTGGTGTACAGACTTTTTTGCTTACGCATGCATTGATTGCTGCCCATGCTTCAAGGTTTTCTGTTTAAAACCCTAACTTGATTTGGTTGGAATTGTTCCCTAACTATTCATGTCCTTAATTAATACTTGTATTTACTCCATGCATAAGATGTTGTTATTGTTAATTGTTACATAATTTGTAAATTTGATAATAGATAAAATGACTTGTTGATAAAATGCGATAAAACCAGCAAAACAAAATTGCGTAAGAAGCTTATAGTAAATATTAATTACTGATCAAATGCTTATTTTATAGGGGAAGTTAAAAAGTTAAATCTATCAATATTTTGTAACCCTACCCCATATAGAATGTGGTGAAATATTTAATCAAGTTGCTTTTGCATAACATCTAGAAATTATTGCTTCATTTGGTGGTATATACTGCTTTGAAACACTTGCATTAGTTTTCATCAGTATTTATATTTCCAATACAATATATCTCTTATTTACCGGTATATTTTAAGGTTATGTTTCCTCAAGTCTTATTTGTGATCTCAATTCATAATTGTTCTTTAATAAATAATTACATATTTACCTGCCTTTTTTCACTGTACATAGTCGAGATACTAAAAGTTTATCAAGGTCTTTGTAAAGAAAATTGTCTTCAATTTGTAAAAAAAGCCGCAATAGCTCAAGTGGTAGAGCATTGGCTTGCGGATCGGGAGGTCTCGAGTTCAAACCCCGGCCAGGTCAAACCAAAGACTTTAATCTAAAGTAGTAGTGGCTTCAGTCCTATTGCTCGTGGCTAAAGGGACAGCATTACGCCTGACTCGTCGGTGTCAGCATAATGGACTGGCCGGGTTCAGTCCTTGGACACTTCATAAGTGCCCCTGTGCTATAATGATAGAAATGTCGCTGCACAGTATCAGCAAAAATGCCAGCAAATGCCATTCCATCCCTCAGTCTGTAAACTGTAATGTTTTATACAAGTACTTTACAATGCTTGGAATAATGTTCTGCTTAATACTATAACTATATTTTGACCAGTGATGATCTGATCTGTGTCTGTTGTTTGTCATCAAGTTCTGTAATCTTAACTGAACTTATGCATGTGTATGTTTTGTTAAAGGCAGTATCTGATAGTTTGAACCAAAAATATGTTCATTATACATCTTAAACCATTGTTCAGATCTCGTAAAATGCTGTTTTTTGATGTCCTACACCTGTTGGAAAAGTGAACCATAACGCCACAATTGTCATTACAAACAGGTATTTCCTATCTGAGCCACGCTGCACAGTTAGTTATTTTAAAACCAAGAAAACCATGTGACCACTGTTTTAGTTCATCTACATCATCTGCTGTGATGTTGATGTCTATTTTTAGCAGGAATTTCAATTGTTTGTATTTACAGATATTGTTATATATATAATGTAGGCAAACTGTTGGATACCACCTTTAAGCTAAAACCATAACGTCTTAAAATAGTAATTTACAAACAATCTTCATGTCAATGGTCATGTATTTGATTTGAAAATACCCATATGCTAGAGATAACCAAGCCACATGTTTAGTTGATGTAAAGATTTGAACAAAATCTGCTATCATGATTGCTTCTGACTGATTGAACAGAGCGATTTAGGTCACAGATGCAAGTTAGACAGGAGCTATCACCTTGTTCAGTTGTAGGTTTTGCTCCCACGGGGGGGGGGGGGGAGTGGGGAGTGGGGGGGGGGGGGGTAACAAGTAACAAGTACATCTTCCGTAGATATGATCAATCGATTTGCTGTATTAGTGTCCATAGTTCTAAATCGCTGTCAAATAAAATTAAACTCGGACGCACCGCTTCACTTCTTTGCAGTAATCACATATTTAGGTGGTTCAGTGAAGTAATTATACAATGCCTACAGTCGTCCTTAATTGCTTCTGATGCATCAGGATGCTACAAACATGTTTTACGAGTAAACAGATGCCGATCAATTAAGATTAATTACTTTTCTACACCTCTGTCAAAACGCCATATTGAAATTAGCCGCGCATATGAGCAAATGTGTCATCGGCAGATTTAGAGCACCTGTTTCCTATTAATTATGCAAGCTCCGCCTACTGCATTGTTTTTCTCATAGCAGAAGGTAATCGATGCGCGCGCGTGTGTGTTTGTGTGTGCGTGTGTGAATCTGTCCTCATTAATATGCAGACTCCGCCCATTGTTGTCTTTTCTCGCTTCTTATGAAGCTGTAGGCGATTTTGACTGACTGACGCACGGGTAGAAATTGTCACGGGTCAAAATGACCCCCGCCGCTTTATTGATGAGCGTCAGTTAGGGGTATTTCCGAATTTTCATGCGTCAAAACCCGGGAGCTCGGGTCAACCGAACACCCTGAATGTGTCTCATTTTTTAGCTCTTCTGTAAGGGGGGGGGGGGTGATATGTGACTGATAGATGAATAGAGGCTACCTCAGGGTGGTGTGTGTTGGGGGGAAAAGTGAAGAACAAGAATGTCAGTACACCCATTGTCAAACATGGGTATGTTTATCCAGTGCAGGGCAAAGCTAGCTTATCTCAAAGGCTAAATATAATGATCCAAGTGAATAATTGGCTTAAGCCACCTAATAAAGTTGTTAGTTAGAACTTATGGGAATGTTGACTATTGAAACAATGTCAACAAAAGGGTATGACATTAACAGACAGTGTGTTTCAGTCTTCACCAAAGAAATTTACAAACACTAGACCTGCAGTCCACCAAGCTGGCAATATCTACTGGTCCAGACCAACTTTTACTACAGCAGTATGATTTTGGCATTTAGTCAAAAAAGAACTAGTTTTGCCAAATATTGCTTTTATTCTGTTATTTATAAAGTGAGCCAGCTTAGACAACTGAACATATCAGCAATCTCTGTAAAATCTTGGTAAGCAAACAGAGGTGTTATGAGTGGTTGGGTTCAGTAAAAGGCTGTAAGGCATTGTTTGGTTTAGTTTATTATATATGTTTTCATAATAATTCAGTCCTTTGAAAAAATGTGGCTGAAAATTCTGGTGGACCGTCAGTCCATTTAACTAAAATTTATAAGACCGACAGAGACTTTGATGGACTCGTGCCATGGTCCATTTGTCGAAGACTTACGTTTGATAAAAGTTATCCATGACTCATTATCAAATCTTACATTATATGACTGGTGTCTTCTTCATCAATTATAGTTTTGTCACTGAAAGTGATAACAAAGTCATAATGACAATTAGTGTGGTGTTTACTATCACTCAAAAAACAAAAATAACCAGTTGTAACATTGAGATAATTCTAATGACTTTAAGAAATAATTAAATAATTAATAAACAATTAACTTGGCAGGAACAGTTATGGTTTTCTTTAAGTCAAGTATAAGCATTAACCAGATTATAGTAGTTTGTTTTATGCCCTAGAATTTACAAAATTTTCATAACATATCCTTTATTGTATATCATATTGATAGTCCAAATTGTGACTACAGGTGTAATGAATATTGAAGGTCCATTTTATTTCTTATGCTTTCTGCCTGAAAATGATACAATTTAAGAGGGGTGCCCGTGGCGTAGTGGTTGAGTCACTGATTTGTAACTCCTCTGACTGCTTAGCCTCTCACCGCATTGGTTTGAGCCCAGTTGGAAACCAAAAAGCTGGATGTTGCTATAATGATCATAAATGGTCACTGCAATTTATTACAAAAACAAAAAAAGAAAAGATGTAATTTAAATTAAAAGTGCAAAATAATTTTCATAACTATGCATAGCAAAGACGTGTAATTCTCATCCTTCTTATCCAGGATCTTGTCAACACGGGCTGGGGGGGAGGCGGGGCCACATACAGTCAAAATGCACTTTAAGTCAACTATCCCTCTCACAATATTGTCTTTTACATCTCTTTTGATATAAAAAAATCTTGATTCAGGGCATTGTCATATTAAACCCCCAACAAGTCTGGTTGTCATTTTTTCATGGTTGTGTGTCATGTTTACCTGTTATCTACAAACAGCTTACAAAACTGGCTCAGTGTCTGCCATGAGGCATTTACCTGCAGGCCTACACCTGTTACTCCTGTGTGGAGATTTACCTGTCTTTTATCTTAATAATATGTTGCCAAATTTGTAAGTTGGGGACACTTAGACAAAGCAAATACAAAAATTAAATCCTGACACTGTGTCTTAGTGTTGTTTTTTGTATGTGCATTTGTATTTAATAGGCAGGTAATATGTGTTTAGTTTTTGGCTTACCACTTCCTAGTACATGCAAAAAAACACTCAATTTTGCTCTAGATTGAATAGCAAATAGTGTACATCTTGATCTTAATGTCTTAGTTGGTGGTGGCTGGTCTGGATGCTCTATTTGTCAAGTCTTACATTCCTGTTTATCCCAAATTACATGTACACAGCCTCGTTTTTTGTTTGGTTTCTGATTATTTAACATTATGGTCATTATAGCGACATTCAGCTATTTTGGTGGATGAAGACTCGAGACATATGTCTGGGTAGAACCACCAGCACAGCGCTGGTCAGCTGGAAGACCTTCACACATTTAGTCTTTCACCTTCACTCCAAATGGGACTCGATCTTATGAGGTGTGAGGCTAAGCAGTCATAGGAGTGACTCTATCACTTCCCCACAGGTGCCTCTACACAGCCTCGGTTTAAATCAGCTTTCTAAGTGGGTCAAATAAACAAACATAACATATCCCATAAGGAAATCATGGTAGTGAATATTGATTCATCCAGGTAATGCTTTGCAATGTTTACTCAGGCATGCCTTCAATATGCACAAAGTATATGCAACCATGTTATTTTTTTACTGTTTGATACACGGGAGGGTAGATGTGCTGTAGTGGTAGAGTCTTCGATTTGTAACTCCTCTGACTGCTTAGCCTCTCACCGCCTGAGTGTGAGTCCCATTCGGGTGCTCTTGTGGTGCGCCGCTGGTTCTTCCCAGACATTTGTCTGGGGTCTAATTCCACCAAAACAGATGGACGTTGCTATAATGATCGTAACTGGTCGCTGCGATTTATCTCAAAAACAAAACCAAAACATACTGTTATCTACAAGGTGCTCTTTGTGTCATATGCCATGACATTCTCAAGTATTGTCATCCATATATGGCTGTAAGTGATGTACAGCCCAAGCTTAATGCACTCCACAGGTAAAATAAACCAGTATAGTTATCAACTCCCAACCCTCATTGAATGGTCATTTCCTGTCCTATAACAGGTTAAGATATAGGTGCAGCAAGATGACTAAAACCTGACTAAAACTATCATGTAGTCATGGTATAGGATAGGATAGGATTTATAGTCGACACAATAAATTCCTTCTCCATGTAACTATTTACTACATAATCACTATTGAGCAAGATAAGACAATTGGTGTAAACATTGATCAGCAAGCGATCTTTTTTGGAGGTTTGGGTGGAAAAAAACACATCAATAAGGTCTTAATACAGCTATTATGCAGGCAGTGTGCCGGTGGTTCTTATAAAACATCAGGTCTGTTCTTCAAGAAAAAGTTGAATGTCCCTATAATAAATATTGATTATTTGTTGCAATTTATTTATTTAACTCTTAGACTGCTATTTGCATATTTATAAGGCTTATACAAATAGAGTAGATCCAGATCTGCCAGCACCCTGCTAGGGGCTGTCTGATCAGGATCTGCACTAATTGCTGCTCAATCTAGGTTTATAAGTATATCAACCCTGACATGTAACATATATAATATTAAAGCCAAAAACCCTGAGAATTTAGCATGGGTTTTTAACAAAATGAAGCAAGCTAAGGGTTAAATGAAATTATTATCTACTAGTATATAAACAAACAATGAAAAATTTGTATGTGGTCACTAAACATGTGGGATAAGTGAAAAATCATGAGGAAAATTACCTTGTCCAATTTGAGGGACTGTACCTGGTAGCACAATCGGTAGAGCATCGGCTCGAGGTACAGGAGGCCCCGGGTATGATCCCGGGCCGCGACATACCCAGGTTGTTAAAAATGGTAGTGGTATAGCTCCCTTGCTAACGCTTCAGCAGATAAAAGGGTAGTTCCACGACAGGTTGGCCCGGTGTCAGGATAATATAGCTGGGTGTGGTATCATGTCAGGTGTTCATGGCATGCTATACACAGTGAAGGCAGCACTATATCTGCTTCAAGTGGACACCGTCTCCAATTAACTGAAATACTGTTGGTGGGACGATAAACCCAATAAACAAACAAAAACAAACGATTTGAGGAAATAATTGTCTAACTATGATTTTACTACATGTTTAGTGAAGCATATATATTGGTCTACACACAATAGAAAAAATTTGAAGTATGTTGATGGGTGTTTCGTTTCATTGTATTCATTGAGATGGTATACTGTTTGTTTTAGAAAACTTTCACCTTGCTAAGAAATTATTATAATAAGGCTTAGGCAAATAATGTAGATCCAGATCGGTCAATTCCCTGCTGGGAATTCTCTGGTCAGGATCTGCACTATTTGCTGCTGAGTCTGGTACTTTGTCTTTTTACTCTGCTTTTTGCATATTTATAAGGTTAAGGCAAATATTGAAGGTCCATATCAGCCACGCCTGACTTGAAGCTGTCTGAACAGGAACTGCTCTATTTGCTGCTTAGTTCCTGTTTATAAGTATATCAATACTGACATTTAACATATATAATATTAAAGCAAAAAATCCTGACAATTTAGCATGGGTCTATAATACAATATAGCAAGCTAAGGGTTAATACATGTATTTGTAAGTAGATGACAAAAAATTGTTTTGTTTTCTGATAGATGTAGAATGCTAAAGGTTAAAGTTTAAATTTGGCAGCATGGTAGTGTGTTTGTGTTTATTGGGTTTATCGACCCACCAACAGTATTTCAGTTATCTGGAGACAGTGTTCACTTGAAGCATTTATAGTGCTGCCTTCACTTTCTGTAGCATGCCTTGAACACCTGGTATGATACCACCCCCAGTCACATTATCCTGACACCGGGCCAACCAGTTGTGGAGTTACCGTTATATTTACTTGATCGTAAGCCTGGGAGCTATACCACTACCATACTTTAGTATGTTGTGGCCCAGGATCGAACATGGGGCCCCCTGTACCTGTAGCCAACACTCTACTGACTGCGCTACCAGCATCGGTGGATCAGGAGGTCATGGGTTCTAACCCCGGCCGGGTCAAGCTACTCGTCGGTGTCAGTATAATGGACCGGCCTGGTTCAGTCCCTTGGCACCTCATAAGTGCCCCTATGCACTAATGATAGAAATGTAGCTGCACAGTATGGGCAAAAATGCCTGCAGATCTAATCCTATCCACTACACTGAAATGGAGTTCTATAGTTTTAGAGGTGATGCTACTTTTGTCGCAAAAATGGTTTGGCAGTTTATCTGCATGGGTTCTCATTGTTTTAAAGATGTTACTACTTTTCTGAAGCTGTGAATGCCAAAGTTCTTCTTATAAGTGTATCATCTAACAGTCTATTACTTATAGTCTGGGGATCACCTCGGCTAAGCGTCGGCTTGCGGATCGTGAGGTTGCGGATTCAAACCCCGGCCGAGTCAAACCAAAGACTTAAAAGTTGGTAGTAGTGGCTTCCCTTCTAACGCTCGAAGCTATGGGGACAGCATTATGTCTGACCTGTCGGTGTCAGTATAATGGACCGGCCGGGTTCAGTCCTTAGGCACCTCGTAAGTGCCCATGTGCTATAATGATAGAAATGTCGCTGCAAAGTATCAGCAAAAATGCCGGCAAATCCCATCCCTCCCCTTGGCTAAGAGGTGGATTTACTGATTTACTTTACTGACATATCAGTCCCTCACTTTATGGATCTAGTTCTTATTTGTGGTGAAAACTTTAAATTGGCAAGGTCTTCCAGCTGACCAGCAGTGTCACAGTTGTGACATTTGTCTAGTGTCTTCCTGCTGCAAAAATAGCTAGAGTTTGCATAAATGACTATAATTGTTCCTTTTATGTATTTTCAAAACCCAAAACACAAAAGGCTGCCTGAGAGTAGCTTTCTGTCTATGTACTTGTATTGTCTTGATATTATCTACTGCCCTTTGACTTTATTCTTGCTGATCTTAGTAGTTGTAGCACTTAACGCAGCACTTGTTTTGACTGCCAAGAGTTATTGTGTAAGAACAATCAAAAGATGATGGGTCACTAGTGTAGATCTGATAGTCACACTGGCAAACTTAGTCAATAGTTTGTAATTTAAAAAAATATACTCACAACTACTACACTCTTGCAATTTGGCTCACTTGTTAACCATTTTCAAGCTTTCATTTAATAATTGGCGATACAAAGTCTCTGTAACTTGCTAACAACATAGTGCTCGAAACTCAGTAGGAGATTGTGCAGGTCCTGCTTAAGACTGCTCCCAGGGAGTGCTGGCTACATTTAGATCCTCATTCTGGTACTTAAACCTACTAAATCTGTGCTTAGCACCCTTAGAGTTAACTTAGTAACCTGTCTTGTGCTATTAGTAAGGTTTAGGTTCACAGGTAAGATCTAAATCTTCAATACTCGCCTAAGCCTGAGCGATTTATGCTTTGCAGGTTAAGAGTTTATTTATATGAAGTTGTGAACAACTTGACTGTCACAGTTGTCGGTGTGGGAATGAGATCAAGCTATATATAGACAGAAGTTTTATTATTAGGTGTTTGGAAGTAGTGAAACATCTGTTTTTTAAATAAACATGTTAGAGTATGAGAGTTAAATGTAAGGCCTAGAGAAAGAAACTGTAGTCACACATAGGAATTCAAATTTCTGAATAGCTTTTAAAAAAAATATAAGTTGGAGTATAGTAATGATCCCTATAAAAGAGGATAAAGCAGGCCATCTTATAAAGAGTTTTTGTTATGTAAATTAGGCTGCAAGCTGGTGGTTGAGTTGAGCAATAGGTAGTCGCACAGTTTAGGTAGTAGGAATGTGTAAGGTGTCACTTACTGTTGGGTGAATGAAGAATCAAATTACTGTATGTAGCTGCAGAGAAACTAATTATATCCTTTGTTTGTCCCACATTCAGGACAGAGTTATGACTGTAAAGATGTTTACCACTGTGTTGTTATTTAATCTGGGTAGAAAAGTAATTTTTTATGTTTTGGCGCTTTAGTTTAAAATTAATACACTTTAGCCTAGGAATGTTCAAATTTATGAAAAGGCATTATGCTTTTAATAAAGAGAGGTATGAGAAAATGTATAGACTGTTTTATTTAAAGTATATTTTGTGTGTGTCGGGGATGGATCACGAGTCATTTGTTTATTACATTTTCAGTTATAAAGCATTGTTTTTCTATTGGTTTGCTATACATTTTACATATAAAAGTGTAAACATGTGTGCATAATTTGTACAGAGTTACAAGGTAAAAATTTAGAAAAGTTCAAATGATACAAAGGCAGTTTGAATGGTTGTAATAAATCAGACTTGTAATTAGTTTCCTTAACCCTTTCGCTGCTAAGCCATTTTCCACTCCCCAGGCTGAGGAATTTTCTATAAATTTTCTAAAAAAAGTCTGTACATCACTAAATCTCTTATAATTTTGGATATGTAAAACTATATAACATTAGAAAGGAAACTGAATATGGATTCTGAATAATATAAATTTAAATAATGTGATATAAAAATGTTAAGGACTTTCAAAAATAGAAAAAAAAGTTAAAAAAATCCAGAACTATTACTTTTTTTTTTGGCATTTCGCTCCTTCAACTTCAAAAATATTAATATTTCTATGAACAAAACACTGTAAGTTACTGTCAAGGGGAGTAACTCTGGTCATACTTTTATAGGAATTTGGCAATGCTGTAAACACACAAAAATAGTAGTAAACAGGATGTACGGTCTACATATAAGTGCATTGCTAGTGGTTAGAAATAGATGTGCATTGTATTCGGGCAGCAGTGAAAAAGTTAAATTGCCAAATAAGCGACCCGAGAATGGTAACAGTAACTGCCCATATTGAGCTTGGAAGTATGAAGGGCTCACAATTTTACTTCGACATCTGATAATGGGAAAATTAACTTTGTGATACGCAACTCTATAATCACAAAGTCTTAGCACAATGCTTCTTGTTGACCTAATAGTTCTCATTGACTAAACCTGTCACTTTTTCATTTTGCATTACTGGCCACAAGAGCTCAAGTGGTAGAGCATCGGCTTGCGGATCGGGAGATCGCGGGTTCAAACCCCGACAGAGGTGCACAGTACCAGCAGAAATTATGGCAAATCCAAATCCATATTGTGAAGAAATCAATAGGTCATAAATTCAATGTTTTTGTTGCATGTTGTATAGATTTCTTGTGCTAAGGCAAATGTTGGTGACTTTGTATCATTTCAAAGTCATGCCATGTTTATTGTTTGGAAACTTCATACGGTATTTGTTGAGTAGGTGTTGTTCACCAATTTTATTGTGTTGCCCTAGGAATTAAAAAGTGTCATTCTCACTTACAAATTTACTCAGTTAACAGCATACACTTTTTGAAACATAGTTATTCCACAATAGCAAATGAAGTGGTGTTAACTGCTACTATGCTAAATATGGATTGCTTTCTGATATATTATTTCCGGTGACTTCAATTCTCTGCATCAACTTTTTCTTGTTTTTGCATTTAATCTGTTTTGAGTTTCAAGCTGTACATTTTAATGGGTCTTTAACTGTTTCTTTATGGTGCTATTGGTTGCTGTTGCTGGCTAGAATGATTTGATCCTGTTTATTGTTGTCTCTATTTGTGTTTCATAGTTTCTAGTGCTAATTAGCCTACTAGATCAAATTAAAATGTTCATTTCAATTAATTTTATGTTTCTTGAAATATGAATTGAGTGTTTAATGCTTTATATGTTTATGTGTTTTGTCTTTTATGCATTTTTCATAATTATGAACTGAACCTGGTAGCACAATCGGTAGAGCGTCGGCTCCAGGTACGGGAGGCCCTGGGTTCGATCCCGGGCCGCAACATACCAAAGTCGTTAAAAATGTTAGTGGCATAGCTTCCTTGCTAACGCTCAAGCAAATATAAGGGTAGTTCCATGACTGGTTGGTTGGTGTCAGGATAATGTGACTAGGTGTGGTATCATGCCAGGTGTTCACGGCATGCTATACACAGTGAAGGCAGCACTATATCTGCTTCAAGTGGACACCGTCTCCAGATAACTGAAATACTGTTGGTGGGACGATAAACCTAATAAACATAATTATGAATCTCTTTATTATTATAATATTCTAAGAAAATGGGGATTAATTTTATAATTCTTTTGAGTAATAGTGTGTTCAAATAATCTTTCGTTTTATTGACTGATTCTTTGTTATTTATTCCATTAGCTCATGCATATACCATTTTATGCCTTTGTAAAGCATTCACAATTATTTCTTTTGTCTTCAGCAGCATCAACACAACTAAGGGTTTATTTGTAGACTAGTTTAATCTAGGTTATGTAATTATATGCTGAAAATGCATGTGTTTAAATATATTTAAAACTGTTTCAAAGAAAATCAACAAAATAAAGAGAATGTTTAAAACACTATACACTTACTATGAATGTAAGGGTTATGTATATTTGAGTCATAAGAATAATTCTCATTTACAATAAATTGATACATTAAAAAAGGGCTTAAGACCATTGGCATTAATTACATATATATGCATATTAATATACATATAACATAATATACATATTTATACATTGTTTACTCTTCCATTTTCAGATAGAACAAAGGAAGAGAGAGGGTAAGTTTTTTTAAATTAAATTTCTATTATCTGAATTACATAATTTATAACTTTATTTAAACTTTCTTTTGTCTTAAAAAGTATACATAGCATATCAACAGTACATTGTATATATAATAATTTTTAATATTTAAGTTAAGCTTAAGTGTAGCTTAAGTGTTTTAATGTATATGTTTCTTTGCGACTAATGCTATCTGTGCTGCTACCATTTCTGCTACATGTGATTAACCAACTGCTATAATATCCCTTCTATTTCACATATCACATGTAGCTACACTCTATCCCCTTCAGTCATTTTGCCACAGCATTTGTTTTTACATTCCAAACACCCATTAAATCTACCAACTCCAGTAGTACCAGGATAACTATCATCAACATTGCCATTACTCATACATTTATGTCATCACAGTGACTGTCATTTAAGAATGTATCAGACCTGACCTGGTCGTTCAATCAGTAGTGTCAATTCCAGGTACGGGAAGCCCCGGGTTCGATCCTGGGCTGTGACATATCAGTCATTAAAAACGGTAGTGGTAAAGCTCCCTTGCTAACGCTCAATATAAGGTCAATATATAGTTTTAAGGACCTGGGTAATGAGATATTGGCCGAGGTTGCAGTCTGAGGTCAATAACATTTTAGCCAGGTCCGCAAAACTATATATTGACCAAAACCAAAAAGTTTTTACTTGTTATATCACATACCATAAATTACACTTTCATTGAGACTGGACCTGGTAGCGCAATCAGTAGAGCGTCAGCTCCAGGTACGGGAGGCCCCGGGTTCGATCCCGGGCCGCGACATACCAAAGTCGTTAAAAATGGTAGTGGTATAGCTCCCTTGCTAATGCTCAAGCAAATATAAGGGTAGTTCCACGACTGGTTGGCCTAGTGTCAGGATAATGTGACTGGGTGTGGTATCATGCCAGGTGTTCACGGCATGTTATGCACAGTGAAGGCAGCACTATAACTGCTTCAAGTGGACACCGTCTCCAGATAACTGAAATACTGTTGGTGGGATGATAAACCCAATAAACAAACAAACAAACACTTTCATTGTTGTTTTTGTAAAACAAGCCTCACATGCTTTACATTTAATATAAAACATTTAAAGATGTCGATCCAATTCGCCAACGTTAATTTCCTCGACAGATAATCACAACAAAACATTTACTGCTACCGAGGTTACAGTTTTAGTTGTTTTCTTGGTTACATTTTCACTAAATATTGCCAAATCCTTACAGATACACTGAAAAACTGACAGTTTCTTTTGTCAGATGCAATGTTGTAGCAATAGTGCCCATAAAAAGAACACGATGGTCAGTATTATATTCAAGGTGCTCACGTGAAAACATTCTCGAGTTATTATCACTTTATATTTACTCACGCATGACCAGTGCTCGACCAATCAAAACACTCTAAATTCGGAGGGTATGTGGTATTAACCCATAAAACTAGACATTTGAAGAGTTCTTACTATCACGGTACTTTTTGTTCTTAGACTGCCACCAATTCATAATAATTTAAATATCTGTTACAAACAGCATTGTCCTCATAGAGGTACTATCACGGTACTTTTTGTTCTTAGACTGCCACCAATTCATAATAATTTAAATATCCGTTACAAACAGCATTGTCCTCATAGAGGTACTATCACGGTACTTTTTGTTCTTAGACTGCCACCAATTCATAATAATTTAAATATCCGTTACAAACAGCATTGTCCTCATAGAGGTACTAACACGGTACTTTTTGTTCTTAGACTGCCACCAATTCATAATAATTTAAATATCCGTTACAAACAGCATTGTCCTCATAGAGGTACTATCACGGTACTTTTTGTTCTTAGACTGCCACCAATTCATAATAATTTAAATATCCGTTACAAACAGCATTGTCCTCATAGAGGTACTATCACGGTACTTTTTGTTCTTAGACTGCCACCAATTCATAATAATTTAAATATCCGTTACAAACAGCATTGTCCTCATAGAGGTACTATCACGGTACTTTTTGTTCTTAGACTGCCACCAATTCATAATAATTTAAATATCCGTAACAAACAGCATTTTCCTCATAGAGGTACTATCAGGGTACTTTTTGTTCTGAGACTGCCACCAATTCATAATAATTTAAATATCCGTTACAAACAGCATTGCCCTCATAGAGAATTGGATACGAGTTTAATACAAACATTAAACGAGTTTAGGGAAAGTGATTGTAAGTGAGCATAAAGCAAGCTTACCATAATTTTTCCTGGACAAGTTTTATAAATGTTTGTATTAAATGATTACGAGAGTCAGAATCTTTTTATCATTTGATTTTCATTGCCAATATACGATTTAACGAAATTGTAACAACAATACTTGGTGAAATGGTGGTATGAGGCGATCTGCATTATGATGACGTCGATGACGTCGTCAATCAAAAAGCTTTATTCTACTAGTGTAATATAACAAAATATGTAATGGGGGTATTGAATAGTAAGCAATGGGAATTGTGCCATATTGTATTTATGGCAGCTTAGGCTTAAAGAACATCACACTACCAAATAGAAACACAATTTTCAATACCATCATCATCATGATGTCTAATTAAGTGAATTCATCGCCTTGATAGATATAGTATACCAATATAAACCAATAATTCCATAAATCTATACATGTATATACAATATATTACACAAATGGTACATGTAGATGTAATTACAATACCCTCTTCTTGTCGTGTGTATTCAGAGCTGAGAACCCTAACATGGCCCCTGAGCCGTATCCCACCACCATAGCGGATCAGTACAGCTACCCAGCGAAAAAGGTCAGTGTTAGATCCTTTATCATAGTTATCTATAACAGTCACCCCATTGGACCTAGCTTCTTTTCTATCCATCCTTCTCTATTTTCTTATTCTTATGTTGTATATTATTTCTGTATGCATGTTTCTGCAATAGCATACTATCTCCAGTGAGCGATTTTTGTAAGACTTTTTTCAAGTCACTGATTGGTCATAATTCTTACACCGGATCTGTGAGAGCAATCATTAGGGCATTGGCTCCCAGTTTTGAGAGGCCATGGGATTAAACCTGGGACCATGACATTCCAAGGGCAATCACTCAGTTACAGCATAGGCCTCTTATATAGGTTATAAGTATATTCCAACGCTGAAACAAAATTTAATGTAAAGATGCTTCAACAACTGATAGGCCCAGTATCAGGATAATGTGACTGGTTATTGTATTATGCCAGGTGTTCAGGGCATGCTATACAGGGTGAAAGCAACACTATATCTTCTTTTGTCGGACACCGTCAGAAAATAACTGAAATATTGTTGGTGGGGTCATGAATAAGTCGAGCTAAATCCAGCTAAAATTGACCAATCAGATTTGAAGCAATAATCTCGGACTTGGGTTCAATCAAACTTGTCTAGTTTGTCCTTTATGTTTAACAAGATTTTCCAATCATACTATTCCTTTCATTCATGGTAAATGTATAGGGTTTTTAAAATACACTTGATTTTATTGATTTTCTTTCAAACAGTTTTAAATATTTTAAAACACATGCATTTTAGGCATATAATTATATAACCTAGATTTAACTAGTCTACAAATAAACCCTTAGTTGTGTTGATGCAGCTGAAGATAAAAGGAATAATCGAGAATCCTTTACTAAGGCGTAAAATGGCATATGCATGAGCTAAAGGGCTATGCTATAGTTGAACCGATTGAGAAGGTCACCATGTAACTCTTATAGTAAAACATTAAGTTCTTAATAAGGGTGTTAAAACAAACTGTTCTTATGGTGTTAATATGTATTGAAGAGCCGACATACAACTTCCTCTTTTCAGTATCTCATTTGCAGGACAATGGCAGTTATAGGCATTTTTACTAGTCTTTTTACAATTTAGACTCAATCATCAGGATAGAAAGAGTGGACATTTTGTGCCCTGCTTTTTTGTTAAGAAGTAGATATGTATTTATAGTTAATTTATGGAAAATATTTGACAATTATTGGAAAATAAGTGTCAATTAATGGAAAATAGGTGACACTACTAATTTCTTTTATTCCAAAATGTAAAACTGACACAGAAGAATTCATTTAAACCTTTAGTTTCCCTTTTTTTTAAACAAGAAAAGCAATAGCCGAACAAATAATGTTTCTGATTTTTTTGTTAATTATGACAATGAAAAATTAATAATTAATTAAAGTCTGCATAATGTTATAAGCAATTTAGCTGGGCCATCCTATAATCAGGATTCTAGAGGTCTAGAACAACCAGTCCCCATCTGATATTTGATATGTGCATGTTGCTTTTTGGGGCATGTTTACATCAAGAAGAGAATCTTGATATCTTGTAATTTAAGGTAATTTGCCTCAAAACAGATGTTTATGAAAGCTGAGTTTACTAGTGACGGATGCATTGCATGTAGTTGTTGCCGGCTGCTTTACAGCAGAATAAAATAAGGGTTTTATTGTATCAGGTATTTACTGAAATATTTTTGTGGGTAAAATTTTTACATAATTATATTATTTATTTGAGATGCTTTAAGATAATATACATAATATATTATGAAGATTAAATATATACCATGCAGGGAAGTAGCTCAACAGAAAATCATGAGTAGGCAACTTAAATGGGGGAGGGCGGGGGGGTGATTAGAGTATCTAAAGCTCATGCATACACTGCGACAACCATCCCCTTCATTTTTTTCATTTTTAAATTTTGATTTTTTAAAAAAATTGTGTAGGCACGTGCCTACAGTGCCTAAAGGAAGCTACGCCAGTGCAATGTACTTAGCTAGAAATGTAGCTTAACATATGAAGGCAGTCGGCACTTATTGTAAATATGTGGTCAGAAGCAGATGTAATATAGATGTAATGTATTTGGTGGTACTGCTGTGTAAGGTGCATTCTTGTGGAAAACATGTTATGAAGCAATACAGAATTTATGTTTGGAATGAAAATTCAACAACATTATCACATTATTATTGATTACTCTTAAGAAATCTTAAATAGCCAACACTAACAGCTGATAAATGTTGTGTTAGGTGCAAGTCTTGTGGACAACATGTTATAAAGCAATACAGAATTTATATCTAGAATAAATATATAATGACATGATCACATTATTATTATATGATCACTCTAAAGAAATCTTGACTAGCCGACACTGGTTTCATTTTCTCTTTCACGATAAATTGTATGTTTAATTATTCTCTGGGATATTTATTTTCTTTAACATTCCCTTGAACATTGAAGCTGTCAGTAAGTAAGAGTACAGTCATATCTTAAGAATCAAAATTGGTAGGTTGTATCTAAAGTAAATACTGTTTAGTTTGTCAGTTTATACAGGAAATAAGTCACCTCAGGCCCTTTGGTGTTATCCTAATCAGAACAATATCATAAAGAGTCATTGTACTTACAAGAACATACTTGACATAATAGTTTTGAGTATTATAAGTGTTTTTTGGCACTTGTCATCCACTTCGGACCATTCAAGCTTATGTTCAGCAGTAATATACCATAGGGAAATTATGGACTAATGTCATAAACATTATCTCCAACACAGTCCACACGCTTTAATTTAAAAGCACTACATTGTTTCTGAACAGACAGATAACACAATGTTTACTTTATTTATCTTTATTGTTCAGATGTCACGCTTTTTATTATCATTATTGAATTGACATTTGATACTGTGAAGCTTCCTGTTCCATTTTAATAGACAAAATTAATCATGTCACATGTTTCAACTACTTGTGATTTATTTCCTTCGTTGTTTTGTTTTTTTATCATCTTTATAATGTATTTTGTGGCTTTTGTTAGATATGTACCTTCATATATTGATTGTTATAACCTGGTATGTTAGTATCACTTGCTATTAGTATATATATCACCAGTAGAATATGCTGATAACATTGATGCCATGTAAACAGAGCGCACATTATCTTATGATGCACTATATCAAGATTCCTACAACTGACGGCTTTAGTGCCAAGCTAGATTCGAACTCGGCTGACCGAGAGAGAAGCCAATACAGTAGCCACCTCAGTGGGCCTTACCTATTTACAACATTTAATTAATATAATATCGACTTTTATGTCAAAATTATATATTGGTCCTTGATATATGTGTGTTAATATATATCACTTCCCTTTTTACCGGGGTGCCTGTGGCGTAGTGGTAGAGTCGCCGATTTGTAACTCCTCTGACTGCTAAGCTTCTCACCGCTTGGGCTGGAGTCCTGTTCAGGGCAAAGTTCTTAATGTGAGAAGGTCTTCCAGCTGACTTGCGGTGCACCGGTGGTTCTACCCAGACATAGGTCTTTGGTCTTCATCCAACAAAAAGCTGTACGTTGCTATAATGATCATAACTGGTCACTCCAATGTATTTCTAAAACAAAACAAACTTCCATTTGTGAAGTCGGCTACCTTAATTGCAACCAGTGTTCAGTAAAGTTATGAAGGTGTCAGGATTTTATACCCTTTTCATATTCTGCTTCCAAATTATTGTAGGCTTTGACCATAGAGTGTATGCATAAGTATTTACACAGAATATACATGATGTGTTAACACAGTACAATAAATAGCGTACAAGGGTGTGGGGATGGCTGAGTAAAAAGTTCTCTGTCTCACCAACCTCCCATAACTAAGGTTCCAGCTCAGGTCATGCTGAAAACTTATATGTTGGAAGGGCCTCCAACTGACTTGTGTGTTCCTGGACAAACTTGGGATGTTCCTGGACAAATTAACAAGTGTATGCATGCATAAGTATTTACACTGAGTATAAAGATGTATAAACCAAGTACAGTATACATGGTTTACAAGAGGGTGGCATTGCTCGAGTGAATCATGTTGATAGCTCCTCTTCATGATAGAAGGTGCTTCAGCTGTCTTGCGGTGTGTGAGAATAGGAACACCTGTGAGTTCTTTCTCTTCCAGTAATAGCTGGGCATCACTTCAAGGGCCATTATTGTGTTCACTTATATACATTTTTAAATCAACAAATAAACAGTGTGTCGGCCTACTATCAGTACTATTTCAAGTAAAATTGGTAGGTATATATAATTATGTATATGTATACACAGGTTCTGTATAACAACCACAGTTACTGGTAGATCTATTTTAGCAAACTGTTACTCCATCTCTTTGTATGTCAAAATAATCAACTTCACTTATCAGTTCAAAATATTTTTTTTCATTAGGCTATAAATAAATTCAATTTTGGTATATTGCTAAAAGTACATACATTATTGTTGATTTGTCTAATTATTTTTCTTAGCAATTTAATTACGTAACTATTTCTTAGTGACATGATTTTTTAATAATATCTCCAGCACTTTAAATAGATTTATTTTAACAACTTTGGACCAATAAGCCCAGAAACCATATTTTTATGCTGTATCAGTGTTTTCCATTTTTTTTACCTAAATTTCAAGGCAACTTTTTTTGTTGCTTTAAAAAGCATGTTTAATTAATTAAGAGTTCAGGATTATTAAATTTCTTTACATAAGAAAGTTCTGCTTGTGTGTTGTTGTTTGTTCAAACATTTGCTCAGAAGTGTCTATCATATAAGCTCCAATTACTTTTATTATAACTTAACCAGTAAAATTTGTTTTTAAATGTTTTCTTTGTGTTCCTTACCTAACACCCCCTAATTGTATGTGAACAATGCTTAGACTATGCAGAACAGGTGCATTGTGGGAAGGAAGGAGAAAAGTAAGTGTGTTGAAATTATTTGGTCATGGATGTGCTCAGGTTAGGAACGAGTGGTACGTTATATATACACAGAAAATACATAGACTCGGCTTACTGTTGCTTTCTATTTGCTTGTGAAGCATGATCTTCCTTAGATATTGCATGAACAAAAAACTTGGTTTCAAATTTGTATTTCATATTCAGATTTTTAAGCTTTACTGAAATCTAACAAAAATCAATCTTTTTTTCTATCTTTAAATAATATATGGTTATTGTACTGTTGTCTGTCCATAAGCAGTATTAACATCAAGTGTCTTCTTATATTTAGAAAGTTATATAAACAAAAAAGACTCATTTAAACCCAATTATAACTCAAAAAGCATTCAGTATTGCTACAATCTGATTTGAGCAGATGATTTATGCAAAAACTTTCAAGATATATCCATGACCAATCATTTCAAGACATTTCTTTTCTCTCTTTCTCAGACCTCAAGAATCGATGATGAGAATGGAAGTGAACCTTTGAAGCCCAGACCGCTTCCGCGACGCAAGCCTGAACATCAGTCCCAGGAACTCCATTATGCGGAACTTGACCTGAATTCTCGAGGCCCTCATAAACTTCCAAGAAAGTCAAAGGACCACGTGGATTATGTGGAAGTTCAGTTTAACAACAACACGTCTGTTTAGTTTTAAGAGGTGCTGTGAGATTTGTTTACACTGGACAGTAAAAACAGTGCTATTGATTGATCATGAAGAAACACCATGGTGAACAAAAATGCAATAACTTTTCAGTTTTATCATGATGTCTATGTATCAAGAAGGGTTTTATATTATACATGACAATAGGGTGAACAAAGATTGGGGCAAAAGGCATCCAGTTCTTGATTATTTTCAATACTGTTTAGACAGAAGTTTATTGTTTTGTTATTAAGAAGTTATCTCGACTCTTATTCTGCTAATCATGTATTTATAAGGCTTGGGCAAATAGTTCTTGGAGCTGTCTAATCAGGGCCATCACTAATTGTAGCACAGTCTCTGTTAATAGGTATGTTAACACTTTCATGTCATATTTGTAAAATATTAGAAAAAAAAACTAAGAATATAGCATGAGTTTTTAAAAAAATGTAGCATGATAAAGGGTTTAAGAACCAAATAGGATGCAATAGCTTGTATTGTTCTTCACTTTATTTATCAAGAGATCACTATGTTACAACCTTTTATTTAATTATGCTTTTACAAAATATAATGGGAAGTGAGCTACATAAGAGACCAATTAATGATACATCTTTTATTCAAAGGCATTGTCTATGTTTTAAGATTCACAAAAAATACTTTTGGAGAATTAAATATCAGCCAAACTGAGAAGGTGATTCATTAGTTTCATCCTGTTTTTGCTACCTTGTTTTTATTTGTATAGATGGGTGCTTTTTTCTAGAAAAAAGATTAATTCTAGAATTGTAAGTTGTAAGCTGCAGTTTGATAATTGCAGGTGTGCAAGAAGATTCTTTCATTTTTAAATGAGTTTAAGAAAAAAGTAAACAAGCATTCACAGATATCCTGTAAATAGATATTCTATATTGTATCCTCAATCTTTATATATATATCGAAATATTTTTTTACTAATTTTAATAAAGAAAGCAAAAGGGTACGTTGTAATATTACTTGCACAAAGTGCAACAATTTTCTTGTGAGCTAGATTTTTCAATTTGACTTGAATACAATATAATGGCGAAAAAATATCTTTGACTTTTAACTTACAGAGTAAATAAACATGATGATAATAAATGTATCTACATCAAGTTATAATGATTGCCACTAAGATACATCTTAAGGTACAAATCAAGCATTTTTTTACTCTAACTTCAATGTTACTGAGAGCTGACATCACACATGAATTTGAAGATGTTTTAGAATAATCATGGTCAACATTCATAACATATATTCTCTGTTGAAAATGAAAGATTATTAGTAGTTAAAGCATTATAGTTTGCATATAGTGTTCAAAAGTACAAGTGTATGCCTATACACACATATATATATATATGTTTCTTGAAATATGAATTGAGTGTTTAATTATATACAGTTGGTAGTCAGAGTGTGGTCACAATTTACTAAGGTATTGATAGCTTATTTTTCAGCAAGAACGTGAGTCTTATAATTGTGAGGAAAGTATTTTTAAAGTCACTTTCATTATAATTAATTGAGTATATATATATATATATATATATATCATTATTTCAATGTAAAATGTAAAGGGATTTAATCAAGATTGACAAATGCCTGACATAGGCCTTACTGATAAAATAGTCCCCCATCTGAAAAAGAACTAATCAAAGTATAAGTTTTTATTATTGGGTCAATTATTTTCTTGACAGGTAATAAATGTTCACTCGACATATTTCTGCTTTAGGCATTTCTGAGTCACTTGTTAAAGATTTACAACAGTTCAGATAATGATGCTCATTGAATGTTGAAATATTTGTGACAGCCTGGCGAGGCCTGGGGCAATTACACTCAACAAATTGATGTTTTATGAATGAAATTAGTGCATTTTTTAATTGAATTTTTCAGGTGCTTCCAGTTGCAATGGTATTTCTAGTATTTGATGCATTAATCATACTATGAAAACATTATTTATCACATAACCTACTGCGTGAGCTTGAGGTAACACTCATGGGTTATTTTTGGTAACACACTAGTTAATTATGGTAGTGTGATGTTATTAAGTAAGTGTAGTGTATAAGCCATTTCCTGGTTACTTTGTTGTTGCGGTTTTATGCATTTTGTTGGACAATTTCATTTTAATTAATAACAAAATTAAAAAAAACAACATTTCAGTTATTTTATTAACAAATTCTTTCCCTTTTTATGGAAAATTGTTGAGTAAAGAGTGGAACTGTTTTTCTTTTGGCGGATTCTCCCAAACTGATTTACACATGTCAAGGCCCACTGTTCATACTATAAAAAGATGATGCATTGTAAACAAAAAACGGCTGATGTTTTGGTTATGTGATAAATAAAATCTTATATTCGTTTTCCTTAGATACTGAAAATATTCAACTCGTTTAAAATGATACGAAACTTGGCAGAGCCTCATTTTGTATCATTTCATCCAACTCGTTTAATATTTACAGTATCTAATGAACACTCATATCAGGTCCTCTATGTGCCTTGTTACTAGTTATATATTGCAACATTGTAAATGACAGAAAGACTGCTTTTATTATTTGTATCTAAAGATTGTAGTTCAGAGAAACAAACATTATTTTCAAAATTATGTTGTCTATGAATGAACGAGTTGAAGCAGCTGAGACACATTTTAGGGTATTTGCTTGAAGTGTAGACACATATCGTGCACAGTGTTTATGCAAACATATAGTTACATACAATATGCACATACATGTGAACTTTTTTTGAGGCCAGAGTTGGAAAGTTTCACTTGCAAAGTGGAAGAAATGTTATTTTCACATAAACAACAAAGGAAGTTGTCTGTTTCCAAGTAGGGAGATTTCTGAAAATGTGTAAAAAAAAACACTTGTATTTTCAAATAATTTTGAACCTTAAAAGTGGGATTTTGCCTCCAAAAGTGGAAGAGTTCACATGTATGTATGAATTCACGCAAGATCATTTTTGATTGAGTAATAGTAAGACATGGTTAATAATGGCTTATCTAGCCTGAAAACAGTTTGACTGCTTGTGATTCTTCAGCATTTAATAACAAAATATTTAAAGGGCAACATACTCACATGTGAATAGATTATTCATCATAGTTTAGAAAAAGTTGATTTTTAGCAGAAATTTACAAAAATGAAGCCTTTCATTCATAGTACATGTATATGATTTTGAAACTTTATTTTTTTTTTAATTTTCTTTATTAAAACAGTTTAAAGTATTTCTAACACATGTATGTTTCATTGTTTAATAGTGAATCCATGATCAAACCAGTTAACAAATAAACCCTAAGTAGTGCAGATACTTCTTAAGATAAGACTGATAATTGTGATTGCTTCACAAAGGCGTAAAATGGCACTTGCATGAGTGAAAGGGTTAAGGAAAAAATTTCAAGACCAACTTTGTCCATGTTGCTTTAATTAGGATAAATAAAGAGATGACATAATCATTAAATGAATTCATACAACAATATATTTTTATCAGTGTATTTCATATTCATTTATTTAAAAGATAGTAAATATATATATATGTATATAATGGCCCAACAGTGTCAAAATAAAATGATTTCTTTACTATCTTGAATAATTTAGCTGATCAAAAAATAAGTAGCAAGTATTGTGTCTTTTTGCATTTAAGGACTTAGTTTTAAATCTGTTTTGATATATTTTGTCCTTTTTTTGTCAGTGTATGCAACATTTTTATTACATACTCAATCAGATGATTTATATGTTACAGTGTTGTAAATAATGAAGAAATTTTGTATTAAATTAGGTACGAATTGTGTGATTTTTATTTTTGTTAAACCTATATACGTATACACTATTCAGGAAATCTTATAATGTGTATATAGTGTGGATATTTTTGAAGATATTTTGTAATACTTTGTTTTTATCACTATGTACGTAGTAACCGGTAAACAGTTGAGATAGTGTAAGGTCTAAATATGTCCACTATGTTCTATAAGGACAAAGTCTATTCATTTAAGGATCTTAAAGTCATACTAACTCATGCAAAGATAATCTTTACCTTCTTATAATGGTTTTAAATTATATGTTGTTTAAAAAGTAGAGAACAAATTTGTAGATAAATTTAGGAGCTTTGCATATGCTACCTGGTGAAAAATTTTAAAAATGTTAATAAATAATAAATTAAAATGCTGGATTTTTATTTGATTTGAACCTGGAACCTCTTGTCTGTCAGTCCAGTGCTCTACCACTTATGCCACTGATGTCGGTAGATGTCCATTTTTTTTAGTTTTTGTAAATGTTCTGACTGGCCAAATGTTTACAAACAATTCTTAACATAACCTTTGTTATGATTTTGACTGGTTTCAGGTTTAACTTGTAAGTTTAATTGGAATAAAATCAGAACCAAGAAAGGTGTCAATCACTTTTTGTTTTGGTCACTTGATTGTGCCATATACTTCTTGTTTTGAGTCAGGAGTGTATCTAGGCCGTTTTTGAAGTTACGCACAATTACAAGGGAAATAACCTTCGTAGTAATATATTTGGTTCTTTTCTAATGAATAACAGGTAAAATGCGGACATGTGAGGAACTTAATGCAAAATATGAACGACTTAAATCCTTACGTGTATAAGTTGAATCATTTTAAACCTTTTCAACTTGATTGATGTGGTAATAAGATTTTATAACATAGAAATCATAGAAATAAAATATATTGTTCCTTACCTAGGTTAGGCATCGACTTTCTTAGTGGTTTTGGTACTATTAGATTTTTGATTTTGATGTAGATTATGCAAGTGGGTAAAGTGAGTAATGGCAGAAATGTGCCTGTTTTGAGTTGTTTTGTAAACATTCAAGTTTCATGATAGTTACTATGGCTTTAACAACTTTCATTTTTGTAGCCTCCCTCTTAATTGAAAAAAACTTTGTTTTAATCTTACATTTTGTAAGAAATTAAGCATATATTATCTGTTGAGCATCAGATGTTCTAATTTAAGCTTAATTGATGAATAATTAGTAACTATTGTTAGAACCTTGTAACATAAAAGCATCTTGATCATGTGACATTCATTCAGAACAGTTTTATGATCACACTTCAAATGATTCCGTTATTTGTTAATCTGTTGTTGTTAACGTTGTTAACTTTATAATGTTTATAATTACACTATTTCCATTTTTTGTAAATAAACCTAAAACTAATATGTATTCATTCATTTCAACCAATTGAAATTAACCATTCTAATGAAATGTAATACTTCAGAACTTGTGCTTTAGCTGTGTTAACCTGTACTTGCAATGGTCTAATTTTTGTTTTATTTTTAAACAGATTTTACCTGAAAAGATTCGGCTTACTCAAATCTTTTCAAATGTTATTTACAAAGTGTACCATTATTAAACTCTCAATTGGGTTTGTAAACAATAAGTTACATATATGGGATAGTTTGAACTAAATTGAATTAATCAAGTAACATGCTTGCTTGGTTTGTCTTATGTTATACATTGTTTCCAAATGATACTCAATTGCAAATACTTTTTCTCAAGTTGATATACCATAATGTTTGGAGTTTTCTTATTTGTAAAACAGAGACACCCTTAACACCAATTTTAGAAGAAACAAATATCCATTAGTTCATAACTGGATGGAGAATTTTCTTAAAATTTGGCATACACCTCTACATTGAAGTATACAACTCATCCGTTGTGTTACCCCCGCAGATTATCAAATTCTTTATATTTTCTATTACACTGCTTTACCTTAAGTACTTATACATGTAAAACTAATTTTATACTGGTTTTCTGTTTAGCATTTTATCAATTGCATTTTTTATCTATGTATACTTTACCAAGTGGACAACATTTTATTCAGCAAAAATGTGCATACAATGCATCTCATTGATTAAAATGAATTATTCTTCAGGGATTTTTTTTTCATGAATTTAAAAGATAAAAGTACTTGTGACATTGATGCACTGAGAATTTTTGTGAAAGATAAACTGATGGAGAATCCTAGTAAAAGATACACTGATTTGAGGTATTGTTATTAACAACACACTGATTTGGGGAATGTATCAAAATAATTGGGTATCAGTATTGAAGAGTATGAAAAGTTGATGTATATTTTTTAATTGATTTGCATTAAAAAAAATATTTTTTATTTTATTATTTATTTTATTATTTGTTTGGACATTAATAGTTGGTAATAGTCAGCCACAATCATTTACCATATATATTATAATATGAATGGTTCCAACTAGCAACCTTCAAAATATACAACACTTATTTAAGAGAAGTACATGTTTGCATAGAGAGGTGACTACAGAAGGTATAACAACCCATGGAGCTGGGAGGTTGATGGTCTATCCATGGCCAGCTGAAAATGATGTCCCTAAAGCTGTTTTCTTAATAATTAGATGGGGTAACAAAAAAGAGGTTGAAATAATCTAATTTGACAAAAGAAAAACCTGTCAGACTAGCTATATATATTCTTATTTTGCTTAATAAATAGTCCTGGACAATTTCTTGTTTAACCCATAATTTAAAACAAATACATTTTCCTCTTCTAGCCTTTCTGCATTTTTATATTGAATAATTCAGTGATACGACTATACGCAGATATAAAGTAGTTCCAATGTCTATACATTTATTTAAACAACATTAATGTATAAACATTATATATTAATAATAACATTAACATAAACAAATATAATGTATTACCAACAAATCACATGATATTGAAACATGAAAAATACGTAACAAAAACACCGAAGTAGTTTAAACCACTACTGTACTATCTGAAGTAAAATTTGATGAAGTTTTCACTGATGTTATTTTCACTAATAGCATAGCTTTTCCACAGATAAGCATGAAAGAAAACAGAATATTTGATAAAGTTAATCTCAACATGTCATCTATTTCAGCGTGGACATGAGAATCCAACCCTTGATGAGCCCCATGAGAGTCGCAGGAACCATCATGAACGCAATGATCGCCACCACAAAGATCACAATCGAAATGATCATCGCTACGATAACTCTCCAGGAACGGGTCATGGACGCCCCAACTATGGCATGGACCGGGATGATGAAGACTATCACAGCCGAGATGGCTCGCCTTCCAGGAATAACATCGGCCACATGGGTGACGATAACGCATCGTTCGGCACAGGAGTGTAATGGCTCACACATCCATGCACACACCCATGTACACAATTGTTTACCATATGTACAATTCTGCAACACAAAAATCATCATACTTTTATTATCCAAGCTTAAGTGTACTGCAGTTTACTCTTTTTTTTCAATCCTGTAATTAATCTGAGTACATTGTATTCATTGTATATTATACATTTTTATACATTCACCTTCAAAGTGTAAATGCTATTTTTATTCATCAATCAATGGCTTAAGCAAATGTTAATTGATTATTTTACTGATATTGTAAATGTGGCATTCAGTTTTCTTTTTTTCCCTTTTACTTTATTATCTATTTTTACTTAATATATGCAGTCTTGGACATTGTAAGCTTTCAATAAGAAGAGGAAGTGCAAGAGATGGAGATTTTATTTTTGAGTTTCTTTTTACAAATAAACAAATAAATATTGAAAATACACATATTAAAGCAGAGAAGAGAAATGATTGCATAGCAGATTTCTGCTAAACTGCGTACAATACTTCGGTGTTTACGTTACCCTTGTATTTGAATGAAGAATTAAGAATTAAATGTAGACATATGTTTAAGTTTAAATGTCTTACAGTGTTCTAGAAGTTCCAGCTAATATGTGTTCACCTGCCTTGATTAAGTATCATTATTTGACATTGAGAATATTTAAAACAGTTTGACTGCATCAGTTTTTTTTTTCTGTGATCAAAAGCAGCCTTATATAATGATTTCTGTAAATACCAGATGTAAGGTTCTAGTTGTTGTGTTTTGTTGTTTTGGCTTTTGTTGGAATTATATCTATATACGATGTTTTTATTTTTGGATTGTAAGAAAATGTTTTAGCTATATTTTGTCAGAATAAGATATCTATTGATTGGAGATACACAACACTATTTTGTGATAGAAACAGTTGCCATGGAAATATTTGTCAGATATTCCATATTTACTGAAAGAATTAGTTTTACTCTTAATTATTTACTTCACCACCCAGACATTAATTTGACTTTTGAGCTCACAACTAACCTCTCAGAGAGGAGAGATGACAATACAGCATAAACAGGCTCAGTGTAAGCAATGTTAAGTTTTGTTGGAACTATACAATCTACATTAGAAGTACATCAGCATAAGTTTGAAAAATGTTAGGTATAGTATGCTGTATAAGGAGTCTCCTGCCACCCACCTACACTCTCTAGATAAGAGAGGAATGATGCTGACTGAGAAATCACAGTGGGGAAAGTCATATGCCCATGTACTGTGTCTCACTTGATGTACATGGGCTTACTGCATTGCCACTGATCAGCTGGGCGTTAACTGAAGACCCCTATCTTCATGACCCCACCCCTTCCATGAGCCCAATGGAGCCGAAAGATGTAGCTAGCCAACTAGATCATTTAGTGATCAAAGTGCTACAAGCACTGAGGTATTCACTGTTTCGGAAATGTAGACATATTTTGAGACAATAACAAATGCTAGATGAAAGCTACTGTACATGTTTTTGTAATACAACTTTGCTTTCAATATGGAAGATAAACAGAAGTTTAAGTTATCACTTCATATCAAGAAAGTAGGTCATTTTCCCCTCTTCGTTTGTTCTGTCACAAAATAATCGAGTTACTGTATTCTGTGCTATGAAGAGGGTTTATTTAAAAATTTGTATTACAATAAGCTTTGTATTGTATAACCATCCTTGCATCATTTGACAGCAAATCAGGGAAGTATGAAAAACTACTTTTTGTTGCACTAAATACTAGAATGGTCCTAAATTGTCAGGTCGGTAGCTCCCTGTGAACAGACATATCTCCGTCTCTAATGCTGTGTATACAACCTGCAGGGGTGCAGGATTACTAATTTTCTATGCCTTAGTTGACCAATAACAAAAGAAGTATTTGTAAGGCATATACCCTTAGAGACAAAAGAGCTACACTTGAGGGAGTTAGTATTCCCAATACATCAAGCAACTGTGTGAAATGTGCCATATTATAGTTCAATGTCTATATTAAGCATGTTATATGAAATATGTTTGTAGAAAATTTAATACCATTTTTTTTTCTGTCCATTTCTTGTTGTATTTGTCAGTGTTTCACTTTTTCAGGTATTTTATGTGTAAAAAATGAAATTTTTGTAAAGATGTAAATGTCTGGACATCTGGCAGGGATCCCATGACATAAATAATGTAAAAGTTTTCAAAACGCGTAAATGTAAGTTAGTGTTTGCATAACATTAACCATTTCAAAATATATGCAACATATATTGATGCCTATCTATATTCATTATATATTGAGTGTAGTGTTTTTATGTAAACTTACAATTTTTAAAGCTAGATAATTTTGCATAGTTTAGATATAAGACATGCATGTAAATGTTGTGTGCATGTTTTTTTGTGCAGTTTGTTGTGCACTTTATTTTTATAACATAATTATATAATATATTAGGTAAATTTTTATGCAGGTGGCAAGCTTTGGTGAAATTATTTATTCCCAATAGTTAACAATACATGTTTTTACCATCATTTTTTAACAGTTTAGCTATTCTTGTAAGATTTTAATATGAATATATGACAAGGTCGATTGACCCCACAAGGGAAGAGGAACCACGGGAGATCAAAAGAGTGTCAACCCAGGACTCGAACCCACGCAGTGAGGGGCTGAGGAGTTTCAAGTTAGCAACTCAAACAGTTCAGCCACAGGCGCCCCCATAAAGAAAACCTTTATATCATTCCTAATAGGATAAGGCACATAATATCATTCCTTCATATAACATAAAAAAAGGAATATGTTGGTGTTTGTTTTTTCTTCTGAAAAATAAGATTGCAAACTTTCATATTAATGATGATTTCTTGGTATAGAGTTACAATGTACTACTTGCCTTCCTTTGCTTTTCTTACTACAATTTTTTCAATTCAGCAACAAAATAACCTATCTACCATATCCATTCTCCTGACATAGCGCACTTTTGCACTATCTGTTTCCTGTCCTTTTGTTTGTTTGCAATAAATGAGCACCCCTAAGGTATCATTATGTTTAAGAAGAGTGGAATTTTGGTTTGTTTGCTGACCTCATAAAAGTAACATTAGCCTGGTACAGGTTTTCACAATGTAAACAACTCGTAAATAATTGTGGTGTTTATAAGTAACATAAGTAATCTATTGTAAATCAGAGTTTGAACATGATCCTTGACTATTTTGTCTTTAGCTAATGACAAATAAATATTGACTAAGCTAACAACATGCATGTATATAAAAAAAGACAAATACTGTTTTATCTTACTAGTATTAAGACTTTTCTTTAATTTATTTTTCCATATACCCTTTCTTAGTACACCATTATGGAATTGAAAATTACAATGCGACACCATATCAGTCGAGCAAAGAATGTTTAGAACCATGAAATAATAATTTTTTTAAATAATCTATTCATATTTGGTAGTTATCAGATAAGTATCAGAGAATACTAATTATAATCATTAATTAAGCATGTTAAGTGCTGGAAGACGCGCTGAAATTGTGTGTTTTAGATTTATCAATCCTGACAGGTGTTGTTATTATTTTTATAAAATTTTAATTTTTAAATTTTTGTACTTTGCTCATTATTTCTATTTTACTTTTTGATGTCTCTTTTGTATAAATATGCTGAGATTTCATTTTGCTTAAGATGTAAATCATAAAATGTGGCTCTTTATTTCCCATGCTATGTTTGGTTGTATATATTTTATAAGGCAACACATTAATGAATGTTGTTTCTACACAGTGACATACTGTTATTACCTGCAGTTATGTTGACATCCATCAATTGCATCACTTTTTATGTTTAAAGAAGTAAACAATTTTAACCCTTTGTAATATTTTAGCTTTTAATGGCCATGTTTAACAGACATGTAAAAAAATAAATTTCAGAGCAAGGGAGACAACCTTTCATTGATTTTAGACAAAAGTTGCTCCCCTTACTTTACCACTGTCGTTTGTTTTCTTAATGATTTTTTTTTTCAGGAGTAAATGTGTACATAAAAGAGTGAATGTTAAATTAATACTGCTATATAGCGTTTTCATAGTTGTACTAATCAAAATAGATTTCCTTTTCTTTATATATGTACACATTGTAAAAATTTGTTTAACTGTTTTTTCTATACGTTTTCAATTCACACACTTCATTTCCAATGTAAATTTTACTCACATTCCAGAAAAAAACATCCAATATACCAGCTCAAATTAACCAGCATATCATCATCAAAGGTAAATAAGGCATATCAAGCATTCTACAGTTATTTTTCATTGGATTTCATTTTACTTCAATTCAGTTTTGACACATTTGCTCGATATCAACAACTTTATGAAAGAAATATGTAATTTGTATGTAATTTTACAAAAAAGAATATCTCCTTTTAGTATAAAGTATATTAAAATTATGATAATACATTAAGAATGCAGCACTTGTAAATTGAATAAGCAAAGAAATAATTAAAATATTTAGATTAATCATTTAAGCTCTGGGATTTTTTATTTGTAATATTCCTCAAAATATTGATTTTATGTAATATAGCAGATTTAAATATTATTTTCTTTATAAATTTGGAACTATTTTTTATTCTATCTTCACATTCAAAGATGAATCTAAAGATGGTATCTGACAGTGTGCCTATTTATTTAATTGGGTTTTACGGCACACCGACACTTAATAGGTCATACGGCGCCGAATACAAAGTTAAATGTGAATAAAGCGTAATCAGGTTAAAACCAAACTACGCATGTAAAATATAGAAAAATATAAAAACTATCAGGTAAAAAAATAAATAATAATTGAAAACAGGTCAACACATAAAACGGTTTAAAAAGTATGACGATTCAGTGTGCCTATATCAAATATTTGTAACAATATCTTACTACTTCTAAGGGGTACATAATTTCTGTATAAACTAATATCTTGGTCTAAGTTAATGCATGTTTGAACTCCAACTATATTGTTAGAAAAAAAAAATTGAGAAAAAATCACTCTGAAAGTTCATTCATTCCAAATATATAAATAAGCACAATAGTGATCTCCGCTAAAAATATATCTTGTCAGAGCAGTCAGATCTTGAAAGTATGTAAGTCACATTGCTTTATTAGTTTAAAAATAGCTGCAGCATGGCTCAGATAGCAAATACCTCTTTGAAATGACAAAACGGATGTATGCATCAACGTTCACAAAGACCTAAGGCATCAATGAACAAAGTGGTAGAGCAACGGTTTGCAGATCGGGAGGTCGCGGGTTCAAACCCCAGCCAGGCCAAACCAAAGACTTTAAAGTGGGTAGTAGTGACTTCCCTCCTAACGCTCGGGGCTAAGGGGACAGCATTACGTTTGAATGTTCGGTGTCAGTATAATGGACGGGTTCAGTCCCACGGCACCTCATAAGTGCCCCTGTGCTATAATGATAGCACAGTAATGGCAGAAATGCCGGCAAATCCCATCCCATCAATAAACAGCATGCTGTGCGTCCTTTTTGGGTAACAATGTTTTATTTGGTTATTTGAGAAAAAAATCTTTTGGTCCAAACTGTCAGATACCACCTTAAAGTTTACTTTTGATGAACAATTTGATGTTGAGTAAAGCTAGCTGAATTGTTGTGATCGTATGAAAATGTTTATTATTTGTGAAACATGTCGAGAATTTCATATAAATCGTGTTTCCTTCCTAATCTCTCTATGACTAGTGATGTACTGTTTATCCATTTCACACTTGAGATGTTAGTTTTAAATGTGCAGAACTGTTGTGGGATATATCTGTATAGAATTAAATATATTTTACTCTAATTGGAGTTGTTGTCTGTTAATTGACCTTTTTTCTATTAATGATTATTAATGTCATCAATAGAAAGTTTCCATGTGATGTCATTGGCTCTGATAAGACAGTTTAAGGCAACCATCTTTGAAGGCAGAAGCTAATGCAGGCTGAAATCAGGAAATATGTGCTGTATTAAACTCTCCACTGTGTTTTTATGTTTCCGTCTATTGTACGGAATTTTATATCAAACAGCTTTTATGACATATTTTAAATATCAAAACTATATTTCGATAGTTCAAAATGTAAAAAAAAGTACAACTACAAAAGATACACTGTTCATTTTGTTTATTTCTGTAAATGAATTCTTTGTGCATTTATCAATTTTAAAAATATTGTTTTCTAAAAATATGAAAATTCCAATGGTGTATAGCTGTTAATTTTTGGACCACAAATGAAGAAATTACAAGAAAAGAAAATTTACGCTTCTATACAAATTTATCTGAAAATCCCTTAAAGTTGCCATCAAAGATGGCTGCCAAGAAAAGGGTTCTTACTGATGTGGGAACTATCTATATAATTGATCTTCAACTCAAACATGACATATTGGCAGCACTTAATCTACTTAAGGTTCACTCTAACAATAATATCAAGATAATGAGAGACATTAGTAGACAGTCTCCTCTGAATTGTCCCTACATGCAAGTAGGTCCATTTAGTTGGATTTCTCTATTTTTATGCTTGTACACTTTGGAGTGTACGGTATGTTGAATTTTATGCTTTTCTTGTGATACCCAGGTTGTCCATCATCAACAAAGACCTCCATTTTCTTGTCCAAGTAACATATCTGAATAAGTATTTAAATGGACTTAAAGCTTAAATCTTTGCAAAAGTAAGGCATTTAATCATTTTTACTTGCACCATCTGCAAAAGAAAAGGTGATAAAGTCCAAGAATTCCAACTAAAAGGACCTACCTACTATTTGGACTACCTAGGATATTATTTAACATGGGAGACAATTTCCATTTCACTAATGTACCCTATTGATGGCCAAATTTAGGTGGAAAGAAAAAAGCCAAAAGATAACGAGAACTTAAAAAAGTCCAAAATTCTTATTTTTAAATGAATCGTGAATATAGGATTTAAATACATGTAAATGTTAACATGGCAATGAATATGCTAAGATGTCAAATATGAATATTATTGAATTTTTTAATATAACTAAACATGTATATATTGATATTAAAGGTGGTATCCGAAAATTTATATCAAATTCATATAACATTACCACTGCTTTTGGGAATAAGGACATAATTTCTGCATAAACTCATACATAAGTATAAGTAAAGACGGTTTTAAACACTGACTATATTGTTAGACAGTACACATCGCAATAAAAATACTCCAAAAGTTTAAACATTCTAAATCTATAAATAATCACCACAGTCATCTCTGCTAAAAATAAATATCCATGTCAGAGCGAATTACCCTGATGACGCTATAAAGTAATCTCAGAAGAGAGTTGTCACGTGATTTTCTTAGTTAAAAATAGCTATCTCTGCAACGTGGCTCAGTTAGGAAATACTTGTTTGCAATGAGAAATGGGGATTTATGTTTCACAGTTCATGCTGATCTAGGGCATCAATTGGCAGTATTTTGCAGGATCTGTAGCGGTAACAATGACTTATTTGGTTATTTAAAGCAAAAATATTTTGGTCCAAACTGTCAGATACCACTTATAAAACAAAACTTACTCATTCAGAAGCATGTCTGTTGTTTTATTTGAAAAAACAATTTTTCCAAACTCAATGAGTTAAAACTTGTGTAGCAAACAAAATAAGTTATTACAGGTGTGAAGTACTAAAATTTAAAGAAGATATGTCTTATATGATATATTTGACAATGCAATGATTGAAAGCTCAAATTTAACATAAAATATTAAGCAATTAATGAAGAGGTGAATAGATGTTTGGAACTGGCTCGTGCTTTGTAATGTCATTTATTTAATTATTAGCCATATTTAGGATTTGCCCCAGAAGAATTCTCAAACATGTGTACCTGCAAAAAGAAAATATTGCTAGGGGCTCTGAACCATATATTGGAGATCCTGATCAGACTGGTATCGGCCGGTAGGGTTGGTTTATCGGGACCTACACTTCTTGCCTTTGCCGGATCAAAACTCACTTTAAAGCACGTTCATCTAAGGAGAAGAAGCAAAATTTAGTGGGCTTACTCATGCAAGGGAGACAACCCCAACATGCACCTGGGCGTGGTTTTGCTGTATTTTTTCCCTTTGGATGGAATAGTTTACTTTTATTGACGATTGAAAAAAAGGTAAATGTCATGAATTTCGTTTTGGTATTTGTTGCCTGTTTACTAAACGACATTAACGCAAAAGTGGTCCTTTTGTTGTTGTAGTTTTAAAATGTTAAGATTCAGGTGCAAAAATAGGTTCAGAGAACTACATTCTGTGAGTAAAGGTTCTAGAGGGTTTTAAACCAGTTGTACCATGTCGCTTGCTCGAAGATCCACATGCGTCGTGATAACATAGTAGTTTTTATAACCTTTTAACTCTTCTGCTCTTCATTTTTTCAGACAAATGCAAAAAAAAAAAAATCATGGAAAATATTTAAAATAATTCAACCTAAGAGCTGGCTCACCAATACAAGTGTAAGAATATACATCTTCAACTCTTTACCGTATTTAGGGATACCTTAAAACCGGAAAATGCCGTAAGAAGACGCATTCGTGTAATACACGAGTTTGCTGTCATGCAATGGAGAATTTGAGTAGCATTTTGACAAACGCATATCTGTGCTAACACTTTAAACTGAGAAGGCTTATCAAATATGGTCCAACAGGTATTCATAGTATTTATCATTTGAAGCGAAACTTCTTTAATACCAAAATCATTTTCAAGTCATGTGATGCGCAAGATGAAAAAAAATATTCCAATTTTATTTCTAACCATTTTGTAACAATTGCAAAAAAGGAACAAAGGCAAGTGTGGCGGTCTTCTCGAAAATAAAACTAAGTATTAACATCGAAAAACCGCTGCTTAAGAATTCAAGCATAAGGTGGCTGTCTTTTTTCTTTATCGTCTTGAACATCGGTCAGCTTTTATCGGACACAAAGACAATCTTGAACTTAAATCCGCAGTTCGCGAACCCGCTCCACAGGGAACTACTTTGTCTCCGCCGATCTACATTATTCTTCCGCAGAGCTCGTGCCGAGCGATGTGATTATGGAGTAATGCAATTTCGATTACAGTTATGGAAAATCGATTTCTTATCCTGTTGTGATCTTACTGATCGATTCTTTGCACAGCACACGATGTCAAAACCCCAAATAATCACCTGAGTTGTCGCCTGCAGACGAACATAGACGAACATATGGCGGAAATGACGCTAAATTATCTCACTTGTAGACGTTTTTGCCTTATTTTCACGCCTGCGTGTTGTTTGAACGTGTAAGGCTTGTGCATTAACAGACAAAGAAACAGTCATATAATAATGCGAACACTCAATTTTCTTTTCTCTCTTTTTTTTTAAGATGAATTGACAACAAAATAGTTTTGTCAAAAGTACAGAAAGCAATTATTTTACAGGAATGTGAGTCAAAAGATTTAAAAATTATATAGAAAATCGCTCATGACCAAATTTTACAAAAAAAGATACGGACTACCTCAACCGATTTTTGTCTTATTTTAAGTTTTTCTTCACATTGAAAAAGAAACAACAAAAGAACACAGCACAGCCGTTGAGCTGTTTTACATTTTAAGACGTACCCTTTGTCCCTACACTAAAATCACTTATTTATGCCTTTGGAGTCATAATTATATATAAAAACACTTAATCAACAGTGTGTTTATTTATACATTCTTAGTGTTCTAAACAAAACCCTAATTGCTACACAATAGTTTGTACTAGAGTGGGTTATTTTAGGAGGATTTACCAAGAATTACCAAAAACCTGTGTAAAATTTATCTTTTTTTCACTGGCAATTTATTATACTTATATTTAAACAAAATCAGAAATGTAAATCATTTTATGCAGAACGTACCCCTTGCAAAACAAGTATTCATTCCATAAGAGGTAGATTTAGTTTTATGCTACATGTTACTGGTTAGTGATTACTAATCATCACTTTGATCGTTGATTGATATCGCTGTGTTAATTATTTCTTTCTTTAAACTTGTACAATGTACAACCATCTGATTTCACTCGTCACCCATAACATTCGGCTGTATTACGGGTTATAATTGAAAGGTTATCACCAATGGCATCGCTATCAACGTGGCGTGAAAAACGAACATAAGAAAAACAGTTAAGTAAAAGTAATGTAACACATCGCTGAAAACATACTACATGTACTCGTTCTACCATGTGTTGTCTCAGTTAATCATTGTGCCCATCCATGTTGTATTTGCAGTGTATTTTACTTGTTTACGAGCTTCAATACAACTTGGTGTGTATGTGTGTCTCTGTGTGTGTTGGAGGGGGGGGGGGGGGGGGGGGGGGTAGTTGGGGGGGGGGTATGAATAAAGGTCCATTCAATTCATTATAACAGAATTTGATAACAAGTAAATCAGGAGCGGATCCAGAACATTTTGGTGGTGTTGGTGTGTGTGGGGGGAATCAAAATCCATTCAACCTTATCGCAGTAAATAGTATATATATACACACACCTTACTTAAACTCAAGCAGTCAACAGACAAAATTTACTTTAAAAGCTTAGTATCTTTTTAAACTTACATGTATGTGTTTTTACAACTCTATTCTTTTAACTGGTTGGTGTGGATGCATCACCCCACGCCCCTCCCCCGGAGCCATCCCTGTATAAAACGTTAAATTCGGAATCGCACAATGAGCTTTGTTTTCCTCGAATATACCTGAATATATGACATACTATCTATAACACACTGTCAGTCGTACAAGTATAATTGTTAGGATTTTTGTTTGACATTGTTATTACTTTTTCATCTCATATTATTAAGCTTTCATTGGCTATTATTATTTTTAATTTAGGCCTGATAAATTAAACATGCAGTGTAGTGTGGTTATTTCAAACGAACAATAAAAGCGACTAGGATAGGGTTTTGCCTAGCTATATGAAACAGAAGCACGTGGTCTGCACTTTGAATTGATTGAAATCATTTCGTCACTACCGAGCGAAGCGTATTGACTGACGTATGCACATGACGTGTATTATCGCATTCGCAGTTAGTAGTTGAGTAGTTAAAGCTAAATACGGTTAAAAAATAACTGGAAAGTGCTTTTTATTTTCCCAACCTAAAGACAGAACAATCATTTGAAGGACAGTCTGTTCACATGCAATGAAAGTATCCATGTGTAATGTTTTATCCCATTATTTATTGTGATCTACTAAAGTTTTGCATTTCCGAGCAAAATATAAATAAATAAATAAATAAATAAATAAATAAATTAATTAATTAATTAATTAATTAATTAATTAAAATGACTTTACCGCACCCCCTCCCCGCACACTCCCAATCAGGCCACTCAGATTAAGAGGAGAATAAATGACGGTTGGTCTTTCTGAATTTCCAATATTTCTATATACCTTAGGACAGTTTTATCTTAAAATAACCATAATCTACTTTTTTCTTTGTTGCTCCCTCTTTAATGTGTAATACTTCCCTGTATCTAACTATGAAATTCTATTAGCTACAACCCAAAACATGGAGCCCTTCTTCTGCCAGAAGCAAAACATAAAAAACACCTAAAGACATCATTACACGTAATTACTTAATTGGACATTGGACACCCAAATGAGTACGAATTAATAGATCGGAGAGCGTGAGAAACCAAGGGACATAACTCTAACGGCGCATAGTTTTCCGATAGTGGCGCGAATAGCTATATCGCTGTCACATTGGTTTACCCGTGCATCAAAGCAGACGACTTTTGAGGAATAGAAATTGTTGGAACGTATCCTCTTAAAACTTAGTGACTTAGAATAGATACTTTTCGCAAAGTTGACTTTGTGTAGTATTACGTTGCATTTCGTGAAAACATGGATATAAAAACGATTATCAGTTTTGCCGTGCTTACCACTTGTGTATTAGCATCAGGTAAGGGAAAATTGCTTAGATTTATATCTATTGTGTGTTAGCATTCACTCACTAAAATGTATCTAATTTACCTTATTTTGCTGACATCTGTTTTCTGTATCTATCAGTATGTTTGTTTGTCTGTTTTACTAACTTTTGCAATCATTACTTTCTTTCTCCGCCTGTCTCGCTCTCTGTCTATTCATTTTATAATTATTTATCAGTATATCTTTCCAGATACTCCCTCTGTTCTCATCGTTTCGTTCTCTGCGAGTCAGCTTTTATTAGTACGATAAGCTTAGCATTTAAACATTGGCAACTTATCTTTCAGACTGGCACATTTTGCTTTAACGCACTTTGTCTGATTTGAAATCTTTTCCTAATGAAGATATGAATATGGCATACTTCCTGAAGACTTGTGTCTCTAATTATTTGCTAGTTAACCTAAGTCAGCAAGATGCTTCTACAAGTTTGTTATGACCTCACCGTTTCATGTGTGAAAAATACATTAGCACTTTCAGACTTTATGGGGCATTATAAAATCCCACGAGTCAATATTGAACACGTTTTGTCCCCTTCCACTATTAAAATCTCCTTCTTCATGGTGTAAAAAGCAAATACATTTCTCTCGTAAGTCAAATAATACATACAAACAATTTAAACGCTATGAAGTCTTTGAACGTTTTAAATCGCCAACTGAGCGTATAAACGGATTGTCAAATTTCAAACATTAGAGCATTGTTGATATTTGAATCGGCCTTTTGTGACCGCAGGAAAAATGAACTGTTAATGGTATACCATTTGTCAATCATTCAATAATTGAATTGCCTTTTAGCGTAGTTTTGTGTGTCTACTGACTCGCAATAACATAAATACAACAACGTAGTTAGTATTAGCGAACAAGGCTATAAGTTTCTGTATGTTGAAGATTACTATTTCAATGCGTGTCAACCATGTATTATACATACAGCCAAAGCAGGGGTAAACGGAGCTTTTGTTTCAATACGAAATAAACACCAATGCTTTCTTTGAGAGCCAGTAGAGTCTCAGACTACGGAATTTAGACTGCTCGGCACGGGCCATTAACCTTAAAGACGATCGTGCATGTTTGTTGGTTTGTCTGAATAGGCGTGTGTGGGTTTTTTTCTGGTATTTTGTGGGGTTGGTTTCATGATGTTCATGACTGACGGAGCGATCTCTCTTTACGTATAATTACTAGATCGGTGTTTACTTTATCAAAATGACATGAAGATAAACCCATGTATATCGTTTGTATGAACCTCATCCCTACATGAACTTAGGTCACTGTAGTGATAATGCGAGAGGTCACACACACAAATTTTGACTCATAGGCCTTCAAGTTATCTTGTCAGAAAAGCCTGTTGGCGACCCCTAAATGTTAAATAGAATTTCACTTTCGTCATTTAAAGGTGGTATCCGACAGTTTGGACAAAAAACATTTTCATTAAACATCATAAAAACATTGTTACCTGAACAGATCTCGCAAAGTGCTGTTTATTGATGACTACACCAGTCTGAAACGTGAACCATGACGTCACAATCGTCATTTCAAACTTGTATGTCCTATCTGAGCCACGCTGCAGAGTTAGCTATTTTTAAACTAAGAAAACCACGTGACCACTTATGTTTTAGCTCATCCACATCATCCGCTGTAGCGTCGATGTCTATATTTAGCATGAAACATAATCCCTCTTATTTTTAGATTTGAAAATAATAACAATTTATGTGTTGATTGACGGGTTTTGCTGCCCTAAAATTGAAGTACTGTTGAAAATCGTCGAGGGGTAGATTAAAGTATTTTTTTTCTGCAGAAATTATATACAAATACCCATACAGAGGTCAGATATTGTTGCATATATTAGACAAGGCAAACTATCGGACACCACCTTTAGACGCTCAATATTTTTAAAATGGTAGTTTGAGCCCGAGAACATTTAATATGGCCGTTTTTTAGTAAAGATTCTTTTCGAGTTGATAATAGTCCAGGTCAAGCTCAATGTTTAATAATCTTATTACTCTAATTTCGAATTTTAACTGTTTTAGATATAGAGGCTAACAATCGCTTTCAAACAATATTGTAAATTATCAAAAGAATTGTGAAATGTATCAACAGGAAGTTCGTCTGTAAGTTAAGCGTAGTTCTACAACTGTTCAATATAAAAACAATGACTTTTATTTATAAAACACACACACATCGCCGCCATGGACTTTGCGATGATGAAAGACAGTTTCAAGAAATCCATTGTGTCTTGTCTTGAGTCACTCTAGGACTAGTTTCAATTCTCTCAGAACCTCTTTACTCATAATGCCTCAGTGTAGAACACATATTGCTCGAGTTGTGTTTGTTTTGCCCAACTTCCGGTTAGTTAAAGACTGTGATTTGCTGCTTTGTAAAGTGCAGGTAAATTGAGGCTCTCACATTTATGTTGTAATGCTTTTACTCACTTCTACGTACAAACGATCAGTTTAACATTCCAGGCTGGTTGGATGAAAACATCTTAACTATTAAAGTGTCTGTTAAATACTCTTAAATCGCTATCCAATATAGCATAAGTCCTCACATCTTGAGGGAAATCCAAGATAATCCCCTTCTCATAATGGAGAAAGAACAAACAGTTACACGACTGATACAAAAGGGAGGATTTGTACAAATTCGCTGATATTCCTGATCTCAATACGATCAAAATGCCCAGAGATTCAAATCTTACGTCGACGTTATGCGAATAGACCAAATAAACATTTCAAATTATTCGCTCTTTTAGATTTTATAGCTTGTCTCATCGGACTAATAATGTTTCGTCCTCGAAATAGAACGATTTAAAATAATGCGGTATATAACATTTTCTATCATGTCTTTCGGACTCGGTTTAATTCGTTCTTAGTACTGTTATCTAGAAGATCTCAGTGCAGATCTGCTAAAGTCGTTATGACACTGGCAACGTCAGGGGACTGCCATCGCCTTACCTTGTCAGCTGAACGTGAGAAGAGTAGATCATCCTAGATATATATGTATGTTTATAGACAGTATCTAGGAAAAAGTGAGATAGCAATAAATGCACCGTTAGATTATACCCTTGTCGAAAAAGGAGTGATGGGAAGATGCAAAAAAATAAATCAATAGGAAGAAAATATAGAAAACTACTGACCGTTAAAATAGTTAAAAGATAAAAAAAACACAAAAGAAATTAATGAAATATGACATGGTTCATTAAAAATGGAAAAACATATTAAAACATAAGATTTAATTCATAGTATGATTAACTTTCTGCTAACAGTAGTTATTCTTTTATTCTTCCTTGCAATATGCTCGATAAAATAGGCAGGCTAGAATAGAAGATCATACACTTTAAAAACTTACTGCGTTTGCACATGCGCACATTAAAATTGAAAATGCAAATCGTGAATGAGTCGTAACGTTCGCCCTAATGAGAAAACATCAATAAAATCTGGAAGTTTGCAATACATTCAGAATGTGAAGGTATTCACGTATTGTTGTTTATGAACGCATTGTGTGCTAATGTATATTAAATAGCACACTTTCTCTCCACCTTTCTTAAATAAAGGCGAACATTCATTTTAACAGTATATATTGATTTTGTTTCTATTGAATATTGGACCATACAAGAAAGCACGGGCGAGATTTTAGTGAGCTGGCGTTATAATTAAAAATGACAAATAGCTATATTTGTAAGTTGGTATTATGTTTGTTGTATATTCGAGTGGATTTAAACTACAAACATGTAGTTCTTATTAAAATAAAGATTGTCATTATTGACGTCATTCTCCATAACGGACGCCCGTGTCGTTGTTGTAGAGGCGCCGACTTATAACCCTCTGCTTAACCGCTTGGGTTCGAGTCCCGTTCATGTCGAGGGACTTTAGTTTGGGTAAGTCCTCCAGCTGTCTTGTCGTTCGCCGGTGGTTCTCCTTAGACATTTCTCTTCGGTCTTCCTACACCCAGAATGGCTGGACGTCGCTTAAATTACCATAATTGGTCGCTGAGATGTATATCAAAAACAAACCAAATAAAACACTATCCGTTAAGTGTGGCTGCATTGCTTCCCATGGTAAGCGTTGTGAGTCTTACCAAATTTATTTCAGAATCCACGGATTCTGAGACACAAACTAGAAGGGAACGGAAACAAGAATGAGATGAGATAAGATACGAAAAAGACCATAATTAAGCTTTCCTTTAAACCGACGCCGCATTGAAATGGTCATAACGTTCTTTGCTTGCTGTAGAGGCGTCTCATCAAGTCTAACATCCCCACTGACATGTACAAAATGTGCCTTTACATTCGAGCTTAAACCTAGGGGCTTTGATTAAAACCAGGATTTGTGTATCATTTCGTTCTAGAAATCTGCGATAACACTTCTGGCGACACATGGCAACGAACAGATATGGCGATATATTTTACGTCAACTCTATTCGCTGCTTTACAATGCAAAAACATATCAGTGTACAACCGTCGGTAACACTTAATGCATGGGCGGATCTAGCCCCGCCCCCATGAAATTTAAACAGCAACACCTTCCATGTGTGTATTCGTTACCATTGCACGTGTCCAGTGTTACAGATAGGAAAGTAAACACGTATTTACACATGTATGTATTAAAACACATTGAAATTAAACTATTTGTGTAAAAACATTTTTATGAAGGTCTTCCAAGCATCTGAAATGCATGAAATACCACTATTGGGCTTCTAGATATGAATACATCATCAGTGTGAGCAGGCCTTTAGATCCCAAATCACTTGTCTTTCCTATGATTCTCGCTTAATTTGACCCCCCCCCCCCACACACACACATCCTGTAAAACAAATTATGATCATTGATTATCTTTGTCGCCGAAAATACAAACAGTTTGAATTCATGGAAAAGGTTTTAGCATCTTCCTAAAATGCAGGAAAGAGCTCTATTTAGCTGCTACATTTTAAAGTTTTAAGGGGAGAATGCCCCCAGACCCCGCTAGAACGACTAGCACCTATGGCTCTCGCTCACTTTGGACCCCCCCCCCCCCCCCGACAAAATCCTGGATCCGCCTCAGTAATGAATCTGCTAATTGACTTCGTTAAGGAGCTTTTTTAGCATCTTGCTTTAAATCTTTAATCCTCATTGAATAATATCGAATAAAACAGGATATGTGCCACGCGCCAGGACTTCAAAGGCGCCGCGATAACTTGTCACGTGCATGTAAATTATCATTAGGATAACGTTATTCGATGATATTATAAGGGATTGAACTGCGTCATTAGATAATAGGTTTACTAACGAACATGTCGCTGTGAAATATTGAGTTTCATCTTTAATATCTTCTGCTCCTGGTTGCACAACACATGCTTTGTTGTTGTTGTTGTTGTTGTTGTCATCGTCGTTATCTTATTAATTGTTTCTTCATCCCAAAAGTTATGTTACATCCTGCACGGGAATTAGACACCCAATAATTAGAGAAAAAAACAGAAGTGCACCAGTTTCATATACATATTGAAGATCTGTGTTCCAAATACAAGAGATCGCGTTAATGTCAATGTTACTAGTATGTTGGATTGAATTTTATGCCAGTAATACTTCAATTTCTTTGGTGTTTATACTCTGGAGAACGGATCCCGGATACGTTGTGAGGTGTGAATGTCATTATCATTACTTTGCTGTAGTAATGTTCTGTTTGTTTAAGACAGACAGACAGACAGATTCTTTATTTCGGTAACGTAAACATACGTTTCTTGTTACAAACAAACGAATTATTGTCAAAAAACAAACAATGTCCCGCGACTAATATATACATATATGTTTATAACATATACGAGGATGAACATGTAACTTATAGCATAATTCACACATACATATTCATACATAAATTGGACATGTTAACACAATTATAGTATATAATAACATATTCATATTTTTTACTTGGCATGTTAACACTATTATAGTATATATTAGCATATACTTATATGAATTAGGCATGGCAACACAATCATGGTATATATGAACATATACATATATAAGTTAGGCATGTCAAAACAATTGTAGTATATTAATAATATATGCATATATAAATTAAGCATGTTAACAAGCATGTTAACACGATTATTTCATATATTAGCATACACACATAAATTAGGCATATCAATACAATTATAGTATACATTTACATATGCATACATATATGATACATAATTGATTTAATGGCTTTTTGTTATAGTGAATTGATTATGATGTTAGTAATTTTCTTAAATTAAACGCTTCATACACAAATTTACCTAAATTCCTAATTATTGTTGGATTTTCATTTTGCATAAGTTGGATAAATTTAAAAACACTCGGACGAGATGTGAAATATTTCTTAATGTATTTTTTACGCAAATCACTATAACAAGGGCATATTAATACAAAATGAAATTCATCTTCTAGATCTCTAGAATTACATATAGTACAAAATCTGTTGTTACGCTCAGTGAATTGATTGGAATAGCGTGCAGTTTCAATACGCAAGTGGTGTGAGGAAAGTCGTAGTCTGGCCAGTGGGACATAATACTTATTAGGCATAATTTCTAAATATTTTTCAAGCCCGTGATACATTTTGATATTTTTGTATGTACATAAGCTACGTGAAATATTAAGTTCTGCATTCCAAGTTTGTAAAAACGTATCTACTAATCTTCGTTTAAAAATCTTGTGGAAATTTTTTTTATCAATGTGTAAAGGGTCATTCCAAACATATAAAAATCCATGCTTACTTAATAAAGACTTTACTTCTGAGACCCAGTTGGTTAACCCTCTATTACTATCATTAAGTAACAATTTGTATAATGAATTTACAATATTATTTTCTGAACATAATATTTTACACCAGAATTTGACAATACGACAATATCGGTTAATGTAAAGAGGGTATCTCCCTAACTCCCCATATATTCCATTTGTGCTAGTCGATTGTTTAACTTTGAGAAGTAATTTGCAAAATTTTAGATGTAACCGTTCTAAAGATTTGGACTTAGAGAAACCCCATATTTCACAACCGTAACTCAAAGTTGAACCCACAAAGGCATCAAACAACTGGCACATAGTTTTTGGGGATAAGTTGTATTTTTTTAAGTTAACAATAAGAGCATTTAGTGCCTTTAAACCTTTTCCAGTTAAAAAATCAATATTTCTATTAAAACCTCCTGTATGGTTGAAAACTGTGCCAAGGTAATTAAATTCATTTACAATATCTAGTTGGCTTCCCTTATATGTCCACGTAAAATTTAAACTAAGACGACCACGTTTTCTAAATACCATTATTTTTGTTTTAGACGTGTTTACTGATAGACCCCATCTGTTACAATAATTTTCAAGCAAATTAAGTTTTTCTTGTAGTTTTTCAGGGCTTTCACCTATAATGACCATGTCATCAGCAAACAACATCAATATAATATTTATCTCGTCAGCTGTTAGTGTACATGCGTTATCTCCCCTTAAATGAATGTCAAGGTCATTTATAAACATAGAAAACATCAGAGGGGATAGGATTTCACCTTGTTTGAGTCCAATTGCAACTTCAAAATATTCAGAATAGTTATTGCATGACCTTATTTTCAGTTTTATATTTGAGTACATATCATGGACAATCCGCAATAGCTTACCCTTCACTCCTAAGTTAAATAATTTGAGCCACAGTCCATTTAAATATATACTATCAAAAGCCTTTTTTAGGTCTATAAATGCACAATAAAGTTTTTTCCCATGATTCAATGAATGTTGCACAATAGAGTTTAAAACAAAAATAGCATCAGTAGTAGAATAATTCTTTCTGAAGCCAAATTGACAATCAGTTAAAATTTTATACTTTTCAACCCAGTCATTTAATCGCTTATTTAAGACCCCTGTAAAAATCTTCGATAAACAACTAACTAATGTAATCCCTCGATAATTATTAACATCGTTCTTATCATTCTTTTTATGAATTGGTATAATAATTCCTTCCTTCCATGAATCTGGAAAAACACCTGCAATAAAAATTGCGTTAAAAAGATCTAAAATATGAGACGATAAAATATCAAATGATTCTATAAAATACTCATTTAACAATTCATCATTGGCATAAGATTTATCTCTCTTTAGATTACGTATAACAAAATTTAATTCATTCATTGAAAAGGGAGCATCAAGCTCTTCAAAGTCAACATTATCAGTTGCGTTAAAATCATAATTATTACAAAAGTTTTCGGATACATCATCCTGTACATTACCCAAGTCCTCTGATAGAGTAGAGAAATACTCGTAAAAGTCTTTAATATCAAGATTACTATTTACATTAGCTTTTCTTTTACTAAAAAGCTTCCAAAAATCCTTAGGTTTTTTGTGCCTCATATTTTCTATTTCTTTTATTTTATTATATTTATATTGTTGTTTCTTTTTCGAAACTACTTTCTTATATATTGATTTAAACTGGTGTAATGATAATCTACGTTCTTCTGACTTTTGGCTATTAAATACCTTTAATGCGTTTAAATACTCTTGTTTAGCATGCACACATTCCAGGTCAAACCATTCAGCTTTTTTAAAGTGAGACTCTTCTGATTGCTTTACATCTTTTAATACACATTTCCGCTCAAACAAAGGTTTAGCAGCACAATTGATTAAATTAGTAAAATCAGAAATACAGTTATTTATATTTGATATACTCAAATCTTGTAATGAATTACTAATATCATTAAATTTAGGTAAATTACCAATAATAGTCTGTCTAAATGATTCCCTTTCAGTGCCCCTCCATTTAATATAACGGAAATGTGTACTGCGTTGCAAAACATTTTCAATAACACAGCAATTTATATTAAATGATATAGGTGCATGATCTGACCATTCATAAAAATTATGTACCATAAAATCTGATAATAAACTAAAGTGTTGCTGCTTTAATAGTAAATAGTCAATAACACTGGAACCAGCGTAATTTGTATATGTAAAAACACCAAGGTTATTGTCCTGATACAGTCGACCGTTAGCTATTCTTAGCCCAGTAGCTTTACACAAGTCAATCAGTTTATTACCATGACCATTACACACTGTGTCCATTGACCGCCTCTCTAATGGTATGTCTACAGTATAGTCAACACAGTCAAAATCACAGCCCGTATCGAACACTATGTAATCTGGACGCGACCCATTACCAACACGTGCGTTGTAGTCACCACATAACATAACGGCACCCAATGAGTCAAAATAGTAAACATCATCCTGTAGCACGTAAAATAAGTCAACATTATGCTCTCTATACATCGGCGACGACTCTCCCCATATATATACACCAGCAATATAAACATCTTCATGAAGCTTAAAAAAGCGTTTACATATTTTCAACCAAACTATAGTTTCAAAATGACTTCTAACAATTTGTACCCCCGGTAAGACAGACTCTCTAATAAAAACAACAATACCGCCACTATTCCTACGTGCTCTTTTATTCTTATATGACCTATAGAAGTTATAACACCGATATCCATTTAAATCGTACACACTATCCGGATTGGACCATGATTCATATAAAAAGATCACATCATAATTAGTTAACTCGTTGACAAGATCAAGATCGTCTAGTTTACTGCTTAGCCCATTTATGTTCCAAGACACAATTTTTAGTTCACCCCCCGCAACAACCTATGCCTGACTATTGTTGGGGACCGGCCTGCCATCTATATACAATTTATCGTAGCTAAGCCACGCCGATTTACCATCCCGTCTTGCTGCTTTCATACGGGGGAGTAGAGCCCTTCTACGATCCGCAATTGCTTTCGGGTATTGCTCAAACATAGAATATTGTGTGTTGCGTAGCTCCTTCCCCTTACTGCGCACGTGCTCTCTGTCCTTGTACAGTGTAAACTTGGCTACAATGTTACGGGGTTTGTTGCCAATACGGGGTGCCTGCTGGGTTCGATGAACACGTTCGAATTTAAGATCGTCGACATATGTTTTGGCCAAATTCAATTTCTCGTGCAAAAAGGAACGCAAAATGGTCTCGGTCTGAGCAGGCATCTCATTGTCACTTTCCTCAATGTTAGCAAAAACAAGATTATTTCGCATTGATTGCGATTGTAAATATAGCAAATCGTCCTTAAGTTTGACATTTTCTTCGTGTAAGTGTGACAACTGATCATTAGCCACGCCCACTGAGTATTCAACTGATTCACATCTATCGCTAACATTGTTTAATTTCTCATCTGATTTCTTCATATTGTCATACACATAAGAACGTAATTTTACCAGTTCAGATTCAAAACTGCTAACCTTAATCTCAAGAGAATCCAAAGCAGCCAAACGTTTATCCATATTATCCACTTTGAACTCAAGCCGTTTCATATATCCGATTAGCACATTATAACCAGATTGATCACTGTTGCCACTTTTACACGGAGATTTACACGAAGATTCATCATTCTCATTCTCAAAAACAGTATTGTCTAAAGCTGACGTAGAGTTAAATAGCACAGAGTTTGCTGCATGGATTGTGTCTGCAACGCTATCCCCGACACGGACAGAGTTGCTGTCATTTTCACTGCTGCCGCCATTTCGCGCCTGTTTACAAACCACTGTCGAACCATCACTGCTCAACACACGTTTATTCTGATTTTCCTTTGCTTTATTTTTGCCCATTTTCGATGAAAATCCACGGCCTAATAATCAATACAGTGAATTGAGAACAAAATTTATCCAAATTTGACTTTCATATTCAATAAACATCAAAATGACGAGAGCCTATGTTTAAGTCATGCATTAAATTGCCAGACTTCAAAATTAAGGTCTACTTTTTATATACATGTATGTCTAAAAACGCATTTGAATGTACCAGTGGTGAAAGGGTGAAAGAATGTGTAATAATGAATGATAATGAAAAATTATCAGTGATGATGATGGTAATGATGATAATAATGCTGCTGTTGCTGCTGCTACTGATGATGATGATGATTGCGATGACAACGACGACGACGATGATGATGATGAGGAGGAGAAGGAGGAGGATAATGAGGATGACGACGACGACGATGATGATAGTGATGATGATGGTGATGATGATGATGATGATGATGATGATGATGATGATGATGATGATGATGATGATATTATGGATAACTAAATACATTCTACACCAAAACAAAGTAGAACCTAGCAGCATATGGGGCGAAATTTATTGACTGAGACCAAAATCATTAAAAGTGGGATTTTCTTCGAGTGCTGCTAGTCTCCGTCATGAGGAAGTGTACATCCAACTATCTGACAGAGCTGTAACATATTTCCAATGTGTTTTATTAGCTATTAAGGCAATTTCTACCTCCATTAATATCCCTCGAGCATTTTTGCCTTTAAACCGGGTGAAAACGAGCCTAATAACCTTAAAAGAACCGAGTTTGCCTTTCGGCGCAAGCATTTCAGTGATGCTAATAATACTAGTCACGTGATTGGAATGATACGACGATTTACACATGTCGAATTCAGACGGGTACGCTAAAAGTATAAATCGCCTCGGATGAAGCCTGAAGGCTTGAAAAATTGCTGTTTCTTCTAAAACAGTCGAAGTCTTTCTCATTGACACCAATTAATATCTTTCTGATAATGGGATGCCGTTGATGCAATCGGAAGTCCTCGCTAGTGACAGCGGGACAGGATGCCGGGATTTCCCGAAGAGTTCCGATTGGCCACCGAGATTCAAATGTTCCCAGACGTGATGATATATTCCATCGAATCCTCTAGCAATAATGCTGATCGATCCAATTAAAGATCAATCGACGTCAGTTATTTATCGATTTTTACATCTGTTAAGCAGCTGTTGTTTTCATAATTAACACGTAAAGGTGGGGATACTCAGGGAATGAGATAGTGACAAAACGCGCGTCATTTAGGTGAGTGGTGGAGAATTGAAACAGCGCAATTCTTCGGAACATAAAACTGCAATAAAAGCGTCAGCCAGGCTGCTGCAGGGAACAAGTAACGGATGAGTGGAAGATATGATTTAACGTTATATCATCACGGTGTGTGCATTGACAGGGGAAGAAGTTACGAAAGAAAGAAATGTAGAAAATGTTGTAAAATGATGAGCGTTATTTTTGGCCGAGCATACAAACAATAGAATAGCCACATTCAGATTATGGATATTTTACTTATTTAACTTCTTAAAGCATACACCTTATAGGCGTGTTTATTTCCAGTCAATTAATAAATGTTTCTACATGATATATACAATAAGTCACACGTCACCTGTCATTTTTACAACTTTTACGACTAATCAATCAAAATTTCCATCACTAAATAATCATTAATATGTCATATTAATGTTTTACATAGTTTAAGTAATCTGTCAATTTCACTTCGCACCATTACCCGTAAAGACAACCATTAAAACGTCACATATCATTTGTAATACATTTTAATGATCCAATTAGTCATCGTTTTGTTTTACAGAGTTTGGTTACATGAAAACGTCATAAACAGTGAGTTTTCACCATTTCTGTTTAGACAACTAGTAAAATGTCACATGTCATGTATTACACAAGTCATAAAGAAGTCAACTTTTGAATATTCATTTATTTCCGTAAAGAAAAACATTACATCTGCATATTTGATTATTTTGTTACAATTTTGAGCAATCAAACTCAGTTTTTAAACATGTTTGTGTAACATAATTTATCTAATTATTTTTCATTCTGTTACATATTTTGTCATTGTAGTGTTTAAACCTTATTATAAAGTAAATGAAATCAAGGAAATATCAGTCATTTGTCAATCGATCAATCAATCGACCAATCAGTAAATCATTTTATCAAATTAGCCAGTCAATTAAAGATATTATTTGGAAAATGTTTTTGTCACACCTTTTAATATATATTCTCAAATCCTATTGTTCCAACGTTTTATTTCTTTAGAACTATCGCTATACTGCCTTAAATCATTTTGTTCTGCACAATATTTCTTTAAAAATACATGTACCGCTGTTTCCCAGTTGAAGTCTTGGATGTTGAGTTCCCAGATCTCAAACTGTGTAAATTATGCTAGAGGTGAACTTAATGTCACTGACTCCAGGGTAGATGTCAAATTGATGTTGGGATATACTTCTTTGTTCTTGGGTGTCTGGGTGAAGCAAGAAGTTATCTCTATATCAGTCTAACGTCTGAAGCCACGTCAGATTTTCTCGGCATATCATGGAACCCATTGTCAGAAATGACCCCTAGTTTCTACCGGCCACGTGCACGCCAGATGCGTAAAATTTATCTCTTACGTTTCGCCGCCTTTAAAGTTTTATTTAAAGGCAACGTATCTTGTTTAAAATAGTGTATTTGGTCTGCAAGAGAGTGGGGGGAGGGGTGGTGGTGGGGTGGGAGGACTGTCGCTAGCCTATAGCCATGGGAACATACTGTCCTTAGAAATATACATATATCGCAAAACAAAATGTTTTTGGTTGTTGTTGTTGTTGTTGTGGTGGTGGTGGTGGTTTACAGTAAGAATTTGCAATTCGCTGTTAGTTTACGAAACCTGTCATTCCGTACAAGGTTAAGCATAAATAAAGTATACAAGTATCTATAACCTTAAAAACAGAATTACAGGACAGAAAATTCATCATATTTGATTTCAACCTTTTTTGCATCGTTCTAGTCAGTATATCTCAAACCTAATGTTCCAGTTTTGTATCCACAAATCCAAGCTGTGAGTATAGAGTCTTTTGTTTAATCTGTAGGTTGGACTGTTTGTTTCTTGGCGTCTATTATGTGTCAGATAGTGTCTTGTATTGGAGTCGGGGCTGTCACTCAACTATAGCCTCACATTCCCTGTCTACTGTATTGTCAGAGGCAACACCAAGGCGGCCGAGTGGTGCCGCTATTTGATTGTGTTCAAATATGTAAACAATAGACTCCTCTAATTCCAAACAATGCCATTATCACGAAGCAGAGAAAATGTGTCTGCACAAAAAAAGAAAATCAATCAAATGAATGAATGACATTTCGTCTATTGTCATTATGTGAAAACCCGCAGCGAATTTGGTTTTCTTTTTATATTTATATTTCTTGTGCTTTGTTTTGTATTATATTGCTGTATCTTGAGACACCCGGGACAGTAAAAGTCGCTGAAATATGATCCGATGAGAATTAAGGCTTACTTTCTTTACATGACCCATATGAAAGTCTCAGATATGCGTGTGTTTGGCTTGACAATACCCAACAGAGACAAAGCACGCCAGACAGTGTACAATGTGGCGACAGAATGGAATATGCTACGATGATTGCTGCTATTTTCGTGCATAAACATATACATGTTTTTTAAGTCACTGACATTGCCTATATTATACTTTGGTCGATTGCATGGTAGAGAGAATCAAACGCTTGATTTTGGTTGGAATACTTCATCTTTGAGGGGTGGGTTAGAGTGGGGGATTGGATACTTCATGAGGCTAGTAGGTGATGCATACTTTTGCTGATTAGGTGAGAAACAGCAAACGGATAATCGAATGGAGCTTGAAAAAACAGAAAGCACCGCCAAGATAAAATGTATACACACTACTAGAGGAATACGAGTATATTTAAAATAGAATGTACATTACCAGTTATAAACTTACTTTTTATAAATTGTATATAAAGTTAATCTTATTGTTTTATCTTACTAATCATAACCACACGACACGCCACACACAAATTTCAGCCTCTCTGGCATTTTTAAATTGGCTCGCGGTAGCGGGTCCGAGAATGTTGCGGATGGATTCCAGAAGGCGCCAGCGGGCATGACCTGACGGCGTCTGGGGTAACCAGATGTGACCAAAGCTCCAGAACCGTACATGGCTAGGCACCAACACGAACGGCCAAGTTGTTGGTTCTGACAGCTCTGTGACAAGCACTAATGGAAACAAGGCGCTTTGAGACCCAGAGAGCTCTTGACGGCTTTATTCGCCATATGGCCAATGGAACTCAGTGAATAGCGCTACAAAAAGTACATAATTCAGTTTTTTTGTCATACATATTTCATACGGACCAAAGCGACCCACGTATGCGACTCCCGCCTTGAAATGAGTCTTATTCTTACATAGCAACCATGGTCGTATTTCCTCACTTTTATGTCGGTTTGGGTGGTGTAAATGGGGCAGGGTGGTCGATCATTTAGATGGTAAATGATATACGTGCTGTTTATAAATAATTCTTTCTGTTGTGCGTACACAAGAGGATGCCTTAATGACACATATATGGGAGTTGGAACATTGATATAAGTTAAAAGTGTATAACAATAAGTTTTACTAGGATATATTTACGACGGTGTTTACCATGCTCATAAAAATCTCGATGGAGTTGAAAAAAAGGTTAATTTAGGGATGATCATTGGTGGAAACTATTTAACTTATCCGAATATCAATGCAAGCATACACTTTCACACCGTTTACTTCCCCCTACCCCACCCCACCCCGAACACGAAAGAAATATATTCTCAATATTAGTTTTCTGCGTCTAATACCCAGGTTCGACTATTCCGTTTGACTACATTCGTCGACCGTGGGTTTATTGGTTAATTTTCTGTCGTCTTCTCGAACTGAATAGAACAAGAATTGGCCCATCATAATACTGCTTACAAAATCCATCCTCTTCAGCGTTGAGACTAGAAGTATAACAATAACATCGCCATTTTGACAAGTCTATCGAAACAATGAAAGAACGAGCTTTATCATGGGACTGAAATCTTCATCGCACTATGAAGCGACCAATGAAATGTCATTATCGGAAACGGAAAAAAAGTGAACTAAACATCCCACGGGCGACGAATGGAGAGTAACGGAATGGGTGTCACTGACATTGCACTGGGTGTCCGACGATGATTAGTTTGATACTTTGTTTGCTATTGATCCGTAGTTTCGCTTAATTATAAAACTAAGCGTGCTTTTTAACATGTTTTAGTTTGTAGCCATTTAATGCTGCGCGTTTATGGCAAAAATATATAAACTGTATATTTAGCTAATTGTTCGAAATTCGTAAACCATAACGTATCATTGCCACTTCTTTTATGTAACTAAAGTGTAACAAAACCTGAATAATTTATGAAAGGTAATATTGTATTATATCTAAGTCACGTTAAATTAAAACGAATAAACCACACCATTGTACTTTTATGTTCTTGTTTTTTGTTTTGTTTTGTTTTTTCATTTTGAAAAGGAAGCATTTAATTCATTACCACGCATTGCTTTAAATGTTTCTAAGAAAATAATATTGTTGCATTGGAAAAACAACAAGTCCTACGTGTGTAACTGTATGCACCAGGTCCAACCAATGCCAACACAATACGGGCCCAGCAACAATTTCTTAGACACGACCCGTCTAAATACAATGACCAAAAGCAAGACTCGGCCATAAATTAAATCATGCAGCGGAATGGAATGTCCGGCCGGTTGTCCATTTGCGGCCGGTTGTGATAATTTCGATAATCAAAACAATAAGGAATATTGTCAAGCTGCAAAAATCACATCACCCTACTGAAGGTCACGAGGTGAAGAAGGATCCAATTTTTCAAATACGCCAGGAATCAGCCCCAGGGAAATTCGTCCCTGACATTTTTGTAACCCTTTTGTTTAGGATAGAATATCTGGCTTTGATTTAATTCGGTACTACTGTTCTCAAGAAGTATTCGCATGGTTAATTTTATGTGTTATGTGCAGAATTAATAAGCAATTTAATTTGATGAGAAAGCGAACACTAACTATTCTTATGAAGATAAGAAGAAGCTACATGATTATAATTTTGCCGGCAGAACTGCCTCTTTGACTATAACCGCAGAAGCACCTGATACTGTCTTCATTAACTTTCAGGACAAACTTAATTAAAAATTAAACCAAAGGAAGATTAAGAAAGTTTATTAGGCAATTTAAATTATTAATTATAAAGAAAAAAGGTATGCCGGTGCATCATGAGAACTGTTTAACTAAAAGATCCCGTTAGAAATAGTAGAATATACGTACACGTCCATTGCACTAGGCCGCATTCCTTACTTTGGCATCTTCAACTCCTGTGCTTAAATTGAGTAATATATCAGTCAGCGAGATCGACGTGTATAATTAAATATACCACGATTATATATATCATGAAGTCTCAAAGTGGTCGTCCATTTGCCCTTACGCCATAGTCATGCTTAAGGTGATGGGGACATTGAGACGGTAATTGGTTTCATTGTTCTATCTCTGGGACCATCATAAAGTCTAAACTCTCAACGTGTCTGGGAAACCCCACGATGTGTGATCCCTACGGGGCAGTAAGTCAACTTATCCCACGTCGAAACGTAAGCCACAATGGTCAATGAAGGAGCAAAAGGGTGTAAGTGTGACAATTAATGGTGGAACTTAAGTTCATATGTTCTTTATTTCCGATGGAAATGTGCGTTTGGGCGTCTGATAGAAAGTATATTGGTATAATGGTCTAAAATACCGATATTGAAGTTTTGACTATACTACAAATTAAATGATTTCGTATAATATGATCGTATGTTTTAAGGTTTTGTTTTATTGGCATGGTTTAAGTGTATGATAATATGCATGTAATTAAATTTGTTATATAATTTGATATAATAATGGTGTTCAAAGATAAAATGATTTGACTCAAGATCTTTGCCTGGAAGCGTTAGTTCAACACTAATTCTATAAAGACCAATATAAATTCACACGCACGTATATCGAATTTACAGTCAATTCACGTACTTTGAACCAAAGTCTTACAAAAAGAGGAAAATAGCGGAGCCCGTATCTCATAATTAATTTAATAACATGTATTACTTCTCCCAGAAAATTTGGTTATGTTTAATAATGGTTTTAAGTAAGATCATTATTCACGTGTAATTTGTTCAATAAACTGCTAAGCAAACAATTAAACCGGCTCTATGTATATACGGAATAAAGTTGGCTGCCTGTTTTCATTTATTTCGCAAACCCACAGCCTTATAAATATCTTTCTTTCCTGGAAAGATCGGTTCTTTCTAAAGATCCATGTACATGGATTGCAAAATTCTTGGCCTCGGGCTGAGGGAGCTTTCCTTCCTATTATTTTTATGTTCTTGAAACGCCCTCTTCTCCCCTGAAATAATGAATCATCGACATTAATGAAGATGTAACGTCATTTAAGTTCACATTCCTGGTAATAAATAGATCAGATGCCACGTTTTGGGAAACAATGGTGCAATGCAAAGTGTTAAACAGAATGGCGTTTATGCGGAATATAATAGACTGTTTTCTTCTTCACTAGCAATGGTTTTATTTATGGTGCTTTATTTTTCGCACTTAAATGCAAATAAAATACTTATTAATATTTAATCTCCCGATCAATGCAAGGCATTTAGATTATTGCATCTTCCATTAATTTTTTAAAGGCACGTTTGTAGTTAAATGTGTACCTAATTAATGTTTTTTAGTTCATAGCTCTTTTCTGTTTAAAGGCAAATGCGAAAAATTCAAACTCAATCAAAACTGCACGTACTGAAACAAGTTCAAATACACCTTCCATTATTTCAATCCTTTAGTTGGACAACCGTTTTATGACATTTTATTGTTAAGCAACAAATAATGGATGATTTAAATTTGAAGCCGCCACAAATTAAAGTTTTCTAGGCATCGTACAGTAGTGAGCTGTCATCCGAGCTGCCATCTTTGTTCTGACGTCTGTCACACAAGTAGTACCATTTACGGACATGACCGAGGTGATCCGACTACCTACAAATCTGCGAGAGGTGATTCGTGAATTATCCGAGGTGTTCCGATTGACCTCGGTCATTTATAAGACTTGCCAGAAGTTCTCCGAGTAGATACGAAAACCCCGCCAAAGATTCATCATTAATAAAAAAAAAATTGAATGGGAAGAGTAGAACTATGTACGATTTTAAAAGAAACATAATTACGTTCTCGGCAAACTGGCATCGAACCACCAGAGCCCATTAGTAACGAATCAACACGTCAAGATGGCTGACTTATTTATCAAAGCAGAAAGGGGACATGAAATATTTATGCTCCATCGGTTAAATTGGATGAAGAAACAATTAGGCAAAAAATCACTCGTGTAAATTATAGCTGAACGAAAGGCGATGGTAGTGACGGTGTACAGATGCCGTGATGGATGAAGGCAAGGATAAAGATTCTGGTGTTTTGTAAGCTATAGAAAACCAGGCAGCAGCGATGTGGTTATTTGCTTCATACCTAATTGTTTGTATAAATGTTTATAGTGTCAGAGTCTTTTTATTAAATGATTTTTAGTCCCAAATATGAGATTTTACGAAATTTAACAGCAATACCAGGTGAAATTGAGGTACATTGTATGAGACTATCTGCATCATGATAACGTCGATGACATCATTAATTAAAAATGTATTACACTAGTGTAATAGAACAAATTATGTAATGGGTGTATTGAATGGAACACAAGAAGAATCATGTGATAAATATGCTTTATGGTGATTTTAATGGATTCTGAAAAAATGTTAATGCCTTAATTTTTATCATTAATATTTAAATAAAAAACAACGATTTCGAATCCATTGTGTTTGTGTGTGGTGGTAGTGGATGTGTGTGTGTATGTGTGTGTGTGGGGGGGGGGGGGGCGAGGGGGCGGTGTTGAGTATTTTTTTTTACCACTGTAGTCTTTCATAGATATGAGATAAGTGAGCCTAATCGTGTTTTGTTTTAAAGTTCATTGAAATAATGATATAAACAAAGTTTTTAATGCTTGACTCTTTCTCCTCTTTTGTATAACAGCTCACCATCGAGGCACGTCCTTTGATTGACTCCATTAGGTCACATGGTATTTTCTACGGCCTTCATGGTTCAAATGACCTTCAATTATCTGACATCAGAACCCATCGTTTCCTATTCAGTTATCTGCAGCCACAATATGTCGAATATAACCCCCGGTTAAACGTTGTCAGTTCCGTAGAGATAATGGATTCTAATTCGTCCCTAATTTATGAATCATGAAAGTATAAAATTATAAACATTATTACAGTTAATGGCAACATGGGCACACTTTCTAATGACAAGATATTCGATCATTTAAAGAGAAATAATAACCGCCTGTATTTTTCCCTCTTAAAAACAACAACAAAAAAACACGCTTTTTTTTCAAAGTGCATTTTTTTTTTCAAAGCAAAAACGTTTTTGGCCTTGTCTTACGAATACACTGATGCTATTACCGTTAACAAAATCTGATAAAAGTTTAGATCAGAATTGAATTTTTGAACATTTTTTTTTAAATTAACGTCCAAACGACTTGTTTTGGATACTAATTTTAAGTAACAAGTAATATACAATTGTTCAGCATAGTTAAAAACAAACAGAGACGTATATATTAAGATACGATATAAAAATGAAAAAGGACAGTAACACGTAATCTCATTTCCTCCATTATTCTCAGACAGTTTTGTTCCCTTAATCATTTCTTTACAACATTTGATTTAGTTTGCAATACGATGCTATTTTAAATTATCATGACAATAATTGTTTGGCTAATGAATACTTATGAAATTTGGTAAACGTTTCGATGCAAATGTATCTACTCAAACAAGCATTATACAATAAGCAAATGCAGACGCGTTTCTTTTGCATTTCTACAGCAAAAAACTGTGATCACGTGACTACCAGTCACATACACAAAATACCCATCATTCCGCTGAGGTGTATTTGACAGTAATCTACACGCGTTCTGGTGCTTTTTGTTGTCGACATCATCTGTTATGCAACATTATCTTTTCTCCAGATGGCTCAATGAAATGTTTTGTTTCCTGACTCTATATTCATTTTACGGGGAGTTTGACTCAGATGAATCGTACTTTCTATTGATAAGCAGCGGGCAACGTTTAGTTTCCTGTTCTAGATGCACGAATTTTTTTTAACGGAGACTTTTTGGGATTTGATGAAAAGTACTTTCTTCTGTTAGGGCGTGGGCATTGTTAAGTTTTCTGTTCTAGGTATACGATTCCTTTTAACGGAGATTTTTTGGTATTTGATGAAAAGTATTTTCTTCTTTTAGGGCGTGGGCATTGTTTAGTTTTTTGTTCTAGGTATTTTATTCTTTTCAACGGAGATCTTTTGGCATTTGATGAAAATACCTTTTTCTATTAAGACATAGGTAATGTTTATTTTCTGTTCTTTATGCACAATTCATTCTAACGACGATTTTTTGGCACTAGATGAAAATTATTTTTTCTATTAAGACATAGGCAATGTTTAGTTTTCTGTTCTTTATGCACAATTCTTTTTAACGAAGATTGATTTGGCATTTAGAAAAGTACTTTCTACAGCTAAATCCGGGACAACGTTTAGTGTTCAGTTTCTATAAGAAAACTCTTTTTTTTTGGAGATTTTTGGCACTTGATAGAAACTGCTTGCTACTGTTAAGGCGTGTGCATATTTTCTTTTCCCGAAGACCTGGACTCTAAATTTAGGAACACCTGTGACTGTGTCACTGGCTAGAGTCAACTCCTTTATGCTGTTGGTTCGAGGCACAGTTTTGTCATTAATGTGCATATAATGAAGATGATCATCTGTCTTGCATTGGTGGTTCTACCTAAACACCGATGCTGATGGATATATTTATTCATCATAAGTAACCAGTGTAGGTCACAAGTAAACATGGCTTAAGATACTACATGTATATAGAATTATAAACATCACGCGACAAATGTGCAAACAGATATTCAAAGAAACTGAGAAAAATGATGATCTTTCTTTCGAAATTCTGCACTCAGGCGTATCTATTTGTGCGTAATGTCTTTTACAACCGAAATATTAAAAGAATCGTTAGTTGCGTAATTCATAGCACATGTGGCCCTCATTTTTGTTGGTGCACTGCGGTGCATGTATTTATATTGCATGTCTAACGCGATACATATCGTGTTGATGAAGATATAATCACTATAACATACTGTTGGCTCGTTAATATTGCCTCCACAATGTTGATCAAGGGATAATATATTCAGTCTAAATGTACTGTGTTTTACTTGTGTTATATATAAATCTGTAAACGCGCCATGCATACAAATGTACGCACATTATGCTTAAGAAGAAGATGAAAATGGCTGTTTGCGTCTTTTTGAAGATTTTATTTGCTTATCTTCCTAAATGTGTTTAGTCTAGAGGTGATATAAAAATTGTCTTTGTGAGTTCATTGCTTAACTTTAATGTGATATGGTTCAAACGGGCTAAATATTGTTGTAAGAGATGATGATGATGATGATAATAATGATGATGATGATGATGATGATGATGATAATGATGATGATGATGATGATGATGATGATAATGATGATGATGATGATGATGATGATGATGATGATGATGATGATGATGATGATGATGATGATGATGATGATTATAAATGGCAACGACGGTGACAAGGATGAAAACAACGATAATATTTGGATGATCAAATAACTACTAAAACATGACAAACCTTTCTGTTAAGAACATTTCCAGCAAAAGCATGTTTGCTAGGAGTAGCATAAACATTTTCCCTGTAATTACAACCTTGTCTGGTTTCTGTGCAAATTGCCAAAACATCGACTCTCTTTACAGTTTACACGTGCTTTCCCAGAAAATACCTTGGATTTTATGCACAGTCTAAATGACGGAGACAGACATAAAAGAAATATGGACAAGGTGACAGAAACTGTATATCGTCATCATAAAACAGAGGCTACAATATAAGTTTACTAGGCGGTTCAAATAGGTTCTGTGGGCAATTTTATTCCTCGTAATCAGGATCGTTGACGTGTGTCACAATTGTATTTGATAATTATACATGCTGTTTTTTTTACACTTTCTGGTGTTCTAAGATGTATAGTTACTTCATTTATATTATTGATTCCGCAAACATACGTCAAGTACATATATCGCAAACATGACCGTATAAAGAAATCTCTTAAAAGGCTTTAGATTAATTATACGGACTTTCGCAATTGTGACATCCCCAAATCGCACAAACAGCGGGATTGAAATGATGATACATGTACTGACAAAATCACAGCAGCCCTAATTTGAAGCAGAATAAAAGAGCCCACGGGTATTTTGACATGATTGTTGAAATATGGCGCCGGCATTTGTTATCTGAGTCTACGGCAGTCCATCCAACTGTACGAGTGGATACACGAGTGAAGAGACAGTACACACTTACAACAGGAATTACGTCACAATTCAACGTAAAAGATTTACGCTTTATGTTCTTAAAGCGCTTACAAAAGCAGTAAGTTGTTTTATGTCCAATAGTGTGAGAATAACACGGCGCATTTCAATGTAACATGAAAATAAAATACAGCAGTGCATTTTGAATTAAATACCCCACTTCTAGCGGATAAAGCACTGTTTCATGGTTGTGATATCACAAAATTGATACTTTTTGTGGAATCACACCCAATCCGCGAACAACAGCATTGTATTAACTCATGGGTGTGTGAGTATGAAACATGGAGTAAAATACGGCGGTTACATGCCGTATTAATTGCCCCTTACTTTAGAAAGTAGACTCACTGAATGTCCCTGGCAGTCATTCCGGGAGGTATTAGTCTGTTAAACCCTGGTTTATCACTTCTTAATAAGATTGTTCGACTCACAATGGATTAGCTATTGTTGTAGCGATTGGATTATAATTATCACACAGTTTACAGCCAGTTGCGGTTATTTATATATAGCCTACCCGTTATCTAAGCCGAGAGAATTAAGTGTGTTTAAAGAGTGGCAATAAAGGAGACTTGTTCTAAACACGAGGAGTAATAAGCTATACATAATCATTTTTGATCTCGATAATGAATCGATTAAAAATCACACGTGTTTATCCAATTATTTCATCATATATCCATGTATTGTTAAAGTCACTTGTAATGTACTAGTAATGTTCTTTGATTGGCGATTTACTTTACGATTTATACTAATTTGATTTGTTGAATTTACATGTATATGCATGTACTTGTATAACGGAGCGTACGATGCACACGCCTGTATAATGTAATTAAGTTAGTGTATAGGGAATCATTTAGAATCATATTATCCTCATTTAACTTATTAAAAACATGTTTTATATTATTCACTTCTAAGGAGGGCAAATTTAAGACAAAAACCTTTAACTGATCATATGCATCCTATTGCTTAATAGGGATAAAATACAGTGTGTTGTACGACTATAACAGTCTTAACTCTAACAAGCATCTTATAATAAAACAAATTGGAGAACCTAGCAAATAAGCTAACTACTTTACCTGCCGAATAAGTTAAATCTTTCCCATTTGGCATACTTTGGTGACCGAACTCAAAGATGGAACATCCTGAGGTTGTGCTATAAACTTCAGATGACTCGCGCCTTAAGCTTGTGCATTAGTTATTACCCTTTGAGGTTCGTTGATAATGCTAACCGAATAGTAAATCTGGTAGAAATAAGCAATAAGGTGAGAAACTGTAAAGTATTGTGATCCCGAGTGGTAAACACGTGACCGTAAGGAAGTACCAAGGACGTGCATGTTGTTTGCCTCCTGTAACTTGTTTACAACAAACACCACTGAAGACTTTATTGTGTGTAACTAATTGCCTGGTGTGTGAAGACTATTGCTTACAGTTTAGTAGCACTTTCGCGCCTCTAACAGTTTCACATAAATCCGACACCTCGGAATGGTAATATTGTATAGTTGTTGTCTTCTTATTTATCTTAATTAGCCAAAAGAAGTATCTAATTACAGTAATTAGCTAAACACAAGGAATAAATTGAAGAACATTACCAATTCTGCATAATTATGTATAAACACACAATGAAGCGTAAACTCATCGTTAAAAGATATTTAAAATTACAAGATGTACGTTAACATAAAGCTTAAATTACATACAGTAAGAACAAGTTTAGCTGGGCTATAAACAGATTTGAATGATCTTGTATACATGTATATAGAAGCCAGATATACTATAAGGGTACACGAAATCTCTAATTTTCATATTGACATTTTTTTTCTGTCTGTGTTTGTGCAATATTAATTCGTAAATATTTTGTCTGTTTCGTGCATTATTTAACATCAGAAAACGCACTCAACAACTATCTAAAGAAGCCAATTACGAAACCTAACGATGTCATAGTCCAAAATGTTTACCTTATAAATCTGCCAGACACCAGGCACACATGTATGTTATTTGTTAATTGGCTTGAGAGATACATCTAGTAGTAGTTGACTAACACACCGGAAGTTAACTGATAAGTTATCCATCCTGGCGGTCCCTGAAGCCGCGAGTGGTGTCTTTTTCAACCACGTGTTCTTTCTAAAATATCATCGTGTCAACAAACGATATCTTATTACACTTGAAATTAATATTGAGTCAACAATATTCATTTAATGCCGCACTTTCGGTTAAGTTCCTCTATGACATAGTTGTTTTTGTGTACGTATGTAACTACATATTTTGCAAGCGATTATTATTTAAACTATTATAATAAAACTATTTATTTCCTCTATGATTAGAGAATAGATACATTTTTATACAAAATTTGAATGCATGCATTAACAAATCAAAATAGAAAAGCAAGAGTGAGAAAGTCAAGTAAATAAATATTCTGTTTCACCATACAAATGCTGAAAATTAAACAATTTAAATGACAATCGGGTTTTCAAATAAATGCTAGGTTAGAGTACGAAGAAATGTGAAAATTGTGTTTTAAGGATAGCTACAAAATAGTTAAGAAACTAAGTGGCAATAACATGAAGATTTATTATCGCATTCTCTTACACTGTCGGATCATTACAGTTACCTCTGGCACTTACTTGGGGACACAATTACCGTTGTTGTAGCTTTATTCCCTCCATTTTCTGAAGACACATAATTTCAGTGAGCATCTTAGCACAGTGAAAGGCCTATATATGTGTCAAATTAGACTTTAGGACTTCATCAGTCTATATTTCTTGTCTCGGCATGCGCCTCTTTCATAAAATGTTTTTTTCGGTGCAGCTGTCTAAGCTAAGTTTTGACCTACTTAAAAATGCTGACGCAAGGTCAGTCCGACTTAATACCAGAGCGACCGCCACTGGTAGAAAATCTAGGAATCGTCATTTACCGTATTGTTTATATAAAGCAAACGAAGTTAGCGTAACAGTTTAACAAATTTTGAAAATAATATAATAAATAATCCAATATTAATTTCGAAGCAGCGACTGTTGTCAAAAAAATGTAGTGCTTATGTATTCTAAAAGCTCATTCCTGAAAAAAAGTATTTATACATTGTGATATATACGATGTAGCCTCGCCAAGGCCGCATATCAGTTTTTCCCAACTGCGTTTTTGTTCCAGTGTGACTAAGATTCAGGTGTTAATTTTTTTTAGTTATCGGTTATTAACTGTGTCGTTGATATCTATACAGGTATAAACAATGGATGACACGATGAAATTTTCCAGCTGTTTAAGTTTTTGTATATAGGTGGAATGCCCCTGATAAAACATAACCTGTTTACATTCTTAAAATAGATATATTGTGAAATTGTGCTTTGCCGTCTTAAGATTCTAACCACATGATAGGCCATCAAGATCAGAAAAAAATGTTTAAACTACAAAAAGTGTTTTCTTTGATTTGTTTTGTTTCTGGGGGTTTTTTCAGTTTGGAGTGATCTAAAGATTGAAATTTAAGGACGCAAACAATCTTAAGATTTGTAATGAAACACGCCCAATATATATAAAACGAATAAGTTAGACAAAGCTGTTATTAGTCCACATTCTAATAGGAAGATACAAAAGACCACTGACTTCGAAATCTAACTAAAGCAAAACAGTCGCTTAAATGAGGATCGCAGGACATAATAGTTTAAGCTTTATGTCGGAAATCTGGCATAGTGTTTTTAATGTAGCAACTTTGAGGCTACTGTCTCAACCTTGAACGTTGCAGTTTCAGAATATTAAACTGGTGAATTGGTGACAGACTGTATTTTTTTCAATATTGTTTCTTTTTTAATGTTAACTCAGTGACAAAGAACCTTTTGGAATCAACTTGAAGAAATGAACAACTATTAAACACAAACATCACTTTTAGAATGAAACCAATCAACAATAAGGTTTTAAAAGTTGGCTGGTGGATACACGCTTGTTAGTTATATGACATGTCGAGCTTGATACCGACGGCCACCAGCCGCTTGCCAGGGTTCAAAGATTACCAGCTCTCACTCATACTTCCCGTATCTTGCACAATACAATACAGCCTGGTACAGATAATATATCAGTCGGTGGTACAATAACAAACATCCTCTAAATAGTTTCACGATGAAACGTGACATTAGATATGTATCATAGATACATGCACTCATTGTGGTACATTTGTTTATAAGTCATGCAAAAATGTTTTCCCGCTAACAGTTATATGCAAATGTAACAAGATACGTGGTTAGAGACGCAGCAGTATGTACTAACTGTGTACCATGTGAATGTTTTAATTGTGTACCATGTGACTGAATAACTTGTTATTATATTTGAATGCTATGTGAGACGATGTATGTTTGTACAAGTCGTAAATAAAAGTGTTCTGTTAAAAAAAATATGGTGCAGATCCGCATCAAACTGCTCCAACCGACACTATAATGCTTAAGCCTGATCAATTTGTGAATAGCAGATCAAGAGTTTATCTGTAATCAGATGTACGATGTTTGTAACGATTAGTAATTGAATATTTAGTTTGCATACTCTTAAAGGTGGCATCCAACAGTTTGGATCAAAATTTCTATAAATAGGTCATTGTTATTTGTAAAAATCCTGAAAAATGCTGTTCATTGATGTCCTAGAGCTGTGTGAACAGTCTAGCATACATCCCCACTCGTCATTGCAAACAGGTAATTCCTACCCGAGCCATGCCGCCCTGACGTCGATATCTATTTCGCAGAGACCACTATATATATAACTACAACTGCAACTACAAATATTTTATTGCATCAAAACAATATGTTTTATAGCAAAGAGTACATAAAAATTATTACAGCATAAAGGCATGGTTTTTACAGAAAAGCATGTTATAGTACATGTATACAATTATTTGTTTATTGCTTATTTCTTAATGTGTTTGCAAAATATACATATCTTGCCAAGTTGGTATTTATGGTGTATATATATATATATATATAGAGAGAGAGAGAGAGAGAGAGAGAGAGAGAAAGAGAGAGAGAGAGAGAGAAAGAGAGAAAGAGGGAGAGACGGTGTCAATTAAATTTCTTGAGAAAATAAAAACAACATATTTAAAACCACTGTTACACTACAACAGAACCGTTCATAATTCATCTGAATATATATGGACAACAAGATTTAACAATAATGATTAAGCAGCAAGAAGTTTGCGTCCTGATTAGACATAACTTAACGGGAGTCTACTAGATCTAAGTCCACACCATTTGAATAAGCTTAATCAGATTGTTGATATTTTGGTAGATAAGAAGTATCCACGCCTAAAAATGTTGTGTTTTTTTTTTTTTTTTGTTATTACTTTCGTATTGTATTCAGTACACCGAATACATCGTACTTTTTGACAGAGGAAACAATTAAAGCAAACAGCAAGAAGATCAAACTTATCTGGAGAACCAATGTGTCCGCTGAAAGATTTATGAATAAGTCTTATCTGGGTATATTATCCCCAACGCGGTAATCTTTCAAATTACAGCCACATCACAGACTTATTTTTCTCCAATCTTACGGAAAAAAGAACCCCCATAACATACCTTAGAATGCACATATAGTGGCTCAAGTGGGTGTGTGATGATGCTGTGAAGATAAGATTGTCATTAAGCTCTTTTTAAGTGACATGGACAACGTATCTATAGCGAAATAAAGCCTCGTTGGGCTCGAATATAGCATGGGCGTGTTCAAAGAATATCCAAAACGTTGCGATAATCTGACGTAATTGCGCAAGAATCTGAACGTTATCTCTGCAGCTTTTACAGACAATGGCAAGGGTGTCTCAGGTCAAGTAGTCACTGTTTTGTGCACTGATACTAGACCAAATCACATGGAGTCTGTTTCCTACAATACATAAAACAGAGAAACATAATGCTTAAAGAATGTATCGGTAAGATTACAACCACCCTTTTACTTTTTGCACGGATTCCACCGAGTATCAACAAACGTTTACCATGTTATGTCAAACAGTTAAAGAGACGTGATGTTATAAATATAATCATACTTTTAATTGAAGTATTAGCCTTTAGTCATTTCACTATGTTCAGTTATTATTACATACATCGCTTTACGGTCCCATGTAGGTTTCGATCTCACAAAAGTTGAGTACAAAGGAGTTATAAGTTAACGACTCTAAGCGACGGGCCTTTGACGCCTCTACAGATACTAGTACTTTATAAATAAAAGGTAGACTGTGTTGTTTTCGTAATTTCAGTAAGGTGGTAGTTCGGTCAAAGATATTGTGTTTTTTATTGTTGAAAGGTGTAAGCCAAACCTCCTTTCATACCATTTAGTATGTATGGCGATTTTAGTAAACTTACGTTAAATCAATTAATTGGAATTAAGTTGGTGTTTTACAAGAATGGTTGCTGAATGGGTGTGCCTGTCAAACTGAGGAATGTAATGAATACTCGTAGCATTAGATCCCTAGTAGAAATCGCATTTTAAATTAAAGGCCATTTTGTGCAATAAAGTTTATTTAGAACCATGCATTGTGTCTGATACACCCGCAGAAGGCAGGTGAGCGTGTGCAGCCACGCTGAAAAACTATCTGCAGCACTTGACGTATGTCGTCTGCAAACGCCAACTTCGTTGACACGTGGCGCCATCCGCATGCGCATGCTCCGCGCATACCGGACCGGTGTAACCTCATTATTGTCATCGGGTGAATTGTTGATTGTTTTTGCTTGTTTATCAACTTCCTTCCAGAACATCTCTAACAAATCTACTTCTGAAATTAGAAACACATGATTTTAACAACAAAGGGAATATGCTTTCACGTGTTTTCTATTGTGTCTGCAGATGCAATTAAATGAAACATTTCTCTCTACTGCTTTTCGAAGCTCTGATGAATGGATGGTAAAGCTTGTATCAGAAAAATATTGCACAATTACGTTCTTCAGCACGTGAATTTAACAGTAAATTGCCTAAAAACAAACAAACGATACGCTACTACGCGAAATTTTGCATGCGAATCATCATCCCCTACCTTACATGAAATATAGTTTATTATAGTACAAGCATAACCTAGTGATTAACGTATAAGAAAGTACAGTAACACATTATTTTCTCTCCGCGGATTTTTTTTCCATGTACGAGGATGATACATGGCTGTCTAATTAATGTCTTTGGAAAATACAATAACGGAACTGGGTTACGTAATAGATTAACGCTGATTACAAGCAAGACTACCTTAGTTAATGATGATGTGAGATGAAATAAAACACCAAACACGTGCTCCGAACTTCAATCTGATGTTTCAAAATAACTGAAATTTAGGTTTGATATAAAATAAAGTCATGAGATAGTAATGCGCATGTTTGTTCGACACAGAATAATATTTAAACATTTTTCTGGATAATATTAAGCCTGTAAATAGATGTCTTGATTATAAAACAGAATGGAAAATACCCATTGTTGTGTGAAAATAATACTATAAACTTTCTTTTACCCAAAAATATAATATTTGAAATAATAGAAAACAAGGCACTTGACATTTATGTGAATAGAAGGAGAACATGATGAGGAAAATCTAGTTTGTTAATCATATGAAATGTGTGTTTGTTTGTGGGGTTTATCGTCCCACCAAAAGTATTTCAGTTATCTGAAGACGGTTTCCGCTTGAAGCAGATATAGTGCTGTCTTCACTGTGTATAGCTTGCAGTGAATACCGCATGCTACCACATGCGACCACACCCAGTCCTATTATACTGACACCGGACCAGCCAGTCGTGGAACTACCCTTTTATTAGCTTGAGCGTCTATACCACTTCCATTTTTACGGCTTTGGTATATCGCGGCCCGGGATCAAACCCAGGGTCTACCGTACCTGGAGCCGACGCTCTACCGATTGCGCTACCAGGTTCGGTGTCATATAAAATGAAACAAAATCGCTATGAGTGTTCTTTTTGGTTTTTTAAATACATCGCAGCGACCAATCATTATCAATATAGCGACGTCCAGCTATTTTGGTTGAGGAAGACCCCAGACAGAACCACCGACCGGCGCATTAAGTCCTTTGCCCCGAATGGAACTCTAACCTTAGCTCTGAGAGGCTAAGCAATCAGAGGAGTTACAAATCGTCGACTCTATCAACTACATGTATTTTTTTTCGGCCGGAATATATATATTGATCAATGTTAAAACAATAACTATTATATGTCAGAAAAAATGTCATAATCTGCTCATGTATATAATCGCTTTATTTTTAAGTAGATTCTGTAGAAGGCGACAAGCATGTCCGACTGACCAAGTCACTACCCATTATAAGATACTAGCCTGAATCATTTAACCTCTGACCTTCCCCTGCCACACTATCATGTCACGTGATCATGACCCTGTCACATCAAGCACGTGACGCCCGTGCTGTGTGTCACTTGTCTTTAGTCTATTTTTGACCCGCGACGCGGGTTTATCATCTACCCCGTCATCCAGCAACAATGCCCAGGTCTAAAGATGTAAAGAATGCTAATTAAGATGGGCAGATATGATTGTTGGCATTTGTTTTACAAACCTCTGACAAAACTCCCGAATTGAAGACATGATACGCCAGTCGTCTGCTGCGCTTTATGATTGCTAATTCAATAAACGTTTAGTCACGCTGTCAATCAAGTGACATGCCCCAATTATAATCATTAAGATGTGCATTGAATTACAACGCTTTATTGTTGGTAGTATTTAGTCTCTGATACTATCAGAATTGTGATGGTTCTTCAGAAATTCATGGTTTAAATATAGTGACAGACATGTAAATAAAAAGCGGACAACCGAGTTCCAAAGATTTAAGTTGTACTTTCTGTTCCTCATTAAAAAAGCGCGCCTTTATCTTGATGTATTAGGTCACAAAACTTGAAAGACAAAACGGAAGTTGTAACTATAGTAACATCAACAATTAGGGATGTTCTGTATATCTGTGTCAATATCTGTTGTATTTTGCCTATGCACAGGTGTATGTTCTAGACCCACACTCACATTTTTCCAAGCGATAAAATGTTATGATTGCTTTGTTGTGCATTTCTAGGCCATTGCAGCAAAATGACTGGCGTTGTGTTTCACACACAAAAAATTTGCAAATTGTAATACATGTTGTTTCAGTTCATGACGTTCTTTATTACAAGGTCCATGTATCGGAATGACTTAAATGTTTTCTTGCAGTACGAATCACGTTTCTGTTCTTTTTCGCCAACTGTGATTTTTTTTTTTTGCTTTAGTAAGGCGCTTGTTTAACACTTGAAAGATTACTAAGATTTGTAGCAAATTAACCCCGTAGTACCCGCGGTCTCCTGTAGAGATTGATGGGGACGTGGATGGCAACGGTATCATACTCGTGCACGCTACCTTGTTCACGATTATCCTCGGGAGTCTTGTGTCAACATCGTCGTGTTAGAGGAATGTGTTGTATTTGAGATGGTTGTAGCCTAAACATGTCCCCAATCCGGGTTGATGAACATATGGCTCCATTGTTGACGAAGTAACTATGTCCAGAGTTTTAAGTATGAATATACCAGATTTCTGATAGTTTCTAACAACCTTTGAGAATAAGTAAATTGGGGCGGATCCAGAAGATTTTGGTGTGTGTGTGTGTGGGGGGGGGGGGGGGAGGGGAGGTGGGTTTGAATCAAGATTCAATCCACTTTATCCCAGTGAATACTAGGTATATATACACAGTAAGGGACCCTTACTTTGACCCAAGCTATCAACAGACAAAATTTACTTTAAAAGCTTAGTATTTTTAAGCTTACATGTATGTAACTCATAACTCTACTCTTTTACCTGGGTCGGCTTGCGGATCGGGAGGTCGTGGGTTCGAACCCCGGCCGGGTCTTATCAAAGACTTTAAAGTTGGTAGTAGGGGCTTCCCTCCTAACGCTCGGGGCTAAGGGGACAGCATTACGCCTGACTCGTCGGTGTCAGTATAATGGACCGGCCGGGTTCAGTCCCTGGGCACCTCATAAGTGCCCCTGTGCTATAATGATAAAAATGTCGCTGCGCAGTATCGGCAAAAATGCCGGCTAATCCCTAATCCCTTTTACCTGGATGGTGGGGGATGCATCTCCCACCACCCTCTGGATCCTTCCCTGAAGTAAATAATTGTTTCCATCATTGGTTAGTCTTGTTGTTATTTAAGAGTTACATTAAAAATGTCTAATTTCTAATTGTGCATACTTTAGAACAATTGTACATTATTGTTATTTGGACTCAAGATCCCGAGCTTGTGCTTTTCTTGTAAAGTGAAAATGTGGTTCATTCTATAATTTTTTCAAGTTAATTAGAAAACTGCAAGTTATGAAATGTTTCTAAATGAAGCGCAATAGTCTTATCCTCCACTATCAACACACTAACACTTTACGCTTGTTATCTACTTCATATTAGTGTGGGCTTCATTATCATCGTTATTAGTGTGGGCTTCATTATCATCATTATTAGTGTGGGCTTCATTATCATCGTTATTAGTGTTGGCTTCATTATCATCGTTATTATAAGTGTTTGCTTCTTCATCATCATCATTAGCAGTATGTGCTTCATTATCATCCATCTTATAGCATATTCTTGTCGTATTTGTTATCTGTGATCCAATATATTTACATATCTTCGATACCATACAAAGGAAGTTTAATTTAAAGACCGATAAAGTCGATTTTGGCTTAATGCGTGAAAGTCGCTTTAACGTCACATTTTAGCTAGCTGGCGTGTATTTATAAAAAGGTAACTGCTCACCAAAACATCATATCAAGCTGTGACATTTTCAGCCTCGATCTGACATCAGGCTGTTATATAATGCAACATACGACGTATATAATATAATTGCACACCTTCGGTACAATACCGAGGTTGTTTTATTTAAGAACTAATAAATAAGAATATATGACAAAGTCAAATGAGCATTGCAACATATACATATATTTAAAAATGCATGGGACAATGGTATTCACACTGTAAACCAAATGTAAGAGTAAGAGCCAATCTAATAAAGTCGATTTTGTCTAATTGGTCCTAACATCCCATTTTAGCCGATGATAGTTGACAATGTATTTAAGTATTAGAAAAAGGTAACTGCCAGAAATTCATAAGAAGGCATGACATTTTCAGCCTTTGTGTGACATCTGGCTGTTATATTCTGAAACATACGACGCTGTGGTAGAACACAGATATGACAGATATTTTATCTTTAATGTAACTGTTCAAGATCTATTATTCTGTGATGCTTAGAATAGTTGTATTGTGGGGATTGTGCTTTTCAATTCTATAAGCATTCACTGTATTCATTAAACATATTGGATTGGTGTTTGGACTTTAATGTAAATACAATGTTTAGGTCATGTTTAGCCAAGGAAATACTTCATTTCTTGCTTTGTATGACTTTTCACCAAATGTATTTAAGTAAGAGTGAACATATATATGTTCTAATAGTATCCGATATTGTCCAATAACATACACGTTTCTTTTTAAAGTATGAAAGCGGTTAAATTGAACTGTTACTCCTAAGATATTGAATCATAGGCAGAATTGTTTGAATTTGTTGAATAGAGCCAAGTCAAATACATCAGTTCCGCAGTTGTTCTTCATAAATAAATGTCACAGCAACAGTAAACACCTCTTTGCTAACTTGACATGACTCTCAGGGTTAGACGAATACAGGTTTGTGGAGTTGATTACGAATGGGGATTAGAAATATACTTGTAGAACAGGTACAAGAGTAAGGTTGTGAACACACATACACGTGAGCTTAAAAATACTGAGCGTTTAAAGTAAGTTTTGTCTGTTGACTACTTAGGTCGAAGTTAGTGTCCCTAACTGTGTATGTATATCCAGCATTTACTGACATAAAGTTGAATGAATCTTGATTCATACCCCGTCGGACGTCGCTATAATGATCATAACTGGTCGCTTCGATGTATTTCAAAAACCAACATAATGTCCTTTAGAACAAAACCAGCTCTGTAAACTGATTGATGTTGTTCCTTTAAAACATTTATAATTAGATTATGTACTATTTGGGCGTATTGTTTTTGTTGTTGTTGTTGTTTTCTTACGTCGCACCGACACAAGTATGGTCATATCGTCGACGTCCAGCGAATTATTGGTGAGAACCATCGGCGCACTGCAGGTTAGCTGGAAAACCTCCCCACACGAAAATTCTCGCCCCGACCGGGACTCGAACCCATGCGGTGTAGGGCTAATAGGGCAAATTTGGTCATAAAAAAGTATACCAATACATTCTGTCGCCAAACCACCTGTGTAAGTATGGCTTTTTAAAAGTGTTATCCGATAGTTTGCCTTTATAAAAAACATATAACAATATCGAACCACTGCTTTATGGAATTTGGCCATAAACTTTTATACATTTATACTTTAGTCTTAATTAACATGATTTTGAGCACTAACTAGATTGTTAGAACTTATAGTGAAAAAAATCACACTGACTGTGTATTCTTTCCAACTGTATATGAAGCTTGATCTTGATCTCTGCTAAAAAAAAGATATCGACGCCAGAGCGGATTACCCGGATTACCATATAACTATATAACGTGATCTCAAAAGTAAGTGGTCACGTGGTTTTCTAAGTTTAAAAATAACTATCTCTGCAGCGTGGCTCGGATAGGAAGTACCTGTTTGCAATGACGAGTGCTGATTTATGCTTGATTGTACACACAGATCAAGGAAATCAATGATAAGCATTTTGCCGGAACTATTCAGATAGCAAAGACTTATTTGGTTATTTGAGAAAATAAATCTTGGTCCAAACTGCTGGATACCACCTTTTAAGCTTGCTCACTGTGATATTACATTTAAGAAATGGTCATAAATTATTCAAATGAAATAAACCTCAGCATTCGTGCCCAATGTATATTATGTTTAAAGCAAATGTACCGTTTAATTGATGTTTATAAAATAATACATGTACTATTCTAAATAAAAGATTATCGCATCTTTAGACGGGTCATGATTTGCTGAAGGGTCGCCACTGTATCTTCATTGTCCGCATTGATTGACAAATAATAGTCGATAAAACTACATTAATCCAATAAACGAGTTTTTGTTGACCATTTTCTTACAAACACAAGAGGGCCTCGTTGAGATTGTTTGACGAGCAAACTTAGGGGAAGACTACCCCTTAGCCCGACACATTTGTTTATGACCGGCTCGTGCTGTCGTAGTTACTTGTAACGTCATGCATTGATAACAAGACATTTCATAGACTTTCGGACTTCAGTAGCAGCGAATAGTGTAGATCCCGCTCAGAGATCTAACAATTGATTGATCTGGATCTACACTAATTGCCCAAGCCCGATCAAGATGTGATTGGCAGGGTGAGAGTCGTGAATATAATGGACAAACAAGGGCGGACTGTATATTTGTTGGCCAGATGGGGGTACCCATTGTTACAGTGAGATAAACCTGAGAAAAATCTCAATACTTCAAATTTGGATAGGGCTACGAGTGTATCTATAGACAAATAGTGTGGTAAAATCTTAACATTGGTATGTTATATATTTAGATCTAAAAAATCTGATTGTAACATAATGGTGATAATGATCGACTGTTGCGAATATGACAGCATATATTTGAATTTAATGCAAAATTCATTCACAACAGCCCTGAGAGTAACTAACAGGCGTCATGTTAAACTTTCTCACCAGTCCCGCACATTTTGTAAGCATTTTGTCATTTTAATTAGACAGTCAACCATATTTTAATTACAGTGTATCGACACAGACCATATTCGCTCGATGTATTTTGATGTCAGTAACATGTACGAATTGTTTAAGACAGTGTCGGATTCTAAACTTGTTTGCTTCTTGAACGAGATTAGTATTTTTAGTATGTTATAAATTTTTAAACTGTTTATTTAGCAAACGTTATACATTTTTAAACCGTTTAATATACTAACCTAGTTTCAAATATAATTCACATTATTTTAACCTGATAGTATTTTACCTATATTTTACTCTCATAGTTTTTAGTTTTAACCTGATTATTCTCTATTCACATTAAACTTCTTTGTATTCGGCGCCGTATGACCTATCAAGTGTCGGTGTGCCGTAAAACCCAAAATACAAAATACAAAAAAACATTTTAATGAATTAACGTCTATATTTCAAAGACAATTGCATGCTAGATTTATTGGCTATTTTCCTTTTGTTCCTAACGATAAAAAAATAAATAAGCACACTAATGCTTTAATTAAGCCATATGTCCTTCAGATTAATAACAATAAACTGGCTGCCTAATTTGACCAACATTTGCCATGATTAATCTCAACTCATGTGCCATCGAAGATTGAATAGTTGCTTCCACCCGAGTGACGCATTCATGACGTAATGAAGTGACGTAATGGTGTAAGGGCGTTCAGTAACAGATCAATAACGGATATTTGTTGCCATCTGTCCATCATGGCCGGATGTTGTCTGCGAAGTGTGATGCTGACAGGTCGAGAGGCTGTGACAATGGCCGGATGATGTGATGTAACTATATTGGAAGATGGTCGGCATGGTAGAATAGTCAGTTATCCGGCGTGTGTCAGTCACCTCGATGCTACTCATTTGAATGCATAGTTTTTCATTTTTTCACAGTTAAGTGATTATTTTGAATAGCGACATTTGTCATATTTCAAGCATTGAAAATAAGTAAGCGTGTTAAACTAAGATGACCATAGTATAGCCTAATTAGCAGTATAATATATTATTTAGTATAGCAGCATTTTTCATGTCAGGGTATGGCAATAACAACTTATAGACTACATATGATATCATGCATGTCAAACAAGCCATTAGCATACATAATGTATCTTTGTTCATTGCGGCTGGATTAATTTATACATTGTTCTGTTCTCTATCCAAATTGTTATAAACTAGGCAAGCATAAGACAGTTTGGGTGTTAAATAATAAATATTAATCGACTTGGTCACAGTTTTGCCTAGGTATCTGCCACAGAATCGCAATAACTTCGTCGCGACGTTTTTAATTTCTCCAAGCTAACACAACATAATCTTTTGAACATATCTTATATACTAATGACATATGATTCTTTATTGCATTTTTTCTTATATGTCATCAAAGTTGAATAAATAAATAAAATAAATAAATAAAATAAATTTTGATAATAAATAAATAAATAATAAACAAACAAACAAATAAATAAATAAATAAAACCCAAAATTTGACAAAGTCCGACCAAGTCGCGCTAATAAGCCTGCATTTGAAAGTAGATACGAATATCAATATTTAAGGTCGACTACCCATTTCTCGGACTGGATGGATGAAGAAGCACCAGAACACAAGAGAACAACCCTTAATTCATCCAGACATACCAGAAATACAACATAGAGACGCGCATACAGTTACTGACAAAAATAAATAGATCATAATCTGTATTTATACATCTTATAATAGGGCGCAATTAGGAATGTGTTAATTGTAGCGTAATGAGAACTTAAACTACTTGAGAATCACAAGGAGACGTTTGTACTTTGTCCTCATACAAGTAGGTTATTTACTGCAGATAGGATATTACGCATTGTTAACGCATATACAATACAATACAATAAAAAGTTTATTTTAGCATAAAATATTACATTTATAGACAAGAGGTACAATATAGCAACGATGTGCTGTATGTAGGGGTTAGTACATTTGTTAACGAGACTGTGATGTTTCTATCTCTACAAAAAATATGTTTAAATTTTAATTTAGGATATGTTCGTAAATTCCCATAAAATATTAAAGTATCGTTATTCATTCTATTTGATGATACTTCACTTGTGTGGTACATATTGCTTCTTGCATAAATAAATTCTTTAAATCCTTTTATTCTTAATTCATATTTGTTAGTAGTTGTACACAACATATTTGCAAAGTAAAGCGTTATTACAAGAATATATAAATATATTATTATATTATATATACATATCAAAGCGTTATATGACAATGCATTAATTATTTCATGGTTTTAACTTGTGTCAGTTAATACTGCATATATTACACTAACAACTATCATTTACAGATGTGATTCATACACATTCTTTGTTTAGTAAAAGTAATTTAAAAGACAACTTTAAACAGATTAATTTAATATAATTACATATATTTGGCTAGAATTAGTAATTTCTTTGTCGCATGTAAAGGTAAATGATAAACTCGTTGCATGTATTTTCTTTTCAAATATCTTTCATTGTGCAAAAAACGACATTTATACTATTTACATTACAACACAACAAGTCAGAAACTTTAATAAGATATGTACATAGTGCATAATTTTCATTTTACATAACTTCAAACCATTAGTATCATTTTTTTATAGAAATAAAAAACAGTATACGCATACCATAGTACACCTGCTATGTTAGTATACCTAACATGAACCAATTTATCCCGAAAGTAAAACTTCACTTCAAAGTGGTATCCAACAGTTTGCTTATACATGCGACCTGTAATAGCGTCTTACCTCGGTTCTGGGGAATGTGTGCATAATTGCTGTATAAACTTTAATTTCAATATAAGTAAATGCTATTAATAATATTATCTGAATACAAAAAGAACAAATCAGTACAAATAGTGAAAACTATCGCTTTAAATGTCAATTATATAAAGATCTATAAATAAGCAGGATGGTGATTCCAGATGACGATGTACATGATCTCAAAAGTAAATGGACCTTTGTTGTTGTTTTGTTGTTGTTGTTTCGTTTAAAATAGTTAACTGTGAAGCTTGACTCGGATAGGAAATACGTTTTTATAATGAAAAGTGTGGTGTTAAGTCTTTACTTTTCACGCGGATGTAGGGCAATAATAAGCCGCATTTTCGCTGGATCTTTTTCAGATAACAATAATTTTATCAGATTGCATAAGAGAAAAGAGAATGATCCAAACTCTCGGATATTCCCTTTTACGTTAAAGCATCGATTACTGACATAATTGATACAAAATAGTTGTACAAAGCCCATAATTAGCAGAACGATGTTAATATACAACTAGACGAGCTCGTTAATCTTTGTCGATGAAACATCGCCAATCCTGGCGTGCGATTCCTCCGAATAGCTCATTTCCGCTGCATGTAAAGAGTTGCACAAATTAGTCGGATTCAAACAAACTTCACGTTCCCTTGGGTGGATCGAGGCCGCTTGAAATCAGGACGAAATTGAAAACAGTCGAGATATTGAAACATGATATGTTGGCTTCATTATTGAAATTGTCGTAATGTTGGGGAGCGATTAATGTGTGGAACCGCAAAGTGATGATTCCTAGAATAATTCTGTCCGCTGTTATGATCACACAAACCTTGATCACAGAGGGGTACCGATTATGCCACAGAGGAGCTTTCTGCTCGCGACTGAAGTCACGTCGATTATAGAACCTCATTTTTTTTACTAAAATTGTGTAATTAATAAAAAGTTAACTCTGAAATAGTGAAACCTTGTGTAAAATCATAAACTGTTATTGCTTAATGAGCTGTAAATTGTTAATGGCGTCCGGAAAACTTTAATGGTGTCTGGTTATTTTTAAATTCATTTGCTGTGTGTCAATTTGGTGTACATTTTTTTCGTTTGTAATGCCTTATTGTTAATATAAACGAGGGGTGGGATATATGAAGAGCGGTATGTCTGCTCTTCTATCTTTGATATTTCTTTTATTCATTTCACTCCCGTAGTTAAAACTCTCTTAATCCCATACAACTCTGTAAAGTCACTTTACTTGTTTCCCCCTCCTACTTAACTAGCTCTTAACATGTAATATATTATCTTATATACCAAAAATAACAATATACCGTTTATTTGAAGACAGACCGGAAATCCTTATGAATCCTGATAACCACGTTTTGTACATATGCCCATGTTGTAAATTTATATGTTACGTGGGTGAATAAAAGAGATGTTATTTCATGTTATGTTATAGACAAAGCTGTTAATGATAACGATATTAGGAATGAAAGTATATAATGGTGATGAAGGGAAAATTAAGACGACGATGATGATGATGGTGGTGGTGGTGGTAATGATGATGATAATGATGCTGACGTGACAACATAATAACGTTGGCGGTTATGATCATGGTAGCGATGCTGCTGCTGCTGCTGATGATGATGATGATGACGGCGATGATGATAATATTTTCTAAGATCGTGATCAAGATACATTCCTTGTAATTTACACCGGAACAACACGCGCTCTGATTAACATGATCATAATTATAATGAGGAACTCTGCCTAATGATGTCTCAATCCAGGTTACATCAATTTATCAGTTTTGAAAAAAAAAAACCACACGAAACAAAGCACTAGTCAGTATTTCCAATCCGTATATCAAAGGGACGCTAATTGTGAATAAAATTTGATAGGCCTTATAACTCCATTGATGAGTGTCCTTTTCTTGCGAGTTAGGACTTGAATACAACAAAAGGGCGTCCATGGCCGTGTGGTACAGTCGCGGACTTGTAAGACCCTGACTGCTTAACGCTTGGGTTTCGAGTCCCGGTTGGGGCGAAGGACTTGCTGTGGGAAGGTCATCCCGCTGAGGTGCCTGTGCTCCGGTGGTTCTTCCCTTAAAATTTGTTAACGGTCTCCTTCGACCAAAGAACAAGCACATCGCTAAAGTGCCCATAATTGTGCGCTGCGATGTATTATTAAAAGCAGGCTTTCAAAGCAAGGAAACGCAAAAACAAATATTTTACTACAAACATCCTCCCCTTTTCTATAAATTTGAAACGAATCCGATCAACACATTTCGTCACCGGGAAGCACAGAAAATACTCGACCCCTGACCTCTTGGCGCGTGCACTACCACACGATCCGAGAGGTTGTGGCGGTTTCAAACCCTATGAAATGATCTTGCGGCTATAGGGGCACGCGCGGTTAATGGGATCGCTAATTCAAAGAAAATACATTTGTAGCGCAATTTTGACGGCATCCATTAGTAATTCTAAGTTACCACTGCATGCCTTTTTCAAGCTTTTTAACTTTCCACAAATCTATTGTGAAACCGACACTATTTGGAAAGAGTCACCAAAGGTCGAGCCATCAGCTCAAATGATGTCGGAATTGAAAGAAAGAAAACATCTGTTCCAAATAAACACCCTACAGCGCGGCCACTTAGGGTAGCTCCAAAGGTCAAATTTATTTAAATTTTCATTTATTTTCATTTATTGACAAACTATTAAGTGGCATGAAAATGACAGTTGCCATTTAAGGTATCAGCCTGGTAAGCGTTAAAATAACTCCATGATGTATTGATCAGCGCTCGTAGCAATTTTGAAAATGATTGACTTGAGGCCATAAATGGCCTTTGATCTTTGAATAATGACTATTATAAACAGCAATATGTTGTTTGTCATGTTCGGATTTTTGTGTCCTAAATCTCGTTTAATTGTAAGTATTGCAACGTAATTCCACGCACGGATTTGTTCTGTTGTTGTTGCTATTTTTAATCATACTTATTACGCGAATACATTGTACAGTCTGAAGAACTGGTTTAAACTGCTGAATTTGCTTCATAATTTGTTAGTGTATGACATTTATACTTCAGATACATTCAATTTCCATTGTTGCAACACTTTCTGTTATTGCGCAATACATTTACCTTTATATGCTTTCTGGAAGACTGACATCTTAGCGTTCATATGGTAAGAAGCATTAACCAACAACCAGTAAAAGATAAGAAAACAATCTTGTGTTAAAACAACAACAACAACAAACAACATTACAGTGAAATGTCCTTGTTTGCATTGAATGGTATACAAATATATCTAAGAACTCTGAATTTTATCTACATAATGTTTTACAGTTTGTGACTATTTGGTCAATTACATCAAACCTTATACAAGAAACCACCGTATTCAGGGATTGGTTGAAGGTCTATTTTACATCATCTACTCTGCCTAATGTTTAAAATATTTCAGCTCAAACTGAAATTCCACATGACTGTCAAGTACCCCTATTTGACGGGTGCCGACCCTGAAATTTGTTGAGAACAATTAGACGCCTGGTGTTCAATCAACCGCATGACACAAATCTAACCGCAACGACAATGTGCATCATTTTGTAAACAGTCCTCACGAATTGCACAACCGTTACACAATGGTTGACAGGGACGATAGATCGGGCATGAACGGCATCAAAGAGATGCCCATTCCCAAACTTATTTCTGGAATTGATGGGAATTTAACGACCCAAAATGGCCCCATTTTTATACGGTCATTTAAAGGTTTGTGTCAATTTCGTCGATGACTTAAAATCGTTCACCTGTTCTAACTATCTTATTGACAGAAAGAGATTAAAGCTGTCACGTCGGAGTCTGTTTGATTCTGCCTTATACGAATTTTAAAGATTTTCTACAATGGGTCTGTGTTAGCATAGGAATACGGAACCTATTATTTATACTGATACTAAATGTAAAGTATCAGGTTGTCTTAAACTGTTGATCATTCATTACAATTAAATTAAGCAGCATCAACAGAAGTACAGGTAGATATTACTATTGTTGATTATCATGAAGAGCTTCTTTTGCATATTTTATTACTAACACTTAAAGCCGTTATCATTAACCCAAAATCGTAATTTATACGAATCAATAATTTCAAACACTTTGCACAGAAAAAAAGAAACATTTTAATACCTGTATATATTCCTACACAAAACTCCGACCTGTTACTTGCTTCATCCCCGCGGAGAACGCATACTTATAACCTAATACTATCATCTTCTTGACTTTTCCACCATAAAACATGAAAACAAAGGCAACTGAATGCTGGTAATTACAGTTTTATTTCGTATATTAAAGCTACGCTGCGTTAAAGAATGGCTTCCTCATATAAATTGTCACGTGACATCGGCTTCCTGGCAACTTTCAGGTACAAATTGAGATTAATGGACCAACAAGCTTTTTAAAGGTCATTTCTATATTAATCGCCCCGGATCCTTTGTTCCTTGACGAATGGTAGAAAATAGAAGCCCGCCAAATTAACTAATTGGGAAGACAATTGCAACTGAGGGTCTGATGATTTAAATATAAAGCCTCGGATGAAGTGCGAAAGCTGCTCTTCATTCATTGAAGAGGCAGGCCATGCAAGATGCATGGAACACGGACTGGTATTAATGATATCTTAGCGGAGGGATACTGTATAACATGATTGCGGACTATTTCTTGTGTTTGAATAAATATTTCATCGCATTACAGTTATTTGATTGGTTTAGACTACTTTGCTTCACGATTTTCAACTACATGTATATACCGTTTGCTTGTTGCGATGATGACATGATTATTTGATACCTTTTACAATGCATTACGTTTTATTATCAAGAAAACGAATTAAAACTAATTAAACCATTGTAACATACATAGTGAATTATTGAATGTACCTAAAAATACCTAATTTCCTTTAAAAAATTGTAATATGTATCGTTGGAGAAGTATATGGTCTGGTCACAAATATGCATGGTTATTTAAAAACCACGTATAGGTCACTGTTATAAATCCATAAGCAAAAAAAAAAGGAAATTATTTCTACAGAAAATGTTGTGTTTTTGTTTGTTTCTTTCTTTCTTTTTGGCCAAGACTTAAAAACTGAAATTTGACAAACAGTAACTAGGTTACTGTTATGATTTTATATTTGTCTTGATTTCTTTCCCACCAAAAAATCCTTTTACCAACTGACATTTGCGACTTACAAAATGGCGGACTACAGAAAAGCGCTAGTCGACCATCGCGCCATAACTTACCATAGAATTTATAAACGGTTTTATTCCCAATATCAACAGGAAGCCTTTTACATCAATCTAAATGCTGATTAACAAGCAAAAAAGGGGGCGTGTATTTGACCCTTTTCACTTTTCATAAAGAGGGCGTTCGCAGGTTTAATGATAAAATGTATGCATGTATAAGTGCGTGGACCACCTGATTTTACAGCCCATCGTTTATGCTTGGTACAACAACGGGTTTATGTCCTTTTCATCTAGGTATAATTGAAAACAACGATGTTGTACACGCTATAAAAACCCCTGACGACTGTCATAAAAAAGTATGTTTGATATCAATCGCTTCGTACTTTATAATGACTGGATGAATGTACTAACATTGACTATAAGGCTAGCCTTGTTCGCAAATACTTACTGCGCTGTAGTTTTTTTCTCTCTCTCGGTCTTGATTATTATTATCCACCAACGCATTGACATGTAACCCTTATTCTCAAAGCTAAAACTGACCAAGCCACTCGGAAACAAGTAGAGGCCGAAAAAGAGTAACAACATTATAAAATTATGTTTCTTATATCTGACGAACGTCACGAACACACGAATAACGTCGAAGTATGCCCACAACATATACGCCTTGCATGCTTTCACCTTCTTAATTATAATCTAAAATATATCTCTTGAAGAATTAAGTTAAATTCAGAATAATTTGTTTTAATTTAACTACTTTAATTACAGCACTGTGTTAATTAATGAGAAAATACCATATAAGCGATAGTGCACCAATTTCGTTCCAATGTTTCATATTGAAAATAACAAACACAACTCCTGTTTGTTTATGATGTTGGTTACATTAAGCATGCTTCTGATGCACTAACCTCTGGCTAAGGTGCCAATCCCTAAATGGTTTCATACGATTAAAATGCAACAAAATCAGAACAGTATATTTTTAAAATGTAAATATTCCTTAAACTTAAAAATATTTGCTTTTACTATTCAACGAACGGTATATAACATGATTGTTATGTTGTTATTCTGTTCTGTGTTATTGTTTTATGTTCACCACAATGTATAACAATGTATGGAGACTATAATCTTCTGCAAAGGAGAAAATAAAGATATTAGTATTGACAATATACCTTTTTGGTTAGAGAGGTTACCATGATTTGTAGGTGACCTCTGCGAGGGAGGTTGGGTTCGAGACACAAGACACAACATCGCCTTGGTCAATGGCATTTGCTTCACATTGCTCCAGCAAATTAATGTCTGAGTACTGAATCTACATAGGAAGTGGGCAGTCGAGAATGGTTGTTCCTATAAAAGTTGTTCCCGGTTGACTTTAGATAAATAAATTTAAAATACTGTAATGGTATAACAAAAAAAAACAGAACCAATTAACTGTGTATGACTGAGTCATTAGTTAGACCTTCCAATTTCATGGACTGCCGTTGTAGTGTTAACCCGACACCCAGACCGCGGCAATGTTTGTGCATTTTCCGCTCGGCCGGTTACCAAAGGAACGTTTTAACACTTCCTAATTTAAGACGAAACAGAAGAAAAATGGTTCTCAACAATCGAATGTATTCAAGCGGATATTCTGCCCTATTCTATATAACTCAGCCCGTGTCTTTGTCCGTCTGGCATGGACACTGTCCCGCTTATCTTTGTGACATTAAACTGGATCCGTGTACCCACTTGAAGGCAGCTATTCTGCTGAAACCTTGCCATTCTAATTGCTCTTTATGCTCTCGTTGCCTGACCCTCTCTCTTCCTCAAGTGGTCCTAAGGTCTAAGGCTATACATCAATCCTCACCAGGCTTCGTAAAACAATGTAAAAGTAACACACAATCTTAAGCACACCGTACAAATTGTAAATATTTAATTGCAGTAAAACAATACATATTTTAAAGATTCACAAATACGAATAATACAAACATGAGTTATAAATCCCTTTTCGGCAAGTATTTTATAATTGATAATACTCATAATGTAATTGTTGTAAGTGCAAAACATTGTTTAAATAATCACATGATATTAAATAAAGCACTTTCCATCACAAGACATATATTTTCTAAAGAGCCTAGTTAAGTGTTGTTACACTTAATGATATATACGTTTAATTGAATTTTTACATAAATTGCGTGGTAAATATAATTAGATAAATTTCTGAGGGTTTTATTTTCTAAAGGCAAAAATATTACGACATTTTGCGGCTCAAAGTAAATAGTGCAGACCATGATAAGACATCACCGGCCCACTGGATCTTCACTGTTAGTTTAAGTTTGATCAGTTTGAGCTGGCCAGGTTAAGAATTAAAGAAGAAAATTTCGTGCTTTATTCTGTATTTCTCATCAAAAGCCGCCATCGCTTCTCAATAGAATTGTCTAAATTAGTATATACAATATATGCATTGATGGAGAATTGTGTATTTCCTATGATGCTACAGTAGATTGCAGCAGTATAATGCGCAAGCTATTAGGAGTGTGTGTGGTGGTGGGGTGGGGCGGGCGGGTGGTTAATGGATATAGGCAAGCATCAAACATAAAACTAACAACCTGCTACATGATGGCAAGGGAAGTCGAGGGGAAACGTAACAAAACATTAATAATGACAATATTTCAACCATGACAAAATGCGACATGCAGGCTTCGTATGGGATCGCGGAGGCAGAAATGTCACGGCTGTGTGATTGGTCATTATCAAATATTAATGGCCGGCATCTTGAGATTATTAACGGACCGTAATCTCAATAAATATCCGCGGTAATGACGTTAGATGCGGAGCGTGGCCATGGCTACTGGACAGATGGCACGTGGACGCGGCGCATGTCCACTAGGATTGGTCAACGGGCATACTGACCAGCCGTCGCCCAGACTGCGGCCCCACAAGGCCGGGCTCCCGAGCCTTGAGGCATTGTCATCCTACCTTGGTTGTAGTTATCATAACCTCTTGGGTTCGTGTCTTGCAGCTTTATGACCTGTCCACTTGTAATAACCCCCAGAGCCCCTGGCTTCTTGTAATTTTACGATTTGTCCACTGTCCATTACGCGGTAGGGAGAAAATGGATTCTTCGCCCACCAATCACCATTAATACGTCCGTATAGAGTTTCCACTTCGTCGACTTAGTAAAAGGTTTAATATTAAAATGATTAGGCGTTTATCAAAATATCTGAATAGAAAGATCGGAAATATTGTCCATGAAAATAATTGCAGAATGGATACTATTTAATTAATCGGATAATGTTACACGTCAAAGTCTTTTGAATTTTATCCATAGCAGAAACTCCCGAGGGACCAGGTACAATATGGTCTGGCATGGTTCATTCATGTAGAGTGGCATCTTTCATTTTTAATCTGATGGTCTAAAATGGGTTGAACGGAGGTAATGAATCAATGGGCATTTTAAAATTAATGAATTTGCCAACTAAATGTTTTCGAAAGCGGTAATTGATTGCTAGAAATGTTCAGTGGTTGAAAAAAACTCCCCGTTATTGGAAATAGCCACAATTTTCTTAAAATAGATTAAGGAGAACAAAACAGAACACACAATTGTAGTGGTGATAACAGTTGAACTTTTAAGGCAATATGGCTATTCATATTTTTCCTCTGATACTTGTGCTCCTGACAGAAAAATAAATATTTTGTCTTCACGTGTTTCGTAGATATTTGTAAAATCGACTAGAGCTGGGAAAGCTTCTAGACATCAGGCTTTAGTCGTTTAAAATTGTGACCTTCTCCGATGGCTGATCTAACAAATAACATAAAAATGATGCATTATTATAGAAACTGATCCTTGGATATAATATATGACCAAGCAACTAGAATAAGTACTAGTTTACCTACTGGGAATATACTGTTAGTGTGTAGGCTCACGTGTACATGTATGTCAAAATACAATTAACCTAGAAGTCTTGTAGTCATTTTTGTGTTATTTATGAATGTTTAAAACCAGTTCATTCTCTATATTTAACTATGTATACGGAAACTACTATTTCTCTGCAGTGTGCATCGTTTGAAACTAATAATTATAGATGATAAACAATCGATTCAAACATGATTTGAAAAATATCAAAACCTATGCATATCAGTGAATTGTCCATGGTAAACCACCCCTTTTTAAACTTGTCCCCCCGTACTCTTTCCTCACTCATATTTCCTGTTTCCCACCAATGCTTCGAAAAAACAATGTTTGGTTTCAAGCCTGGACATGATTTTTACTGTCCGGTATAATGGACATTTTTCCCATTGCAGCTCATTAAGTTATTCAAGCTCGGTAACTAAAACCCAATTAATTGAACTGGTCAGTTGATGTTATCATGTCCGAAAAACGCATTATTGGTCATCTAATGCGCTACAAGTCTGCAGACGACGCCACATGAGTGACTAAGCCAAGGTCAAGGTTTAGCTTAAAAGCATGCCGACACGATTGTCATGTGTTTTCGTGACTGGCTCAGATTTGGATCATGGATGAATGGTTGTTTGTGTGCCAATTAGAAGATGTTGTCTCAAATTTGCGTGACTTCTGTACGATATGATGTTAATTAATCAAAGGGAAATCAGCTGTTTATAAAGTGAACATGGCTAAGGATAAATATTGTCAGTTGTGGAAACAAGGGAATGAAACAGCTGATAAAAATGTTTCTTTGTGCAAGAAATCAATGCTCCATGTTTCTTTGCAACTCACCATTTCTAATGACCCTTATGACAAAACTTTCTGTTAATAATAACGCGAATTTACCTATCAAGTATGCTAAGACTGAAGCTGAAGACAAGACGAAAGCGGCCTCACGTTCAAAATTTAAAGTTTACACTCTACGAAACCAGTCCGGTTTCCAGTTTAATTGACATGTAATGTTGTTTTTTTTAAATATACATCATGTAATGTTTTCTTGAAATATACACTGCACATAACAAATTGAAATAAGTTTTTACTACTTTTCTTCATATGTTCTATTTTTACTATTTTAAGGCAAATTACTAGATTTAAGTACGGTGTGCCCATGTGTGCCTTAAAGAAATGCTCCCGTCATTACGAAATGTTCATCCAACAAAGAGCACTGTTCCATATTCGCTTTTGTAACGAGCATTAATTACTTTCAGCAGGCTTGCTAAACGTGAATAACAATGCCTGTTAATTAGTAACAAATATATGCTGTCTACGCCGATGGCATGTATTCAATACTGTTATGCGGGAACAATATGGAAAAAAACTAATGTCTCGACGTCTAAATAAAGCAAACACGTGTCAAAGCATGAAACAAAGCGTCCAATTTGTCTATAGTTGTCTTGCTGGAAGAAGTCGATCTCCGCGTTAATTGTGGGATACGAGCCAAATAAACCATACCTTAATGGCGCAATTACAGCGTTTATCGCTGCATTTCACTCATTATAAGCTCTCAGAATACACGACTTAGAAAACAATTTATTGTACAATAATTGACAGGAACGCATATCAGTCACGTGGCCAATGCATCACATTATCTATATCTTCTGATCGTGAAAAGCGTTTTCCTGTTTCGTCCCCGAGAGTGTTCGTAACCAGGAAAGCGAGCTGAGTCACCGACTGGGACTTTTTACGATTTCTGCACAGTACTTCGCGCATGTGTAGTTTCAATTATTTTCCTGTACAACAACATTTTCCCGTTTGTCCTGAGTTTCCCTTAGGAGCTATTTAATGGACCACGTCGCTCGGCAAAAGGCATTTTAATCCTAACTAAGTTGTACAGAACTGATATTTAATTTAAGACGGAACTCTCGCCATGAAAGGGGCTATTTCTCCAAGGACTTCTTTAACGCTTGCGGGTGAATATAGAATAAGATAAATCCGCTTAAGTTATGGAGCGGTAAAATGTACAATGTTGTCAGTAGAAATGCATCAGCAAGTGGTGACAGTTCTGATCCAAGTGATGCCGCTCTAGAATATATTGCAGAAATTAAGTTTAAAGTTGTTCAGGAATAAAGGGGGTGGTAATAAATAAAACAACTATGTTTGATTGGCTGCATTTTTTAAATACTTCAAGGATACAAAGATATGTTAAAAAACGCTAACTATATTTTTTGTAACAAATGTTTAATAGGAAAAAAAGAAAAGGTCGTATTAGAATTATAACAAATATTAAAATTTGAACTGTAGACAAATTCATACATAGTAAATGTAAAAGTGACAGGAACATAGAGACAAGATATTATAGACAAAAAGAAAAACAAGTTAAAACAACTTTAGGAATCGTCAGTCGGCAAATTACCATTTTGAGTGCTTAAACCTGGTTCGTGGCGCTCTCAATCCTATCACTTTCTGATGGTTTCTCAGAAACAAATAGTATAAAATATCTCATTAAAGTGAGACAACTAACAGGTAGCACTTGTATTTTGAGTCAAAAAGTATTTGTCACACTGACTGTTGCTGAAAGTTAGACAATCCGTATCATTTAGTAACCAATATTTATATACACGCACCTCTCAGTACTAACTCCTTTCCCTATCTCCGACAAATGTTGCTGCAGAGGCAAAGAAACCTCCTCACGCAACATTTGTCGGAGGCACCGGAAGTTTTTCACTGCATATGGCCTTAAAGATATGCTGATACACAAATTCTGAAACTTTCAAGAAAATAAAATGCTTGTTTTAATCGACGTCCGTCGGTCCGTAAATTTAGAATTATGATGGCCTCATCTAAAAGAGAAGTGCTCATTAACATGCATGCTTTGGTAAGAAAGCGTTTCTCTTTATTCTTAATTTCGTAAATTTAGCTAATCTGTAGATCAACCTTGAGTTAACTGCTAATTAGTTTTTAGATAATTAGATTTATGTAGATCAATTTGTTATTGTATAAAATATAATATATTATAATAATATTATATTGTATATAAGACGATGCATGTTATACAAGTCTGAAATAAAATTATGTTCTGTTCTGTTCTGTAAACAGTTATTGTTATTTCGTTCTTTAGTGTTTTAGTTGTACTCTTGTATCACGGCCAAACCGGCCAAACCGTTCTATGCACAACGAGCAACTTCATTTAGACTATATTGAACTTCGTGATACGTCTTTGCGTTTATTCTTTCGCACATGTATCAAACCAATCACTAATGGCATTATCAGTATCCAAGGCAATATTCCGTGCAAGTATACCATTTTAAGTTACGAAATTGATACTTCTTCGAAACTGAATACAGGCCGACCCGTACAAGAATCTGGTAGAATTGACTCAAAGGCTTCAAGCTGCCAAGCACACACAGAAAGTTAACAATGCATGCAAAAGCTCAAGGGACGTGGTCCTGTGTTTATTTAGAACGAACATACATGAACAAAACATTGCTGTAGAAACTACGATTATGTGTACATGTTTGTTACGTTCAATTTTGAACCCAAGTTTATGATTAAATTTACAGTCAGTATAAAAAAGAAATATATGACAAAGTCCTATGAGTAGTGCAACATATACCAAACTCCGAAAAGGCACAGAACAAAGGTATTTCACATGCAAGCCAAGCGAAAAGTAAGAACAAATTTGTGATGAGTCATTTAAGGAAAAGAGCAAACCCGACAGTTACCGCCTTGGAACGGTCAGTCGGCAATATGGACCGACTGGGGTGCTTAAACCGGTTTTACAGAGCTCTAACCTCGCACTTCCTGACGAGTTTCTCAAATGCAAGCAACGAAAAGAAAACCGATATATTTGAAAACAAAATGTCCATGCGCTGATATTTTCTATATGTTATGACGATGGTAGTGACGTCATCGAAAAATAATGTCCAACATACAGTTCTGTTCACCCATTTAGTTTTCTTATTTACCGATCTTTACTTTCCGCATTATGTTTATCTTCACTATTATTTGTTTATATTTTTTTTGCAGATTCATTTATCCAGAGTATTCACCATCAGCGGGCCTATATGGACCACCGTGTGACTTTACCGTGTGTTTTCCACGGCCAAGACTGGATCATGATGCGATGGCTGAAGGTAGTTGACTCAGAATCTACTGTCCTCCTCGCCACAAACCTGCCCAGCTTTGATAAACCGAAATGGGCCAGTACAGCCCCGGAAGAGTTCAAAGATCACGTGGAACTACACAAAGAGAACGGGGACAAGACCGCCACTTTTAATCTAATTATAGACGGTTTCATGTGCCCCGATGCTGGAACTTACCTTTGTGAAGTCATGAGTTTGACAGCCATCCAGCCATTTAGAGCTAACGCCACTGTCGAGATACAAGGTAAAGTCAATGACGTCATTCTTTTATACGCGGTTTCATTTAGTAAATACATTCTGCATAATATTTTATAATTTTACATCTACTGGGGGCTCTTGGCGCATTCTCCTTTTAGTTATGTCTTCCATTGTTTAGATGTCTCACAATCAGATTAAGACATTTTCAAATGTGAAGTTTCATGTGTGACGAGGTCCATTCGAGGTTCCACCGTGGCATCCGACTGCGGCCTCCAATTACCAAATATAGCTTGAAAGTCAGTCGGTATAATGATCATACATACGCGAGCTAACCTTTTTCATCTAAATGTGGTTTATGTTCTTCCTATCAGTGCACCCGGAGCAGCCGAAGATTAACCCGGATATTGTGGAGGCCAAAGAGAACAGTACATTCAATATCGAATGTTACGGAAACGTGGGCAAACCAGCCGCTGAACTGAGGTAGGGCGCTATCACAAAAACAACAAGAATCAACAAATTCCAACTATTAAATAAGCATCAACAACACCGGTGGTGCTGTTACACTTAACATCACGACAGCAACTACCACAATCACAAAAAAACATCAACATCTAAAACTTACTTTTAATTTCCATCACCAAATTGTTATACAAATTGGCTAACAGTAAAATATTACTATGACAATTAGAAAGACTTAACACTTTTTACAGTACCTTATATATATATGGTACCAGTATATTATTTTCTATCTTCCAATTTTAGCTAACTGTATATATTTTTTTTATTTTCAAAGAATTTCGTCGCTAATTACAGGCTTATCTTACCAAGGTTTCAGTTATTTGTGTAATCAATATCCTAAATGTGGCGTATACAGGGGCAGATCCAGAAGATTTTGGTAGGGGGTGGGGTATGAATCAAGATCCATTCAACTTTATCGCAGTAAATGCTAGACATGTATATAACCACAGTAAGGGACCCTACCTTCGACCTAAGCAGTCAACAGACAAAATTTACTGTAAAAGCTTACTATTTTTTAAACTTACATGTACGGGTTTTCACAACTCTACCTGGATTGTTGGGGGATGCATCCCACCAACCCCACCCTTCATGGATCTATCTTTGGGCGTATAAAAATAATATCTCTAGATCATTTAGTTTAGAACCTTATTTATAATACCTGTAAGTACAAATAAGTTCACACATTTACGTGATTTTTATTTTTTAACGAGACAACTCATATTTCTTTTTTGTTTTACCTCAGATGGTCATACAAACTTGCCAACAGTGACGTATACCAGATGATTCTAGAGAATGTAGTCCAGAACAACACGCCTGCACGTGACTGTATGTACAAGGGGGAGAGTCGGATCACCGTAGAGATGACCCCAGAACTGGATGGTGCCCGGTTTATGTGTTATACGTCACACAACAGCGAGGAAACAGCGTCTGTTCCAGGGAACCATGACATTGTCATTCTGGAACTTACCGGTCAGTTTTCACCTCACCTTTAAACGCCATCGTCGGAAATCTATGCGTTAAGACCGTTACATATAGGCATCAACTCTATTTAATATTATTTCAAATGGCAAGCTATACTGAAACAAGCATTTTTCCAGCTAGTGGTCGATGAGGAAGATTTATGGAAAAAAATATGTCATATCGTTTGGGTGCAGACAAATATATCGTAATATTCGGTTGCCAACTAATATATCGTTCGGGTGCCAACGGTTGATGTAGCAGATAAAAGTTATTTTCTTTTTTTGTGGTATTTGATATAATAGTTATCGTTGTCATTATTTATTTTTTTATTTTATTGTAAATGGTTCTTTTTTATAAGATCTTTATATTGTTTGTTATTTTGTACTGTATATAAAGTTGTCTCGTTCACCGCGAAGAGTGATATTTAATTAAATCAAATTGCGTTGATTTGGGCTGGGATTGCAACTTGGTTAGTTTGTGGCGTATTGTGATTTTGCCGAGCATGTTTTATGATTGTAGTATAGAATTGTAGCTAAGTTTATTATTTTTCATTATTATTCTATTGTCCTTGTCTGTCTTATTAAGTTTCCGTATTTGCACACAACAACTTCACGTCTGACCCAATATCCTAATAATCAAACTTGACTATCATACTAATTTTGACCTCTGCGAAATACAGAATTTGTCCTAGACTGCATGCCTTTATTTCTGAGCCAGTTACCATATCAACAAAGCAGCAGTGCTTTTTATTTTTCTTTGAAGGTAGATAGTATATCTGTTTATGAAAACCGTGTGTTGTCCATTTTCCAGGCAAGACAACTACAACCCCCGTACCCCCTTCAACCACGCCCTTCTATAAACAAAGTTATATTGGTAAGTAGAAAACAGTATCCAAATAACTACACTCTGTGGTAAAAGAAAAACCTAAAAGACAACAGACACAAGCACGTCTTGGTGATAGCAGACAGATCGTGCCTATATAAGCAGAATGTAAAAATGTCCCTGGTAGAGATGGCCAAATCTTTAACTTGTGAGGTCCAGTTTTTAATTTTGTTTTCGTTTTAAACAGTTCCCTGTTATTTTTGTCGAAGTAACTTAGCAAACTAAAGCTGATCAACAACAACATTATTTTAGCTAAACAAATCGAACATTGCGGGGTTCGAGCCATGTGCTCTACGGGTGAGAGTCTATTGTGGGGTTCGATCCATGTGCCTCAACGGTTTGAGCCTAATATGGCGTTCGAACCATGTGTTTCAAACATACGGGGTTCGACCCATGTGCATCAATCATTCAGAGTTCTAGCCATGTCCATCAAACATGCGGAGTTCGAGCCATGTGCCTCAAGGATGAGAGCCTAAACGGGGTGTATAGGGATGAGAATCTAGTACGGGGTTTGAACCATGAGCCCCAAATATGCGGAGTTTGAGCCATGTGCATCAAGGGTGACAGTCTAGTACGGGATTCAAGCCATGTGCCTCAAACAAGTGGGGTTCGAGCCATGTGCATCAAACAAGTGGGGTTTGAGCCATGTGCATCAAGGGTGACAGTCTAGTTCGGGATTCAAGCCATGTGCCTCAAACAAGTGGGGTTCGAGCCATGTGCATCAAACAAGTGGGGTTTGAGCCATGTGCATCAAGGGTGACAGTCTAGTTCGGGATTCAAGCCATGTGGGGTTCGAACTCTGTGCCTCATACAAGTGGGGTTTAAGCCTTGTGCCTCGAGGGTGAGAGTCTAGTACGGAGTTAAAGCCATGTGTTACCCTATGTAATTTTTCTGACTGCCCAGACTCTTACTTTATGTAGGAGGGTTTACCTGCTGACCTGCAGTTCGTCGGTGGTTCTATCCGGACTTTTTTTCTGGCGTCTTTCTCGCTAAAATTGCTAAGCGTCGTTATAATGACCAAAATTGACTCAATGCGAAGTATTTCCAAAGCAAGCAATACACTGAATTCTTAGCCAATCGTTTACAGAGGTAAAGGTAACGAAACCATTTAAGAGAAACTAAGTAGCAAATATTGTAGATACTCATCAGATTACTTCCACCAGAAGCAGCTGATGTACACGATTATCATGGCTTGGTTAAAACGTGTTTAGAAAGCATGTCCTTAAGAATCGATTGAAAGGGTTCCAGGCCGGCTTGCCTTTGTGGCATGACAAATGACTGGTAAAGAAGCAAGTAGTCAGGAAATTCTTTCAAAGTAAAGGTACAACGTCGTCACTATTAATCAATACTGCTGACAGGACGACATGAGCAGCCGAACTGACGACACTTGTGAACATGTATACAATAATCATTGTATTATTATTTTTATTACAAAGAACAGTACTCATATACAATTTTCTCGATAACAATCATGATGTCATGAAAACATGCAGCCAAAGATCCAGCACTACTCTTCCTTGTATGCATTGTAGATGACCAGTTTCAATGCACGAACTGTTTAGCATATTTTTTTTTATCACATAGTTTATTGTTGTGTAAATGTGTCATTGATATTGTTTTGTGGGGATGCAGTTTTTGTTATACATTTTATCAATACGATAGACATGCACATGAAAACAAACGGTGTGGGGCGCCCGTGGCGTAGTGGTAGAGTCGCCGATTTGTAACTCCTGTGTGCTGCTTTGCCTCGCACCGCGTGGGTTCGAGTCCCATTAGGGTCGGAGGTCTTAATGTGAGAAGGTCTTCCAGCTGACTTTCGGTGCGCCGGTGGTTCTTCCCAGACATGTGTCTGGGGCCTTCTTTAGCCAAAAAGCTGGACGTTGCTATAATGATCATAAATGGTCGCTGCAATGTATTTCAAAAACAAAAACAAAACGAAAACAAACGAATTTTAACACCAACACTTAATACAAAACATTGAAAATATTTGTCTCATAAAGACACATTTGCAAAATGTTACAGTTAATTTCAACAACATTGTTTTCACGAAATTAAGTTAGAGTTTTATAGCGGTTTGTGAGCACATGGATGTGAAACTAAACATTTGAGCATATAGTGATATATTGAGGTTAAAATACAAAACAGTACATGGGTCACATATGTTTTTAATAACAATTGTACCTTAACACTTTATGGATTTACAATAATTTGTACTTTAATATTTATTTCAGCAGACGATACCGGAAGTGCCTCCAGTCACATGCTCTCCAGTCTAGTAGTGTTTGCATGTCTGGCTGTCTCATTGTTGTCACGGACTTTATTCTACCGTTCGTAGCGACCTCTGTCATCGACAATTATGTTGAGAACAATGCAAACTATTGTCATTAAGGCCACATAAACTGATGCTTGAAATCCATAAATGGAATTCGTGGATTAATCCGCATTTTCCCATAAGTTAGTGTGGCAAACCCGACTTTTTCGGTTTTGAACAAATTCTGCAAATTTGTGTGGTCGTATTTTGCAGAAATTTGGTAAGAATTATAAATTGAATCCATAAATTTGAAACTCATGTGCAAATCGTGGATTTCATTTTAGTTTAATAACTACATGGAAAATCAGTTCAAGTCACCAAACTATAATTCTTTCCAGTACATTATAACAGAAAGGAATCAGATCGTGGCCTTGGAAACGTGCAAAAGTTGACCTCAGGATGTTGGCATTTTGTGTAATATGCCCTACAATCAGCCTGAAATATAGAGGACTGCATTGTGATAAGATGTGTGTACTTTCAATCTGTGTAGTTTCGAAATCTTTACTACAAGTTGTCAATCAGAACGCTTGATATTCATTTCCGAAGTAGTATGTTACTTAATCCGCCATTTAGGGAACCTGATAGATGAAATTCATGCCGATTATAAAGATGCTTATGGTTTGTATAACGTTGCCTTCATTAAGGACCATCAATTAACGGTGTATCTTTTATCAGTTTAACATACCAATACCATTAAAATTAACATGAGTCAGATAAAACAAATACAATTAAGGACACCTTTGCTCAGATCGGTTGAGACTGATAAATCAACAAGATTATGATAAAACAACAACCTTAATATACATTGGTGAGTCGGACAATGTAAGGATATGACGGCTGTAAATCTAGTCACTGTGTCAAAGTTAATTTCTATTACATACATATCCCCTTAAAAATGCTTCCCACACGATAATACGTGCTACGATTGGTCGAAAATGCAGTTTTAGTCATTGGTTGTAGATTATTCTATTCTTTTAGAGTAATATAAAATAGATGACATGTTAAAATGTGATTTAAACACATTGACATTGTCAACAGTCTCTTAAACAAATGAAATGAAATACTACCGGACAATGATTTTGCATAGTTCAAAACTAAGGACTACGTGACCGCTGAAGTGACCACATATGCGTGCATGTTGACACTTAAACTATAATAATGTCGTTGCGATACACCTGAACATGATTTCTTGGTCTGGTCTATCATTAACGTGTTTTCTAAAACGCAGTTTGAACAGTTGCTATTTAAGTAATTAAATATGGAGCTTGTAATTTGTTTAAAGGTAAGCCACAACTATTTTTTTCTGATAATTTAACAGGCAATTTGAAATGACTCAGTTTTGTCATTGCCATTTTCGGAAGAACTTTAATGAATTCGCACACAGGTAAATTTTTTAATCAAATTAATAGTAAATATTACGCATCAAAAGTCTTTCCGGTATTGTAATTGTAACACGGTGATTAATAAATGTAGAATTAGGTTTCGAGTCTTAATTGCTTAAATTCTATTATGGTTTAAAGAGGACAATTTCAAGATTTAGCTTAAAAGAGAAAATATTTTTCTTAGTTTGTTTTACTTGTTGTTAGGTACAGTTAAGGTTGAATTGAAGCGCGATTTCCAAGTGTCGAAAACTATTCTTATACAACGCACAGAATTTGTCTTTAGCTTATTTTGTCACAATTTCAACAATTGTTATTCTTTGTATTCCTACAATAGTATGCCGTAAAAATTGTCAAATAATTCATACCTGAATGACATTCATTATCATAGTCTGTATATGTACCAAACAATTTTTTCCATAATGATATAATTATATGGTCATTATACAGATACAATTGGCTAATTGAACAAACGGCTTCCCGGTATGCGAGGTCTTGTTTAAAATTGTAGCAAAAACATGTTCATTGTGTAAAATGTTGAATGTAGCATTCATTGTTCATGTAAAACATGCTATGTAAATATGAACTTCTACGGCAACAATGAAATAAATAAGATAAAGTTGACACACAACATGCACGTTGTTTTCGAGGGAAAAAAAAGCCACTTCTATGTTATCCATTAGCATTTTTGATTACCAAACGAATGTCATATACAAATATTACGATCTCGAGCCAATCATACCACTTTTTATTTGTAAGATTTATATGTAGTGATTGGTAAGTTAAGTTATATATAATCTTTTTGCGTTATTTGTGTTCGCGTTTGCATAACGTATGACGATATTCGGGGAATTAAATTGTCATTGACTGCTTGGGGAAGGTTTGTCGACTAATATTTTCTTTATCATGCCATTTTTTTTATATTTTGCATGCTTGTATCGTCAAATGTAAGTGTGACATACACACATGGGAGTACCTAGCGATCCCCAGTCTGGTGCGTCTTTAAAGTGCAGTGTAAATGTTGATGTCTCAAAGCATCTGTGTATCACATCTAAAAAGATGATAAAACGCAAAGTTTTTGCACACATAACCGTTAAAGTGTATTAAAACCCGCTCAAAAGGCAATTATTATTGCTGATTGCCAATGAATGTTGAAATATACCATAAACATGAATTCCAATGTATATTTGAATTTAGACTAATGCCTTTTGGAATAATGCGTTGCCTGTGTTCATATTTATGTTCATTGTACAGTGCTTGTTGTTATAGAAACTATTTTGATTTCCACGTCGTCAGTTTTCTGACTTGTAAGAGGATGCATATTACTTGAAGTATCATACATCTTTTTTAATCGAAGACATGTGCAATGTTGACACGAGTTTACCTCCAATCACCATAGTCCATTTACATTTTTGTTGTCCAGACCCAATTCATTTATTATATAATTTAACAGATATAATGAATAAGAAATTCCCTATACAGAAATAAATGGTACAATGGTGTTGTTATTTTCTGCATCATGAGCAATGTTTCAACCCGAAATACTTTTTGTGGAATAATTTTACTTCATATTGTTCATTGCTGATTTTTCGAAGAAAAAAAACGAAAAACACAACTAAATTTATATTGAATGCAGTTTATATTATACAGTATAGTTTCTTTAAGTTATTTTATCAAATAATTAATAGGAAAGTATGTTACAATTTTTTAACGGACGCAAACGTAAACTGCTTTACAGGAAGTTAATCGCCATCCTGCTTAATATTATACATTTATCTTTGCTGTAATTAATGTGTGCTTGAAATAATAAAAATAATCCATGTTAACTTTGTAAGTTTCGTATACGTATATAGACATTTATGAGACTGAAGTGCGCATTTTGTGTCAAAAAAAACCTTAACATAATGTCCAAGCATTAATGTTAGGTAATAAAAACTTAACAGACATAAGTTAAAGCGCGTGCAAATATCATTATCTGCCAACACGATTTAAAGTATGTTGTCATGTCATTTACTTAATTGTATCAATGTTTAAGCATTTACATGTTTCTATCGGAACATGATGACCCGTTAATATCAATTTTAGCACCTGCCTTGTGTTGATTATTCCATGCTATCGATTGTTCTCATTAATGCTTTGTTCGTGGTGTTTTATATAGAAGCAGGGTTCCTAATGTAAAGCCGAATTTTTTATTTATTTATTTATAGAGCGTTTGTAAATATGATTTTTATTGTGTTTTACTTTTAAGTAAAGCGTGACAGTTCTAGGGTATTACTTGCTTTAAGAAAATATTAAAAATCGAGAGTAGTAAAATTGGAGAGGTAAAGCACGAAAATGATATTATAATTATGCACAAGTGTAAACCATACGTGATAAAGTTTGAACAAAAGTGATTTTGATTACTTTAGTAGGGGTGTAGATAGGGATGGGGATAGATGTAGGAAGAAATGTTTAAGTTGAGAGGTTAATAGAAAGAATAAGCCGGATCAAGAGAAGATAGATAGGTAGATTAATAAATGCATGTATTTAGCGAATAAATGTGTACGAAACTGTAGAGTCTTAGGGTGCGTTTGCCCTTATTCATTTTTTAAAAAAAATACTGCTAAGTAGTTTCGTTTTTTAGTGTCCCACCTCTTTTTTGTGCTCATTTCTCAGTATTCTGTTCTGTTCAATAATTATCTATTATTTGTGTTGTGTGTAAAGGTATATATATGTTTTGCGTATCACTTATCCTAATGTTGTAGCTCATTTGTATTTTCATTTTCTATAGTGCACTGTATTTCAATAACGAATAAATATTGCCAACGGCTATTCTGAATAAATATTTAAGATACAAGTGTGTTGTTCCTTCGTTTTAATTCATAAAACTTTAACCAGGTAACATTGACTGGTTAACATGTTCGAAAAGTACTTTGAAGTTTACGCCAAACTAATTCGTTGCGAAACCTGTAAATACTTCTTGGCATTCTTTTAACGTAATTCACGTCCGTTCATCAAGCTCACACAACAGAACTTAGCGAATGGCGTAGCTGTAGGCATATTCCTTCCCATTTTCTCATAACAAGGCAAAAGGTATTAAAGACGGTTTTGTTTATGATTTTACAGCCTACTTTAACAAAGCCTTTTAGCTTGTTTTCCATGGGAAAATACGTTATATAAACCCAACAACAGTGAATCAAACCAGTGCCTACACATTATTGTGAACACAGCTATGTCACTGTTTTAGTGCCTACACATTATTGTGAACACAGCTATGACACTGTTTTAGTGCCTACACATTATTGTGAACACAGCTATGACACTGTTTTAGTGCCTACACATTATTGTGAACACAGCTATGACACTGTTTTAGTGCCTACACATTATTGTGAACACAGCTATGACACTGTTTTAGTGCCTACACATTATTGTGAACACAGCTATGACACTGTTTTAGTGCCTGCACATTATTGTGAACACAGCTGTGTCACTGTTTAATGCCTGCACATTATTGTGAACACAGCTGTGTCACTGTTTAATGCCTGCACATTATTGTGAACACAGCTGTGTCACTCTTTTTGTGCCTACACATCATTGTGAACGCAACTATGCAACTGTTTCAAAGCCACATTATTTTGAATTCAGCTTACCACTGTTTTAGTGCCTGCACATTATTGTGAACACAGCTGTGTCACTGTTTCAGTGCCTACACGTTATTGTGAACACAGCTGTGTCACTGTTTTAGTGCCTACACGTTATTGTAAACACAACTATGCCACTGTTGCAGGGCCTACGCATTTTTTGTGAATACAGCTATGCCACTGTTGCAGGGCATACACATTATTTTGAACACAGCTATGCCACTGTTGCAGGGCCTACACATTTTTGTGAATACAGCTATGCCACTGTTGCAGGGCCTTCACATTATTTTGAACACAGCTATGCCACTGTTGCAGGGCCTACACATTATTTTGAACACAGCTATGCCACTGTTGCAGGGCCTACACATTATTTTAAACACAGCGATGCCACTAGTATGGTATGATCACGCAGAACATATGTTCATGATAAATCAATGACATTCTCCATACAGTGCACATACAAGCTTTTTTTATCTAATATCTTTATACCAACAGCAGTATTTTACAATAAGTATGTTGGCTATAAAATGTATAACATAACGCGGTACATTACTTCATCTCCCAAAGAGCTACACAATAAAGGTGGTGTTAATGCTGCCGGTATTTTATTTTTCAATTAGAAAGATAATACTATTTACAGTTGTCTCAATGTTGCTATTCTAAATCAGAAATAAGAAATGAATTATAAGTTTCCCTTATTTCCCCTCTTATAACAAAATTGCTATCTGTGCTTAGTGCATAAAGAGCAGTAAACGGTAATGAGAGACATTAAGGAATAGTCTCCCCTGAATAATCCTTGCATGCAAGAAGGTCCTATCATTTGTTTTACTCGGTTTTTATGCTTGTCCTCTTTGGAGTGTATGTTGACGTTCCTGCCTTTATTGTGATACCCAGGTTAACCATCATCAACAAACACTTCCATTTTCCTTTTTAAATAATAAATATCTATAAAAATTAAATGGATTATACGCTTATATTTATGCAGAAGTAAGAAATTTCACTGTTTGTAATTGAAATATCTACAAAAGAACAGGCGGTAAAGTCGAAGAATTTCAACTATATGGACCTACCTACTGTTTTGAATACATCGGATATTGACTAAACCAATTATCCAATTATATATTGAGCTCTAAGAATGTCTATTCCATTAGAAAGCTCTGATAAAGCAAAAGCCTGGAACTTTTATCGAGCCAAAGGTTCAAGATCGAGCCTTCTTAGACCAGGGGCGGATCCAGACATTTTTGATGGGGAGTGGTAATTTGTGATCGTTAGAATAAAATAATAAAAAGCCTGGATCGTCTGAAGTATAGCATTACACTGATTACACTCTCACCACCTAATGCTTATATGCACACTGACTCGACGGTCAGGTTGCACGAGCTAAATGTGTGCTTCTCTCTATGAAGGCATGTGCTCAGAACTTATAATTCGTAGCATAGTCTACAGTAAAACCATTTATTTTCGCATCAGCTGTGTATTATACCTGATATTGTATATGCATGTAACAACGGTATCGTAACAAAGCAGTATTTTCTGATTAACCGGAAGTCTATTGGAGTCTTACAGAAATTCATTTAATCTCCATTGTAGAGTTACGTCCCTTGTGATTGGGTACCTCCGGTTTGAACGATTTCAAGCAGTAACAGCGGACAATATCAGAACATGATCAAATGAATTATTTGCATATTTAATAACACTGAGCATCTTAAAATAGGGACACCGTTCAGCCAATTTCAACCAGACAACTCAAATAACAAGCATACCTACAGATCGAGTAGCATTCCGTTATCTTATTATTTGTTAGGTTGAAAGAATGAAAACAATAATTGGCATTAACCAACTCACTATTCCTTACTTTTTGTGAGACTTCGATGGTTATATCAATTAACTATTACTAACAAAGGTCATTATGTTCCATTCATTAGGTCATTAAATGCCTGACAGTGTTGCATCTAATTTTACGAGGGGTGTTCAATAAATACGCAGAAAAGACTCGCCGTTCCCCTACTTTCTTAAGTTAGCTGAAATAAAACTTAAACAATATTAAAGACAAACATATTTTGAAAATATACAGAAGTATCTTTCTAATAATGACGTACAATGGACATGTTTTCTATTACGAATTCGCTTTTTTTAGAAGTTTTAAAATGTATTTATATCTATCTAGATGAGAGATGAAACATTTAAATTTTCCTTGATAGTGGTATTACCATTGCGTGATACACGTGTGCCTTGTATTTTTTAACCCCTGTTTTTTGCATAGGTAAATGAAAACAAGGTTGACTTTGATTATTTATTTTTAAAGTTAAAACTGCGAATATCACGCCATATGTATGTTCTATGGCAATCCAAGAGCAAAACACTATTATATTTTGTTATACTCTTTTATCAAATTGAATTGAAAAAATAATGTTACGTGTCAATACACACATATGCCAACTTAATTTTGAGCATAAATTAATGGATAACGAAACATCTTTGAGCAGCAAAACATTTAACAACCGTTTTTTCAATGTTAGAGAACATCACCTTCGACTGTTAACACTTCGTCAAAAGATATAGCAACTTAAATATCACTTTAATATTCACATTTATTGAATAAACTTAAACGCATCGCACCAAAAGGCGTTATACTTACCGTAAGTTACACGTACATCAGGTAAGTCATTTTTTGCGGGACCGGAATAACTAACGAACAGGCTCATTTGTACTTAAAATAAATTTATTTATGAAGTGATCATTTTTAATTATTTTCTAGAAAGAGTAGCCAAAGGGGTGTATGTAACGTTATAAACACTCGCTGTTTCATAAAATTGTTCAACATTGTACATATACATATCAAACAAAGCATATTCAAGTTACAACTGCATAGAATTAATTATCGTAAAAGGGAGGTAATTAAGAATTATGCGGTGCACTAACATTTTTTATTTACTTCCCTTGGAGTCTAATTTCATTGTATAAATAATGATTTTTACAGTATGTTAGATACTTCTTGCAAAGAGAACGAAAATGGTTGTCAGCATTTTCCACAGAACTTGTACATATAGTCAGCGCCTCACAATGTCAATAATTATTGTAATAGGATATCTAAGCTCGAGTCAAGACAAGTGCACACGTCAGTGTTTTCAAAGTATTTTTTGTTTTGTTTTTATATTGTTTGGTTCGAGAAACAAATTTAAAACGAAATATAGTTTTGATACTTAAAATACTTCACAAAAGCTGTTAAATTTTATATAAAATTCAGTAAAATAGACTGATAAAATAAAAACACAGTGGATATATATATATATGTAACAGTTGTAACAGTTGTAACATTTGTAATTTTGTAATGTAATAATACTTAGAATTTATTCGTTTCTTTTCTAATCAAAAACAAGTAAAATGCGGACGTGCGAGGAACTTAACGCAAAATATGAATGACTAAAATCCTGACGTGTTTAAATTTAATCATTTTAAACCATCTCAACTTTATTGGTGCGGTAAAAAGATTTTATAAGATAGAAACTACGGAAATAAAACATATTCCTAACCCGGCTTAGGCATCGACTTTCTTAGTGTTTTGGTACTTTTAGATTTTCGATTTTTTTTTCGAACGGACGTGCGTAAATTGCGAAATGGCATAAACCCGCCTTTGTCAGAGATTTATAATTTAAAATTTATAATAAAAAGGCCCTGAAAAGCAAAAAAAAACTGGGCAATATACAATCATCAACTTTTACTGTTTTTATATATTATATATACTTAATACCTAAAAAGCAGACAAACCTGGTTGTATACAATAAACGATTTTTTTCTTATTAAAACGCGGACAAACCTTATATTTTAAAATACCATACAATACAGACAAAACTTGTCATATAAATTAATCGACTTTAAAATTTACATTTCAAAATGACAAGAGCAGACAAACTGGTAAGATACAATAAACAACTTTAAAATTAATGTTTTAAATTGCACTAAAGAGCAAACAAAATTAGCCTTATACATCAAAAGAATTTTAACTATTCAGTTTACAATGTTCTAAAGAGCAGACGAATAATACTACATGTATGTATGACATTCAGCTTTATACGCCGAGTATGTCGACAATAGATCTACATGCTAAGGTGAATTAAAAACCATAAAAATACATCAAACACATTATTTTACTTTTCAACAGACGGCAGGCCAAACCCAGTCTGCAAAATATAATGCCATCAAAATAAAATATAAAAGCGCTAAGCTATCCAGCAATAAGGAAGAAGCCAGCTTTACACGATCTATATTCTTTCTGGGATGTCATTCTAGGTAGAGTCTAGGATTTCCATTTGATTTTATCTATTGTGAGCATATTTTTTTTCAACAAACATGTTGAAAAACATTATTTTGCTTTTGGTGTACCACTTTCTGATCTTCGGAACAATGGTGTATGCAGCAAATGAACAAGGTAGGATTTATTTATTGAACAAGAGATTTTATTTTACTTTCGTTTTGTACATAGATTAGCTGCACAAGTTATATTTTGTATACTAAATCCTAGTTTCACTGTGTTCAATTACTAACATAACATCTATAGCATAACATATCAAGTAATTAGCAATTTATGTAGAAATAGGGCGAATTTACATTAATCGTAATAGTTTTTTTATTTGATTTCATCATTAGGTAATTAGGTGGTAAACTATCCCCTCAAGGTAGCGAGGTCAGAGCTATGTCATTTTTTTGTACTCAACACCTTATATATCTTCATTTTCTTAAAGGTGATGCTTTGACCAGTTAAAATATTCAAAGCTTGTTCAATTTGAACAAGCTTGTGATTTTTTATGATTTTTTTGAAAACTCGGAATTTTCTAATCATGTCAGTCAAAAACGCAATTAATTAGCAAGTATACATAACATCATTCATTTACACCTTTTCTACTTTTGTCCCATATAAATACATATATATTATTAAAGATTATCCTTTGCAGAGTTCAAAAATATAATCTTTTGTGAATTTGAATGAATTTGTGATTTTTTATGACTTTTTGAAAACTCATGATTTTTTAAAATTCTGGTCTTTGATTAAGTGCATAGTAAAATACAACCATATATAACATTCATCATGAAAATTTGGTAGAAAAAAAAACATGATTAAAAATTCACTCACAATTAATATAGTTTATACATTACATATTTTTAATTTACAAATTACAAACATGCTATTCAAGTAATTATAATTCTCCCCGCTCTTAATCCACCATCAGTTCAAATGTATAGATGGCCCGGCCACATACATACTTTATGTTGAACCACTCAGGAAAGCCTGGATCCTGTAAATATTACAGCATTTTTTTCCATTTCTAAAAGGCTAGTGAGATAATAATGCTGCTGAATAACTGGTCAATAATTGTAAACAATCAATACATGTGTTTTACTTTGCTGTGTCTTCTGGATGTGGCCAGTCATGATGTGCATATTACACTTTTTTTTACTGAATATGCTTTGAAATGTTGAAAGGCTGAAAACAACAACATAATTTATTCTATTTTTTGTAAGAATACCAATCAGCAAGTCACCTGCACTTATAATTATTTACATTTCCTGCACCTACAAGCTTTGATGTAGTATGACTGCATTTGATAGGCTATGGGCCGAGATTCCATTAACAACGGGAATAACCTGTCAAAAGATATATACTCAGCGATGCTGCGGCGCCGAAAGGAAAAGTACACATGCATCATTTTTTCTTCAATATTTATTACATTTATGGTGATATAACTCATAATTCGGTGATTATAATGTTCGTTTAGACTTATTTAAAGCGATAAAAACCATCAGATCAATTATGTTACATAAAATTTGCATTTTGTTAACATATTCACTAGAACATGTTTTGCTGTTGACAGATACAATTCGCTGCGCTATAAATAGCTCTGACCTCACTACTCAAGGGTATTTGGGACCCCTATGGGCTTTATCGGGGTTTGCCTATATGGGTTTAACTATGTGGGTCCCTTAAGGGTCTCATGAAGAGAGATGTTTTATCTGGGTTTGCCTATATGGGTTTCCCTTATGGGCCCCCTGAAGAGAGATGTTTTCCCACACGGGACCGATGTGGGCCCCATGTAGCGGTATATATCTTCCCTAGAGTAGTTATGCGAAAAAACAATGTTCAAGACATTAACAGATAGTATAGAAGTAAATAACGTTTAGTGTAGAAGTAAATCATATGTATGTTTATGCCCTAACGATTTAAGTTCGCACTATTTTACTATTTTATTAGCAAATGATAAAGTTGACAGTCTGATATGGGACACATATGAGTATTGTTTACATGAAATATTGTCTGATAGTATTTTGCATAGATTAAAAATATGTCATTAGCATTGCTAAGTTGTGTCAAGATGTCATATCGCAATTAAATGAATCAAGAAGACATATGCCAACTCAATGAATGAAGATGTCATATGGCAGTTAAATGAATCAAGATGCCATATAACAATTAAATGAATGAAGATATCATATGGCAGTTAAATTAATCAAGATGTCATATGACAGTTAAATGGATCAAGATGACATTACAATTAAATGAATCAAGTTGTCATTACAATTAAATGAATCAAGATGTCTGTGGCAATTAAATAAATCAAGATGTCATATCGCAATTAAATGAATCAAGATTACATACATCAATTAAATGAATCAAGAATACATATGACAATTCAATGAATGAAGATGTCATATGACAGTTAAATGGATGAAGATGACATTCCAATTAAATGAATCATGATGTCATATGACAATTAAATGGATCAAGATGACATTACAATTAAATGAATCAAGTTGTCATTTCAATTAAATGAATCAAGATGTCATATGACAATTAAATGGATCAAGATGACATTACAATTAAATGAATCAAGTTGTCATTACAGTTAAATGAATCCAGATGTCATATGGCAATTAAATGAATGAAGATGTCATACGGCAGTTAAACTAATCAAGATGTCATATGACAATTAAATGGATTAAGATAGTATTACAATTAAATGAATCAAGATGTCATTTGACAATTAAATGAATCAAGATGTCATTTGACAAGAAATGAATCAAGATGTCATATGACAATTAAATGAATCAAGATGTCATTTGACAATTAAATGAATCAAGATGTCATTTGACAATTAAATGAATCAAGATGTATCTAAGTGACATGTTAAAAGATTTTTTAGATCTATGTATACAGTTAAGATCAGATTCTATCCACTTACTTGTGCACATGTGGTAAATTATATTGTCCACAGAAAATGCTGTCATGTGAAGAATGTCAGATTTTAAATGATATTCACAGATTAAACTGCTAGGCAAATAATTTTATGTTGAACTTGATTGGTGCGGTAATAAGATTTTATAACATAGAATTTACGGAAATAAAACATATCATTCCTAACCCGACCTAGGCATCGACTTTCTTAGTGTTTTGGTACTTTTAGATTTTCAATTTTTTCAAACAGACGTGCGTAAATTGCGAATTGGCATAAACACGCCTTTTTCATATAAATTAAAAGATTTATTATTTAAAATGTATAATTTAAAAGGCCCTAAAAGCAAATAGACTGGGTAATGTAGAATCGTCAACTTTTACTGTTTTATACACTGAAAACCTTTAAAAAAACAACAACAGTCAAACCTGGTTGCATACAATAAACGATTGTTTTTATTAAAACGCGGACAAACCTTATATTTTAAAATACCATACAACACAGGCACAACTTGTCACATAAATTAATTGACTTTAAAATTTACATTTCAAAATGTACAAAAGAGCAGACAACCTGGTAAGATACCATAAACAACTTTAAAATTAATGTTTTAAATTAAATTGCACTAAAGAGCAAACAAAACTAACCATATACATCAAAAGAATTTCAACTTTTCAGTTTACAATGTTCTAAAGAGCAGACAAATAATACTAGATCTACATGTATGTATGACATTCAGCTTTATACGCCGAGTATGTCAATAATACATGCTAAGGTGAATTAAAAACCATAAAAATACACCAAACACATTATTTTCCTTTTCAACAGACGACAGGCCAAACCCAGTCTGCAAACTATAATGCCCTCAAAAAAGATATAAAAGCGCTAGGCTATCCAGCAATAAGGAAGAAGCCAGCCTTACACGATCAGTATTCTCTCTCTGATGTCTGTATTCTCAGACTTCCATTTGATTTGATCTATTGTATGAGCATCATTTTTTTGTCATAAACATGTTGAAAAACATTTTGCTTTTGGTAATATACTTTCTGATCTCCGGAACAATGGTGTATGCAGCAAATGAACAAGGTAGGATTTATTTATTGAACAAGAGATTTTATTTTATTTTCGTTTTCGTTTTGTACATAGATAAGCCAGACAAGTTATATTTGTATAGATCTACTAAATCCTAGTTTCGCTGTGTTGAAACGATTGTTAACACAACATATAAAATAACTAACATGACATCTTTAGTATTATATATCAAGATGTCATTACAATTAAATGAATCAAGATGTCATATGGCATTTAAATGAATCAAGATGTCATATGGCAGTTAAATGAATCAAGATGTCATATGGCAGTTAAATGAATCAAGATGTCATATGGCAATTAAATGAATCAAGATGTCATTACAATTAAATGAATCAAGATGTCATATGGCAATAAATGGATCCAGATGTCATGGCAATTAAATGGATCAAGATGTCATATGGTAATTAAATGGGTCCAGATGTCATATGGCAATTAAATGAATCAAGATGTCATATGGCAATTAAATGGATCCAGATGTCATATGGCAATTAAATGAATCAAGATGTCATATGGCAATTAAATGGATCAAGATGTCATATGGCAATTAAATGGATCCAGATGTCATATGGCAATTAAATGAATCAAGATGTCATATGGCAATTAAATGGATCCAGATGTCATATGGCAATTAAATGGATCCAGATGTCATATGACAACTAAATGAATCAAGATGTCATATGGCAATTAAATGAATCCAGATGTCATATGGCAATTAAATGGATCCAGATGTCATATGGCAATTAAACGGATCCAGATGTCATATGGCAATTAAATGGATTCAGATGTCATATGGCAGTTAAATGGATCCAGATGTCATATGGCAGTTAAATGGATCCAGATGTCATATGGCAATTAAATGAATCAAGATGTCATATGGTAATTAAATGGATCCAGATGTCATATGGTAATTAAATGAATCAAGATGTCATATGACAATTAAATGAATCAAGATGTCATATGACAATTAAATGGATCCAGATGTCATATGGCAATTAAATAAATCAAGATGTCATATGGCAGTTAAATGAAGCAAGATATCATATGGCAATTAAATGAACCAAGATGCCTGCCATATGACAGTTAAATGGATCAAGATGGCATTACAATTATTTGAACCAAGATATCATATGGCAATTAAATGAATCAAGATGTCATTTGACAATTAAATGAATCAAGATGTCATTACAATTAAATGAATCAAGATGTCATATGACAATAAAATGAATCAAGATGTATCTAAGTGACATGTTAAAAGATTTTTTAGATCTATGTATACAGTTAAGATCAGATTCTATCCACTTACTTGTGCACATGTGGTAAATTATATTGTCCACAGAAAATACTGTCATGTGAAGAATGTCAGATTTTAAATGATATTCACAGATTAAACCGCTAGGCAAACAATTTGATGTTGAATAAAATAAAATGAAATCACTAAACTATAAAGAAGCATAGAAAGAAAATGAAATCTAAATTGCAGTATTGGAAAAGAAGAATGTTGCCACCAATTTGAAAAAATAACTGTTGTAAAATCTCTTATATTATATTGTATTGTATGGTATCGTAGCATAGCGTAGCATAGTAGCGTATCATATCATATATCATATCATATAATATCATATATTTTTTTATGTTATGTTTATGTTATGTCTATGTTGAGTTGTATTTATTATATTATATTTATTATGTTGTGTTATGTTGTTATGCTATATTATATTATATATATATTATTATATAAAATTATATATTATATAATATTTAGTATAGTATAGTATAGTATAGTATAGTATAGTATAGTATAGTATAGTATAGTATAGTATAGTATAGTACAGGTACAGGTACAGGTGTACAGTACAGTACAGTACAGTACAGAACAGAACAGTACAGTACAGTACAGTACAGTACAGTACAGTTTAGCAAAGCAAAGCAAAGCTCAGTATTAGTATCTTAGCATATACAAGTCTTCATAATCTTGAAAGAAAGTACTTTAAACAAGTAAAAGACCTATTTACAAACTTCATGTGGAAAACCAAATATCAAGCATACAAATAATAAAAAACTGTGCTGATTGAGGTTTAAGGGTGATAGGCCTACATGCTTACAGTAGTACCCTTAAAGGTGGTATCCGACATTTTATTTATATCAAATTCATGTATCAATACATTGCCACTGCTTTTGGGAATAAGGACATAATTTCTGCATAAACTCGTACATTAGTATAAGTAAAGACCGTTTTTAAACATTGACTATATTGTTAGATAGTATACAAGGCTATAAAAACACTCTTAAAGTTCCAACATTCCAAATCTATAAATAATCACGATAGTGATCTCTGCTAAAAATAGATATTGATATCAGAGCGATTTACCCATATACGATATAACGTAATCTCAGAAGAGAGTTGTCACATGGTTTTCTAAGCTAAAAAATAGCTATCTCTGCAGCGTGGCTCAGATAGGAAGTACCTGTCTGCAATGAGAAATGGGGATTTATGTTTCAGTTTCACAGTTCACACTGATCCAGGGCATCAATGAGAAGCATTTTGTAGGATCTTTTCTGTTAACAATGGCTTATTTGGTTGTTTGAGACAACAATATTTTGGTCCAAACTGTTGGATATCACCTTTATACAAAATGGCTAAAAAAATCTTAAATAGTGATGCAAATTGGTGCAATTTGATTGACAATATTATTAATTTTGATAAAATTATGAACTGTGGGGAAACAGAACTGTTATATAGAAATGGCTCACAAACAAAAGAATAATTTCTGGAAAGATGATTTACAAGCTTATGTTACATATATTAATAGACTATAAGTTGACAACCTTGATAAAATGTTAAACATGCCCCTTTTTCAATGAGCTGTTTCTACCAAATCATATTATATATTCTATCATGAAATACTGTATAAATGAGGTGTATGTCTTGTAAAAGAGGTATTAAAAGTTGACGGGACATTGTTCAGCTTAAAAAGCATTGAAAATTGACTTGGAAGAAGATAATTTTTCTATAGACGATGTCAGAAATAAGGCAGTCACGAGTTACGCCCGTTTATTGATAATGCGTCTGCCATTACACTCCTGCCAAAATCTTCACCGTATTTTCTTTCGGAAAAAGTACATTATTACTAGAGTTACAATGCCTTATGAGGGTAGTAGAGGGAAACAATGTATAGTTTCAAAGTTTAAGGAACAGTATTAAAGGATTTTTAAAAAGACACAAATTATGTTTTAAAAGAGATGTTGTTAATCCTGTTTATCCTGAGCTACTTGAAATTTCATAAATATTCTGTAGAACAATTCATCCATGTCTGAACTGTTTTGTAGAATCCATTGTCATTGCAAGAGTTTTAATAAACTTATTTATTCAATATATAAACATAAACATAATAATGAAACTTCAAGTACCTGTAGTCAACAAAATGGATAAACACTTATGATATTAAATTCATTGACAGGAAATGATATTATGTCTATAGCTTTATTTTTAAAAACACAAATAGTGCATATTCTCAATAGTTCCAGGCAAGAATTGTTCATAGAATCCTTGGTACTAACGCTCTTATGTCAAAAATGAATATCGTTGACAGCCGAATATGTTTGTATGATAAATGAAGAGACATTACACTTATTTTATGAATGTTCTAATGTTCAGAAGGTGCTTTGGCATATAAAAGAAATGTTGAAAGAAACAGACATTCAAAAGGACAGACTATAACTGTCTTTCTTAGATGCAAGGAAAAATATAAGCAGTAAGAATTTAACCTATATATCAATACATCTTCATTAGTTGAACATTTTTTCTCCTTCGGTTTTTTTTTGCTTTGTTTTGTTTTGTAAATTTACTTTGTTAAAAGCCTCTGGTCTAGAAAAGATTAACATGTTAAAGTACTCAAGTTACTTTGTATCAAATATGCATGATACAACACTTCCTGTCTATTTAATAATTGGTGAATATACATTGTGGAGGGCCCCGATGGCCTCGACCCCCACACACCAATGGACCAGGTAAATAAATAAAGTCAAATAAAAAAAAAAATTCAAATCATTTATGTTCAACGAAAAAGGACATTTTAAATGATATCAACTAAGCTTTAAAAATTAGGGATGTTAACGAATAGATTCGAATAGTTTACCATTCCTAATCACTTTTGTTAAGTTTGAAGTAAAATTGAAAGGGTTTTTCTTTATTTGGTCATATTGTTACCAAACGACTTAAGACACTGGCGATATGTGAGTGCGCTTGCTCTAGTGTAGACAGGTTGGTCCATGTCTTCTGATAACAAATTGTGATCTGGTTAACAGCATGAAATCACTTCACCATGCACAGCCCCTTCTCTGCCTCCTCTCCCACCTAGACATAGTCACATCACGCATACAGCTGTTGATCCAGGTGCCAACATATAATAAACACATGTCAGTTCAATGCTACAGCAATTAGCTACAGCAATTACCTACGTAAGACTGATTCTACCCAGCATCGGTCAGGATCGTCTGTAATAAATGCAAAACAAAATATTAGGCTATAATTTTTGATAACAGGCCACCAGAGCTCCAGGTAAGGGAGGCCCCGGGTTCGATCCCGGGCCGCAACATGCCAAAGTCGTTAAAAATGGTAGTGGTGTAGCTCCCTTGCTAACGCTCAAGCAAATATAAGGGTAGTTCCACGACTGGTTGGCCCGGTGTCAGGATAAAGTGACTGGGTGTGGTATCATGTCAGGTGTTCATGGCATGCTATACACAGTGAAGGCAGCACTATATCTGCTTCAAGTGGACACCGTCTCCAGATAACTAAAATACTGTTGGTGGGACGATAAACCCAATAAACAAACAAACAGGCCACCAGAACTTTCTTTATTTTTGGAAAACGCAACTAGATCACGGTCAAGCAAACTTTAATTGTAATTACTTCCTGTTTTTGTCGCTTGACTTCATAGTTGTTATTCAACACCCCAACCTCTTTTATTTCCTGTCACCGCATTTTTTTTTCTGTGTTTTTAGTCACTATTACACATCCAATACCTTAAAATAAGCATAAATAGCTCCATTTATTTAAGAAGGCATTATGTTGTTTATACAATAGATAGTTTTCACATCAGTGAAGATCCCTTATCTTGGCAGCCATCTTTGATGGCAACTTCAAGGGATTTTTAGATAAATTGTAATTAGAAACGTAAATTTAATTTTCTTGTAATTTCTTCATTTGTGGTCCAAAAATTAAAAGCTATACACTTCTGGAAAGCTCTTAAATTTCATATTTTTAGAAAACAATATTTCTAAAATTGATAAATGCCCAAAGAATTAATTCACATAAATAAATAAAATTATTGGCTCATCCTTAAACAAAATGAACAGTGTATTTTTCGGTTGTATTTTTTTTTAACCTTTTAGACTATCAAAATATAGTTTTGATATTTGAAATACTTCATAAAAGCTGTAAAATTTGATATAAAATTTAGTAAACTAGACTGAAAAATAAAAAAAACACAGTGGTGTGTTTAATACAGCACATATTTCCCGATTTTGGCCTGCATTAGCTTCTGCCTTCAAAGATGGCTGCCTTAAGCTGTTTTATCAGTGCCTATGACATCACATGGAAACTATCTATTAAGTCATTATTAATGCAACATGTCTTTAAAATGTAAATGTTATTATTTGAAGTACAACATGTAACGAAAAGAAACTCAAGTTTAGGGTGATCAATTAATAATGCGTAAATTACGCGTGGCTTTCCAGGTCATCTTAGCGTTGATTAGTAACTATATAGTTATGTCATACGAGTTTAAATGTTAATAATAATTATTAAGGAACAATGACATTGTTCACACATTTACTAGCATTCTTCATTGACAGTATTCTCTTGCAAATTACAGCAGAAGCGAGTAAAGAAACATCCCTTTTGATACTTCACTATAAACAGGATAATGGCGGATTGACTAATATTGCCATTTGTATTTCAAAAGAAAAAAGTCACTGTTTTAAAATTAAATGCTATGCTAAAAAGGATAAATCTACCACTGCTTGTGCAATAAGTAAGGCTAGCAATGTCAATTATGTTTAGATCCAAAACATTTTACAATGAGAAACGTAAGGAAAAATTATCTTGTTATTTGTCACTGTGATATAAATTCATTCTGAATATTTGAAGATGAATCAAATACACCTAAATTATATTCGATTATCATTTTAGGATTCAATTTACATCCGTATTAAAAATACCAGACTGCATTTCTTGGAAAAATATTCTAGATAAAGATCTTCATAGGTACAATTTTATAAATATTTTTTATATTTGTTCTTTTCTTATAAAATAAGTCATATGTTTGCTTAAATCCACATATTTATTGGTTATAATTTGTTAAAGTAGTAAATATAACCTAGATGTCCATGATTGTATTTTAAGGATGAAGTACATGTATTTTTCTCCTTTGATCTTGTCATAATATGAGTCAGTAAGCAGACATAATCCAAGAAAACTTGCATAAGGTGTTACTTAGACCTTCTTTAATTAGCTTTAGAACATTCTACAAATGTTCTATAGATACTATTATTGTGTTATATCATGAAGATCAAAATTAAGGTCATTGAATTACTTCAGATGTTTGTGTATATTCATTGTACATGCATATTAAATAACAGCAGATCTATCTTAAAATAGAATTGACACTCATTGAATAAAGATCCAAAAGTATTTGCTAATTTTTAGCTCACCTGAGCACAACGTGCTCAAGGGGAGCTTTTGTGATACCGCTTTGTCCTTTGTCCGGTGTCCGGCGTCAACATTTTAGCTTGTGAACATACTAGAGGCCACAGTTTTTATCCAATCTTCATCAAACTTAGTCAGAATGCTTGTCTGCACGAAATCTTGGATGAGTTCATATTGGATCACCTGGGGTCATAAAGTAGGTTATTAGGTAAAATTTTAGGAAAAACTTGTGAACACACTAGAGACCACATTTATAGCCCAATCTTCACCAAACTTGGTCAGAATGTGTGTCTGCATGAAATCTTGAATGAGTTTGTAACTGGGTCACATGGAGTCAATAAGTAGGTCACTAGGTCAAATCTTAGAAAAAGCTTGTGAACAGACTAGAGGCCACATTGATGGCCCAATCTTGACCAAACTTGGCCAGAATGTTTGCCAGTATGAAATCCTACATATGTTTTGAAGTGGATCATGTGGATTCAGTAGGCTACTTGGTAAACTTCTAGAAAATGTTATCAAGCCAGTGGCCACACTAATGGTCCAGTCTTCACCAAAGATTTATAAAGTAAATAACTCTTAATTACTTGATGCCAGATTTGAGCCTACTAAAAGCCTGTGTCATCAGGTGAGCGACTAAGAGCCATCATGGCCCTCTATTTTTCTAGATCTGAGGCTTGAAATCCTTGCCAAAGACGAAGCCAAGGTGGGATCGTTTGTACCCGTCCTGTGTAAACTTTATGAGGTTGATAAATTTTATACCATCGAACTCTTACAAGATGGAGTCCTGTCTACCATCCCTTCAGATAAGTATAGCTTTAACATCACCACCACACAAGATGAATTCAACGTCTCAGTCCCAATGAGTCAAACAGACATGAGTATTCAATGCAGAGTTAAAGAGACTAATATTGAGTCTGCAGTAAAGAAAATACAAATCTCAAGTAAGTATTATTTGCCAATCATATAACTTCTTTTCTTTTGTAAGGGGATGTTTCTCTAAGTGTTTAAATTACAAAATGTTACCTCCCTTGTGGGTAAGTATTGGGTATTACAGGAACTGCGGAAAAATACAAGTTTTATCCTTAAAGTGATTAAAGGTATGCAAATACTGGTCGCATTAAATTAATTTGTGGTAAATTGATTGCACAATGCATTATAAATGTTCAGGCAAGTTTCAGCTGGAAAACTACCACCTGTTCTAAATGTAGAGACAAAATTTATGACACAGTCACTAGCAAACGATTTTAGAAACTACTATATTATCTACATATAATATTTTCCATATGATTGTATTTTGACTTATCTTAGGTCTAAATAAATGCTCATAAGTGCTACCAGACTCAGACCAAAATACACTGAGTTCAAACTTAATTCGATGTTATTTATTTCATCAACATTACAGTGTTGTGATCTTAAACTAAGTCCCAACTGCAAAACTGCATACATGTGAACTCTCTCGCTTTTTGAGAAAGACTTCCTCTTTTAAGGTTCAAAATTATTTGAAAATGAATGGTGTATTACACATTTTCAGAAATCTCTCTACTTGGAAACAGAAAACTTCCTTCTTTGTTTATATGAAAATGAAAATGACAAATCTCTCACTTTGTAAGAGAAAATCTTCCATTTTGGCCTCTGAAAAAGTTCACATGTATAAACCTGGTATAGAGCTGCAGAAGACAGTGAGCCTCTGTCCGGGCTATCACAATCTAACTCGGCCTAGTATATAATGCATAGTCAATGACACACTTGTTCTAATAACAAATGTGTTTTTTTCCCCGATTTGAAGACCAATGTTGGGTTGTGTTCCCAATCAACAACAAAAAATTGTAATTGTCACCACAGGTCAAATAAATGATATAATTGACTAACTGATTTGAGGTTTTTTTCCCAAAATTTTGTCTAAAATTACTTGACACATTTCTAGTTTAAACAGATTACAGTTTTAATGTTGACATTTGAAGCATGCCTTAGTAGAATTAATGAATTTAATCACCTTCGACAAACATATTTGTTTCTGTAAACGCACTACTTTTTCCGCCATATAATGACTGATCACAGGTAGTCAAGGTCATGCAGAGACAAACCTTTGTGCCAATGAAATTCAGCTTTCTTATAACTTTGGAAGCTGTCATAAGTGACACCACCCAATTATTTAATATTTTCCACTTAACTGCAGTGAGATTCCTCTATAAGACCACCTTACATTCTGACTCAAAGTGGTCAAAATAGAGAGTTGGTCTTAATATTGAGTTTGGATGAAACCGCCATTGTTTATGTATCAAAGTGTTCACCTTATACATCTCTGGCTTTTAAAAAAGGGATGTAAAACAAACAAACACATTTCTTGTCAAAAAGTTTTAAAAAAATTATGCTATGTCATTTATGTTATGAAAATATTTACCTCATATAAATCATTGACTAAATGTAAATTACTTAATAATCATTAAATGACTGAGGAATGTTTTTTGTAAGAATGCAGAAACAAGAATGAGCCTGATGATGTGTATTTGTTGCAATTGCAGTTTGTCCTGTGCATAATCATTTTTTTCTCAAATAAAAAACCAAGAGCTAACCAGTACAATGGATGAAGATCTGAACATGTTTGACTTTATAATTTCATTTTGTCACTAATAACATGCTCATTTATAATCTAGGTAAACAACCTTTTAACTCATATTTTGGTATAATTATCATACTAATGCTAGCACTAATTAGCGCTTAATTAAGATCATGACCTTGTGTGACCCAGTGTCCTAGATTGTAAATTGAAAACATGCTGGCATTATTTTGCCCATTAGCGGATGCAAATCACACCATGGGTTGTTCTGGTCAAGATGGTTGCAATTGAGGTCACTGTTTGCATAAGAAATACACAATATGTTCTAGTAGAACTGGTTGTTATGCTAGATTAGCAATGTGCCTGTTATTGTGGTAAGTTTTTTCATTGTTTAAAGAAGCCAAATACATATAGTACTTGCGAAAATTGGCCTTAATAAGCTTTAGTGGCATGGTCATTAGGAGGCATCTTACTGCGTTGAGATTGCTTCGGGCCATACTATGCACATACGATCTTGTTGAATGGGACAAAATCTAGAAAATGCTTAAGCATTGTAATGAAAAGAAGCAAATTCAAAATAAAATGTATAATATTTATTAACCAGGTTTTCAATAAAAATTCTGGTAAATAGATTGGGGTATGGCTTTGGTCGGGCAGTCGGGGTCAAACAGGGGGTTTCCGGTCAATAACTTCAGTTTGGATAAACCATTCTTGCTGAAACTTTGGATATAGCAAGCTTGCATGAAGACCTAAATTGGGATTTGATTTGGGGCCAGTCGGACCAAGGTCAAGGTCACTGTTACACTACTAAAAATAAACAAACAGTTTACAGTCAACAACTTTAGTTTGATTAAGTCAATCTTGCTGAAACTTTGGATATAGCAAGCTTGCATGAAGACTTAGATTGGGATTGGATTTGGGGCCAGTCATATCAAGGTCAAGGTCACTGTTACTAAAAGTAGACAAACAGTTTCCAGTCAACAACTTCAGTTCAAATAAACCAATCTTGCTGAAACTTTGGATATTGCAAGCTTGCATGAAGACCTAGATTGGGATTGGATTTGGGCCAGTCTTATCAAGGTCAAGGTCACTTACTTAAAATAGAGAAACAGTTTCTGGTCAATAACTTCAGTTCAAAGAAACCAATTTTGCTGAAACTTTGGATATAGCATGCTTGCATGAAGACCTAGATTGGGATTGGATTTGGGGCTGGTCGGGTCAAGGTCAAGGTAACTGTTACTAAAAATAGAGTAACATTTTCCACTTAATAATGTGTGTTATAATAGAGGTATTTTGCTGACATTTTCTTTGTAGGTAGTTTATGTGCAAACTTAGCATGGGATTGCATTAGGGGCCATTTGGGTAAAGGTCAAGGTCAATGTTACTATAAATAGAAAAACAGTTTCCGGTCAATAATTTAGGTTCAGATAAACCAATCTTGTTGAATTTTTAGATATAGCAACCTTGAATGAAGACCTAGCTTGGGAATGAACTTGTTTAATCGTTGAAAACCTTGTTTCGTGGCATGGCCACGTTTCCTGTTTTCTTATATAAAGTGTCACCCGGCGGTGTTGCGATGAAGTGTTTTGCATGGGGGAATGTAGTAGTGATTACAGAATCCAACTTTGCACTTTTAATTATCTTTTATTTGTTCAGCAACTCGCTTGGCTTAATGTTCTTATCTCCATACAGTTCCGTACTTGCTCTTCTAATCTTCACTTTCTTTCCTTCCATCATTCATTCATGTCTTAAGTTATAACTTTTCCTCCATGTCTTGTCTCATCCCTCCTCTCTGTCCTCTCTGCATCTCTCAACTTCTTCTCCTCTGATCACCCTCTCTCTTCCTAAATCTTACATTTTCATTCTCTATTCAGCCACACCCACTTCTCCCATTCTACCAATTAACACAACTATTAATTAATCTGTCTCATCCATTGGTTCATACATTCAGTCATTCTCCAATCACACCCTGTTTCATAAGTCTCTCATACTCCAGCTTGACACTCAGCATGGCACTAAGCTCTAATTACCCCTTGTAGGGATTAACTCTGGCTTTGTTACATCAATGCCATTAAAGGTAGATTTTAGCTGTGACCATATTTACTTGGTCCAGACATTAGAAGGAAGTTGTTAACCTTTGATCTGGATAAGTTATGTAATCTACATAGAACAAGGGCCATGCATCCTGCCAGGTGATAAAAGTATAAGAAAAACATGTATATACTTTCAAGGGGGATAACTATCTAAACATCAAGCAAGCACAAGAATTTTCTTATGGTCAGCATACAATTAAAGCAACAAAAATTTGGTCTTATTAAACGTGAGGTATTAAATTTCATTTGAAATGATACTGTGGAGTATTATTGTCAACTTGACAATTTCTGGTCAAGGTCAGCCTCTTAAAGGTAAAATAAAACGATTTTAATTTTGGCATTTATTGTCCTGTTTGATTAAAAAAAGTAAGGAAACATATTTTGATTGCATTTTAATTTTTAATTAACATAAATTAACATATAACATGCTACAAAAAATTGCAGCCTATATTTAAAGCTGACTTGATTGTCTGACCTTGATTTCGTGTCACATTATGCATGCTGTCAAAAAGCCAAGTCAGCTATATTGGACAACACTGCATTGTTTGACACAGTTTAAATTTTAATCATATTGTGTATAGCTGTTTGTCAAAAATTATAACATTCTTAGGTAATTAACAGTTAAATCAATGTCACAACATTGTTTTACCAGTCTTCATTGCTCATTTAAAACAAAACTGTCAACAACTTTCACTTCAGTCATGCAGAAGCATCAGAATTTTTTCCAGACAAAAAAATCTGACAGACAACTGGTTTATTTAAGGGTCAGCATATACATTCGTATTTTATTGTGACCCTGTAGTGTTGCCCAAGTTTGACTAAAAGAGTTTTGACCAATGTGCCAAAAAGTAGGGCCCCACAAAATCTCTACTGATATGAGGTCTTTCATTGAAAATGAAAGTTACTAGTTCGGGGGAAAATCGGTATGTGGATAATGAACCAGTTCTTATTACATTTTTAAAATTGCTTTTTTTATTGACTCCCACCACCCCCTAAGAAAAAGTAAATTAAATAATAATGGGATACAAGGTAACAATAAGTCCAAATAATTTGCCCACTTCCCTAAAATGTTTGCCAAATGTGCATATAGAGTTCACCAATGATTTGGTATGTGTTTTATATGGCCTTATACAGCAATATTAATATATTAACTTCCCATTCTTCTATTTGTAATAATGAATTGTCTTTTTTGTTCAGATTTATTTTAATTTTGTTTGATAGTCCAAGAATGTGGAAAATGGAGATAATTTATTGCTGGAACAAACCTATGTAGGTGTCTGAACCTTTTTTTTTTAAAGTCATAATTCTTTACTATACTTGTTCCATTGCACAGAAGTATCAAGTAAATATTTTAATTACTAACAAATATTCTTTTAATAATCCATAATGATTAATGACTCTTTCATTACATCATATCTGTCATGTGCAATAAACATTCCTCAGGCGGTGGAGGGGGACAGAAAAGGGGGCAGCAGGAAGAGAGGTGGAGCATCTGCCATAATTGGCCGATTTATGTCCCTCCCATTTATGTCCCTCCCATTTATTGTCCCTTCCATTTATTGTCCCTCCCATTTATTGTCCCTCCCATTTATTTCCCTCCCATTTATGTCCCTCCCATTTATTGTCCCTCCCATTTATTTCCCTCCCATTTATTTCCCTCCCAATTATGTCCCTTCCATTTATTGTCCCTCCCATTTATTGTCCCTCCCATTTATGTCCCTCCCATTTACTGTCCCTCCCATTTATTTCCCTCCCAATTATGTCCCTCCCATTTATTTCCCTCCCATTTATGTCCCTCCCATTTAGGTCCCTTCCATTTATTGTCCCTCCCATTTATTGTCCCTCCCATTTATTGTCCCTCCCATTTATGTCCCTCCCATTTATTGTCCCTCCCATTTATTTCCCTCCCAATTATGTCCCTTCCATTTATTTCCCTCCCATTTATGTCCCTACTATTTATTGTCCCTCCCATTTATTTCCCTCCCATTAGCACATACCTAGTCTGGAGTTCCTTCCCCTTTCACTACGTTATTGGGTCAGGCACAGGGCTGAAAATGGCGACCGCCAATGCAAGTTTACAGACACATTAGAGAAGCACGAGTTATAATTTATCGCTGTGCCATTCGAAAGATGTTTTTATTATGATCATAACTTAGTTCATATAAGCGATTACAATAAGTAATTTTAAATGGTACATTACCTGATTCTAGAAATTGTTAGTAGAATAGTGTCGATGTTTTGACAATAATGTATTTACAATACTTATTTGTAGAGTCTTAACTTCTTGGCACACTTGCAAAGGTTATAACACCAAACATTACCGTGTTATTTTCCAATACAGCGGAGGCCGCCATTGTTAGCATCAGCCAGACATACTATTGCATAGGATAGTACGCTGGGAACCAGACTAGCACATACCCTACTGGATTATCCAATTAGCCTAGTCTGTACTATAAATGTTATTGGGTCTAGCTGTGTTTTTTGACCAATTCACATGAGACATGACACTATATACACATATTCATACATGACCAAGTTAATTCCATTTGTCTTTATATTGATGTCTAAGGTTGACTTTTGTTTAATACTAATTTATAAATCTATCATGTATTTGGGAATTGTTCGGAAAAGCTTTGACGCATTTCTTAACAGCAAGGACAAATATAAATGGCCACTGAATGTAAAATGGACATTACCAAATGCTCAGTGGATATATCACGAAATACTTATGAAACATAGAGAGATAAATGCACTAAACAGTCCTGGACTCTTATCTGGGGACCCTTTTTGCTAATCAAAAGGAATGCAGTGCTGGCTTAGATTATCAGACCACTTATACATTATCTCTCTATCACCTGCCCACATGTGTAGGATTTAACTGATAAGCTCTAGATAAAACAAACATATATCAGATCTTCATATACTGACATTAAAATGAAAACAGCAAACTTTAGTAAAAAGATCTGTAATTAACATGTAGCAGAATTTTTAGTTTACATAATTATATCCATGGAGGTATTTGACAATTGGCCTATGTTACATACATGTAACAATATTTTAATCCTGTTTTGTGAAGTGTGGACATAATTTTTGCATAAAGCCATACACTTCATTATAAGTATAGAAGGTTTTAAACACCACCAGATGATGATAAAGTGTGTAGGACTTTTCAATCCAACAGAAATCTTTAACTATTATTTAGCATCATAAAGATAACATGAAACTAACTGCAGCATTTCAAATAAATACTAAATAAATACCATTTACTGTTGTACAATTAAGAAAGTAAGTGCGACCGAGACTTGAGGTTATTAACCTGATAACATCATACGAGTTTAATGCAAACAATGTTAAATGTACATTTTGTTAGATTTATAATGGAAAATATGATTAGTCTGTTAATTGATTTTAAAATTTACTTTATCCTTCTTTCAGTATACAGCATTACTATAATGTTTACTTACTTACTTGACCAGACCTGGTAGCGCAATCGGTAGAGCGTCGGCTCCAGGTACGGGAGGCCCCGGGTTCAATCCCGGGCCGCGACATACCAAAGTCGTTAAAAATGGTAGTGGTATAGCTCCCTTGCTAATGCTCAAGCAAATATAAGGGTAGTTCCACGACTGGTTGGCCCAGTGTCAGGATAATGTGACTAGGTGTGGTATCATGCCAGGTGTTCACGGCATGCTATACACAGTGAAGGCAGCACTATATCTGCTTCAAGTGGACACCGTCTCCAGATAACTGAAATACTGTTGGTGGGACTGATAAACCCTAATAAACAAATAAACAAATACTTACTTACTTAGTCCTCTTTACCCACATCTTGGCATAGGACCTTCACTAGTATACCATCTGGTTTTATTTTGAGCCCAGTGCTTTAGCTTCACTCCATGATATTTGTAGGGCCTTCAACTCAGTCTGTTAAGTCCTTCTTCAGGTGGTCATTGGTCTACCTCTTTTCCTTCGACCTTGTGGATTCCAGTCCAGGGCATGTCTGGTGATATTATGATGTAATTGGTTTCTGTTTGGTCTTTTTTGGTAATGTTTAACCTCACTCTAGATATTTCCCCGCAAAAAAATAATGCCCTGTATATATATATATATCCATATATATATGTATCCATATATATATATATATATATTAGGGATGTCAAAGGATACTAAATTTGGTATCCAGATATCCGTCAAACGATCCGAACCGATATCCGGATATCCGGATATAAATCTTAGTTAATTCTGATGTTGCAGTTCATAATCCTATTGAAATATAAGGCATGTAGAAGAAACTGTGAAATATAATGACACATGTAAAAGGTAAATAAACAAGGAAAAAGAATGTTCTGAAAAGACACACATACAAGCTTGATGTACAATGAATACATGTGTGTAGATCTATTTAGTTGTGGCGATGAAGCATGCATGAATAAAAGGTGCATGATAAAATATGAAACCAAGTTTTTTAGGAACACGTTCAATGACAGTAATGCGATAGAAAATATCACTTTTCAAGGAGAAGAGAGAATTTATTACAAAACTAGTACCGTTATTTTCGAAACATGAATATGTGTACATATGTACTATATTTGTGCGCATGCGAGTGCATTCGTTCTTGCGTGCATTAAGTTTTTTGTGTGATTGTATGTGTGACTATGTTGTAGTATTTGTACCCTTATGAATGTATGAGTGTTTGTATTAACACCATCATGTTCATGTAAAGTGTGTAAGCATATGTGCTATATTAAGTCATTTCCGTTCTTCATTCTGTCATTTTTAGTGTTACTGCGATGTTGCTGCTTTACGCTAACATAGCCGACCTAACCATTGATCTACATTACATTAATCATTAATGTACCTCACAAAATGTCGGCCAAACATCTGACTGAAGATTGGACGGCATAACTAATGATTTGTTTAGGAAGTGGATGTGAATAAGTCAAGATCACCGTGATCGAATGAAAACATAATAAATTCATCAATACATTTATACAATCCAAATGGACTTAATTAAACATGAGTAACTGATCTTTGCCGACAAACCTGTTAATTGTCTACATAATTGTAGCTCTATCTCTTCTTAATAAAAGCCGAACAAACGAAATTAAAGATAATAATCCTTAATCAAAATGAATAAGTAATAGCTTCAAACAATGGCTGTTAATTGGCAAATTATTTTACATAAGCTTTAGCACATTTCTAGAACTGTGAAGTTCATCAACAAAATTAAAGATAGTATTCGCTAAACAAAATGGATCAGTATAAGCTTCAAACGTTGGCGGTTAATTATCATGTTATACATACCATCATGCTTTTAGCACATTTCTAAAACTGTGAAGCCAAATGTACGATACTGGGTGTCACCACCTGTCTATAATAATCCGTTACATCTGCATATGCATGAATGCACACTGACATGACAGCAGAAAGGTAACTTAGCAAAATGGCCAAAACATTTAATTAAATGTTTAAAATTTTACATTTTTTTAAGCGAATATCCGGATACCAAAGTCGATTCGGATATCCGATGATTCGAACGGATATCCGGATATCCGTTGACATCCCTAATATATATATATATATATATATATATATATATATATATATATATATATATATATATAGACATATATATACATATATTTATTTATTTATTATGCGCATTCAGGGCAGCATAAAGACATCTCACATCTTGAAAGTACTATTTTTAAAGTAAATTTTAATTTTCTTCACTTTTTGAGCTTGGTGCATGTTGTCCTTGGTTTACATCTTTGTTAACTTCCATTTTTGAAAAATAAACTTGAGATCCATCTTCACATTAAAAATGGGTACCCATTTTAAAAGGCGCTGGAATTACTGTTGGCAGAGTTATACCTCTTTTAAACATAGAATTCTGTTAATTGGTGAAGTGTTGTGTTAAGGTTCATTTCTAGAAAAACACTAAAACATAATCACTTCAAACATGAAATACTGACAAAAGCAAAACCCTTGTCAAATGCGTAAGAACCTGTAACTAATTTTAGCAGAGTTTTATTCCCTTTCTTTGGCTAGGAATTTTATTTATACTATTAACACTAAGAAAAGTGGAATGCACTGTCTATGTACAGCTCTTGTTTTAAAACAAATTGTGAGGGAATCCAAATTATTATTTAACATCTTAAGCTTTTTGTGCAAGAAAGGGAAAAATTAAATCCAGACATAGTCTGTCAAGGCTACCATAGACCTATTTTTTAAGATTTGGACAAAATCCTTAGGTGTCACAATATAAGAGTCCTTAGATAAATTATCAGTTGTAAGTTTGTTCCAGATTTCAGCTTAGATATCAGCACGGAGGATGTGGCAGAGGCAGGATCCTTCATCTTAGTCCACTGTCTGCTGCATGGTGCTAAGCTTGGTAACTTCTACAAGGTTCATTTGAAACAAGATACGATACATGAGATCAGCACTTCTCCCCGGACTGTCCACGATAACCTAGTCGTCGAGTACGTGTTCAATGTCTCAGTCCCACAGAATCAAACAGTTGTGACAGTACAATGCATTTTAGAAGATTTTGCAACAGAATCGGAAGTCCTAGAGATACCTGTAATTTCATGTAAGTTTTATTCATTCATTTATTCATTCTTTTTGACACCTGCTGTGTGCGTGTATGTACATACCTCTTGGAGGGAGATTCCCTCTTTTAAGGTACAATTTTTTTTTAAATGAGGTGTGTTTTACTCATTTTCAGAAATCTCCCTATTTGGAAACAGATAACTTCCTTCTTTGTTTATATGAAAAGGCAAATCTCCGGCATTGCAAGTGAAAATCTCTCATTTATGGTATTTATGGAAGTGCAGTTTAATAGAGCTGGGTTATGAAATTTTTTGTCACTAGGCAGTATTCACATATACATGCGAACTTTTTCTGAGGCCAAAGAGGGAGATTTTCACTTGCAGAGTGGGAGTTTTGTTATAAACAAAGAAGGAAATTATCTGTTTCTAAGTAGGGAGATTTCAGAAAATGTGTAAAACACTCTTCATTGTCAAATAATTACGAACCTTAAAAGCATGAGTCTCCCTCCAAAAGTGGTGGTCTTCACATGTATGTATTCATGATATAAAATCTATCTCCGATTGGCGGAGGAAATCCTAATAGGAAGTAGGTCCTTAAAGATGGATTTTCTTGGACTTTATCGTGAGCTCTTTTGACAGTTTTTTTTCGTATTTTTACATGAATATAAGTGCTCATTCCATCAAAGTACTTGCACAGATGCTATGTAAATGATAACAGGACAGGTATGTTGATGAATGTTAATGTTAGTATCACAAAAGTCACCTCAAAAGAGGATACAAGGATAAAAACCAAGTAATTCAAATGAAAGGACATACATGCATTCAGGTAGTATAAATTAAAGCTGACCATGTCCCTTATTTACTGGTAAACTAGACTGTGTCCAGACCACTTTAAGGTGTAATACATGTCAGGATTTAAATTAAATATTTAAGACTTCTTAAAAAAAAACAACATCAAAATATTTTTGGTCTTTTAAGTGTTTTGTATACAATTTATGCTTAAACTGAACATGAAACAAAAATGTTACACTGTCATCTGATGACTGTAAAGTTGTTGGTAAGACAATAAATGGTAAAACCTAAGAACTTACATATAATACAGTGTTACTAACATTTATAAAAATAGGTAGTTTCAATGTGATGTCATAGGCACTGATAAGACAGTTTAAGGCAGCCATCTTTGAAGGCAGAAGCTAATGCAGGCCGAAATCTGGAAATATGTGCTGTATTAAACTTACCACTGTGTTTTAATTTTTCTGAGTCTATTTGACTGAATTTTATATCAAATTTAATTGTTTTATGAAGTATTTTAAATCAAAACTATATTTTGATAGTTTAAAAGGTAAAAAAAAATACAACCAAAAAAGATACACTGTTCCTTTTGTTTAAGGATGAGCTAATAATTGTATTTATTTCTGTGTATTAATTCTTTTTGCAGTTATCAATTTTCAAAATATTGTATTCTAAAAATAAGAATTTCAGGAGCTTTCCAATGGTGTATACTTTTTAATTTTTGGACAACAAATGAAGAAATTATGAAAAAAATAAAATTAATGCTTCTATACAATTCATCTGAAAATCCCTTGGAAGTTGTCATCAAAAATGGCTGCCAAGATAAGAGATCTTCACTGATGTGGGAACTATCTATAAGCTACAAATAACAAAGGGATGTGTATGTTTGATTTACAACTAGGTGGGTCAGTGACATAGACACACTTAGCATTGCAGTGAATGTAATTATGATAAGTGTTATTACTTAATTATAACAAGTGTTATTAGTTTGAGTTAGATTAAGTATCATATCAGATTAATACAATTGCCTTTGTGAAAAGCGATGAGCTTTTTGTATTCCCAAGACATACATTTGACCTTTTCCTAAGGCCAAAGTGAGAAATTTTCACTTGCAAAGTGGAAGATTTGTTATTTTCACATAAATAAAGAAGGAAGTTATCTGTTTCCAAGTCTGAAAATGTGTAAAACACCCCTCATTTTCAAATAATTTTGAACCTCAAAAGAGGGAGTCTCCCTCCAATAGCGGGAGAGTTCATTTGTGTTCCCAGAAGGTGGAGCCAGTTGTAGGCTTGTCTGGAGCATATCTCCAAAACCTTTTGACATATATTTTTTATCTCCATTAGTTTTTGTTTTTTTCTCAAACATACCTTTCAAACTACTTAATGGATTTATTTTGAAATTGGTATCTTGGTATCTAAAGAAATTTGAAGTGAAGTGCACAAAACCTTGATGCCAATCTATCTATGCCAATAAGAAAAATACACATTTAAGCTTTTCATGCATATGCCATTATACACCTTTGCAAAGAATACACCATTATCACTATTATCATCATTGTCATTGGACAGCCATGACTAATCCATTCCGTTACTCTCCATTCATCGAAAATGACCATAATTGTGTTGATGTGATGTAATAAAACAACAACAACAAAGGAATTATAATCTAACTTTTTCAAATAAAATTAACTTATTAGTTGCTAATTCAAATTCATAAGCAAAGTTTAACCTCAACATATTGGGTGACCACTTATTAAAATAAAACACTATATATCCTACATGTTATTTATGTTTCCGTCTGATTACAGATACTGTTGAAGCAGACGCAGGCACTGACTTGGTTGGAAAATGTATGATGAAGAATGAGCAGCCGCTGACCAATGACAGTGCACATGTTGTTCATATGAAGATAGATGGGAAGAACCAGCAGGTTAACACAAGTAAAGGTCATATGGAAGGAGACACTCACATATACCCATTTCAAGTACCTCTTCCAGCCAGTTGTACCTCCATCGAAGTCTACTGTGCTTCCTTCGAAAAAGTCTCCAATACTTTGAAAATAGGTATGTATAATACATTGTTTATGTGTGTGTATAATTGTTTATTGCTTTTATTTACACAAACATATATGTATGTATACCAGTCACATAGATAACATGCACAAATAGTTTTATGACCAGTCACATAAATAACGTGCACAAATAGTTTTATGACCAGTCACATGTATAACGTGCACAAATAGTTTAATGACCAGTCACACGTATAACGTACAAAAATAGTTTTATGACCAGTCACATGTATAACGTGCACAAATAGTTTTATGACCAGTCACATGTATAACGTGCAAAAAAATAGTTTTATGACCAGTCACATGTATAACATGCACAAATAGTTTAATGACCAGTCACATGTATAACGTGCAAAAAATAGTTTTATTGCCAGTCACATGTATAACATGCACAAATAGTTTTATGACCAGTCACATGTATAACGTGCACAAATAGTTTTATGACCAGTCACATGTATAACGTGCACAAATAGTTTTATGACCAGTCACATGTATAACATGCACAAATAGTTTTATGACCAGTCACATGTATAACATGCACAAATAGTTTTATGACCAGTCACATGTATAACGTGCACAAATAGTTTTATGACCAGTCACATGTATAACGTGCACAAATAGTTTTATGACCAGTCACATGTATATCATGCAAAAAATAGTTTTATGACCAGTCACATGTATAACGTGCACAGTTAGTTTTATGACAAGTCACATGTATAACGTGCACAAATAGTTTTATGACCAGTCACATGTATAACGTGCACAAATAGTTTTATGACAAGTCACATGTATAACATGCACAAATATAGTTTTATGACCAGTCACATGTATAACATGCACAAATAGTTTTATGACCAGTCACATGTATAACGTGTAAAAATAGTTTTATGACCAGTCACATGTATAACGTGCACAAATAGTTTTATGACCAGTCACATGTATAACGTGCACAAATATTTTTATGACCAGTCACATGTATAACATGCACAAATATAGTTTTATGACCAGTCACATGTATAACGTGCACAAATAGTTTTATGACCAGTCACATGTATAACGTGCACAAATAGTTTTATGACCAGTCACATGTATAACGTGCACAAATAGTTTTATGACCAGTCACATGTATAACGTGCACAAATAGTTTTATGACCAGTCACATGTATAACGTGCACAAATAGTTTTATGACCAGTCACATGTATAACGTGCACAAATAGTTTTATGACCAGTCACATGTATAACATGCACAAATAGTTTTATGACCAGTCACATGTATAACATGCACAAATAGTTTTATGACCAGTCACATGTATAACATGCACAAATAGTTTTATGACCAGTCACATGTATCACATGCACAAATAGTTTTATGACCAGTCACATGTATAATGTGCACAAATAGTTTTATGACCAGTCACATGTATAACATGGAAAAAAATAGTTTTATGACCAGTCACATGTATAACATGGAAAAAAATAGTTTTATGACCAGTCACATGTCAATAGGATAAAGATGATAAGTGCAAAACAGTTTATAAAGAATTTGTTCAAAATTAAAAGAAAGAAGAAAGTACAACTATGAAAGGAACCAAACAAAGAGAAATAAATAAATAGACATTAAAGGGCTAAACAATATTGACTCTTATTATAAGAACTGTCATTTCAAGATGGTGTTATAAACAGGGTAGATTCAAATTAGATTTTTATGAATATTTTAAGGCTGTTTACAACCTCGATTTCACTTTCTCTCCACCGAATGAGGATATTATAAATTATATTATACATAACCTGCGAGTTTTCGGTTACTGGTATGTTAATCGAACTTGATTACACAGTAAACCCTGCAATAAGTTAGGCTTACAGAGAGCTAAATACTGGTAAATCTACAAGGCTCATTCACATTTTCAATGAAGTTTTAAAATTTAATTTTTAACATATAAAGGATTGTTTGTGTTCTTTTTAACAAATTTTTGTATATGTATCTGTAGATTTCCTTGTTTATTACTTCTTTTTTAAGCCATAATTATACAAATACAGACTTCAACCTCAAATTAATTATAAATGGCAATAAAAAGGAGCGTATGATAATTAAAGAACTTTTTGAGGGACCGGTAGGGGACTACTGTATTGCCCGCAATACTATCAAATGCTTGTTAAACAAAGAGTTAATGATTGTTACCTTTAGCCACAGCATATTTAAATTGGCATTATGTCCAAGACTCTACAGACTGCTGTAAATAGTGCTATTACTCATCAGATAGCTCCAAGCAAGGATCTGGCTGATCTGGATCTACATTTTTTGCCTATTCTTTTCAAGGAATCAGCTGATACGGTTAAAATATAGTTCATAAATAATAAAATTAGATCAATCTATATTTACTATATGTGCTGAAATAAGCACAATGTTAAGAGACCAAAACAAAATAAGAACCAATCAGAACTTCTAAATACAATGTATATTTAAAACAAATTTTACTTCTGGTCTATTCATTTTGTATAATAGAATAAAAAAAATAAATTCTCTTCTTTTAACATGAAAATCAGAAAAATCTTTAGTTACAAAGAAATATGTACATAAGAAAATATTTGTCAATAATAAGCCATAGTACATGACACTTCAAGGGGCCAGCTAATTTTATTAGTATTTTTAGTTTCTGTAACTTTTACCCCTGCACTTGTTTTTTTTAATCCCTACATTATCATTTTGTTTATAAGTGTTGCTTTCAAACTATGAGAAAAAATAAAAAGAATTATTTCACAACAAAACATTCAGTATCATATATAAGCTATTCTGACTGCATTTAAAATTTTTGTAAGGTGATGTATAACACTAATTCACTTTGTTTACAAAACAGATTTAAACTACAGATCTATGTAACTAGCCACACTAAACATGGTGGAGCACATTTGCTTGTCATTACATAGTAGCCCAATACGTGATGTCTGATCCAGTTATGTAGATCAATTATTGTGTAATTAAACATTTCTATCCAATTACATGTCTGAAGAAAAAAAAGGAAAAAAATCAGAAAAAGACATAGCTTTTATGCCACTCCACATGTACCCTTTGTTAAAATAGATTGTTGATAAAAATGTGACTATTTATTTAAAAATGACTTTATATTTGATAGAATGTCGGTCCAGTCCAGGAGCAAATGTGATACTCGTTGTAGCAATAGTCGTGCCGGTTGTCATCGTGGTGATTGTGGTGATTGTGGTGATTGTTTGTTTGAGGAGAACAGAGAAACTATGTAAGTAAAATGACTTAATCAACAAATACATTAAATACAATATTATAATACATATTCTTGAGCTCAGGTGGTAGAGCGTTGGCTTGTGGAAGGTCGTGGGTTCAAACCCCGGCTGGGTCAAACCAAAGACTTTAAAGTTGGTAGTAGTGGCTTTACTCCTTACGCTCGGGGCTTAGGGAACAGCATTACGCCAGACTAATCGGTGTCAGTATAATGGACAGACCGGGTTCAGTCCTTGGGCACCTCATAAGTGCCCCTGTGCTGTAAAGATAGAAATGTAGCTGCACAATATCAGCAAAAATTCCAAATCCCAATTACATATTGTTGAAAACAATGTAAACATTGATTATTTGTAACTATTTATCTTTCTTTGGCATTTTATGATTAAATATACATAAGATTTTGTTCGTAAAATGTTCCAATGTAAATCAGATCTGTGAGCTTTTTTATGCAAATTGATTTTAACTGTTTACATCATAGTTAATTATATTTAGTTTGATTGAGTGGCACATAGACACTGTAATTTTTCATATCACACCAAATCTGGAACAGAAAAGAACCAAAATATAATATATTAATCAAAATAAAAACTTATTTTGAAGATTTATATTGAAAATATAAAAGAAAAGGTAAAATAGTTCGGGATCTTGAGGCCAAATCTCAGTTTTGCATGTTAGTTAATTTGACATTATAAAAGTATGTGAAGCCTAATTATAGATAAGTGTTAGTTAGGACATTAGTTTGACTTTCCTTGTGCCACTGCTGAATGTCTGAAAAATAAATGTTTACCCTTAAATAAGGTGTCTATCCTGTTTATGTAGGACATAAAAAAGTTAACCTAAATATAAGCGGTCTATATTGTTTTGTTGGAACATAAGAAAAGTTCATCCTTACATAAGCTGTCTATTCTGGTTTGTTACATCATAAAATAGTTCTCCCTTACAAAAGTGGTTTATATTGGTTTGTTAGGACATAACACCCTTACATAAGTGGCCAATATTGGTTTGTTACATCATAACACCCTTACATAAGTGGCCAATATTGGTTTGTTCTGTCATAACACCTTTACATAAGTGGTCAATATTGGTTTGTTACATCATAACACCCTTACATAAGTGGCCAATATTGGTTTGTTACATCTTAACACCCTTACATAAGTGGCCAATATTGGTTTGTTACATCATAACACCCTTACATAAGTGGCCAATATTGGTTTGTTACATCTTAACACCCTTACATAAGTGGCCAATATTGGTTTGTTACATCATAAAATAGTCCACCCTTACATAAGTGTAAAACTAACCTCCCATCTGATATGGCAGACTGTTCACAATACTTATCTCCCATCTGGCCTGGCAGGATATTCACAATACTTATCTCCTATCTGGCCTGGCAGGATATTCACAATACTTATCTCCTATCTGGCCTGGCAGGCTGTTCACAATACTTACTGCCCATCTGATATGGCAGGCTGTTCACAATACTTACTGCCCATCTGATATGGCAGGATGTTCACAATACTTATCTCCCATCTGGCCTGGCAGGATGTTCACAATACTTACCTCCCATCTGACCTGGCAGGCTTTTCACAATATTTACCTCCCATCTGGCCTGGCAGGATGTTCACAATACTTACCACCCATCTGGTCTGGCAGGATGTTCACAATACTTACCTCCCATCTGGCCTGGCAGGATGTTCACAATACATATCTCCTATCTGACCTGGCAGGATGTTCACAATACTTATCTCCTATCTGGCCTGGCAGGATGTTCACAATACTTACCTCCTATCTGGCCTGGCAGGATGTTCACAATACTTACCTCCCATCTGGTCTGGCAGGATGTTCACAATACTTATCTCCTATCTGACCTGGCAGGATGTTCACAATACTTATCTCCTATCTGGCCTGGCAGGATGTTCACAATACTTACCTCCCATCTGACCTGGCAGGCTTTTCACAATACTTATCTCCTATCTTGCCTGGCAGGATGTTCACAATACTTACCTCCCATCTGACCTGGCAGGCTTTTCACAATACTTATCTCCTATCTGGCCTGGCAGGATGTTCACAATATTTACCTCCCATCTGGTCTGGCAGGATGTTCACAATACTTATCTCCCATCTGGCCTGGCAGGATGCTCACAATACTTACCTCCCATCTGACCTGGCAGGATGTTCACAATATTTACTGCCCATCTGACCTGGCAGGATGTTCACAATACTTACCTCCCATCTGACCTGGCAGGATGTTCACAATATTTACTGCCCATCTGACCTGGCAGGATGTTCACAATACTCACCTCCCATCTGACCTGGCAGAATGTTCACAATACTTATCTCCCATCTGGCCTGGCAGGATGTTCACAATACTTACCTCCCATCTGACCTGGCAGGATGTTCACAATATTTACTGCCCATCTGACCTGGCAGGATGTTCACAATATTTACTGCCCATCTGACCTGGCAGAATGTTCACAATATTTATCTCCCATCTGGCCTGGCAGGATGTTCACAATACTTACCTCCCATCTGACCTGGCAGGATGTTCACAATATTTACTGCCCATCTGACCTGGCAGGATGTTCACAATATTTACTGCCCATCTGACCTGGCAGGATGTTCACAATATTTACTGCCCATCTGACCTGGCAGAATGTTCACAATACTTATCTCCCATCTGGCCTGGCAGGATGTTCACAATACTTATCTCCTATCTGGCCTGGCAGAATGTTCACAATACTTATCTCCCATCTGACCTGGCAGGATGTTCACAATATTTACCTCCTATCTGGCCTGGCAGAATGTTCACAATACTTATCTCCCATCTGACCTGGCAGGATGTTCACAATACTTACCTCCTATCTGGCCTGGCAGGATGTTCACAATACTTATCTCCTATCTGGCCTGGCAGAATGTTCACAATACTTATCTCCCATCTGACCTGGCAGGATGTTCACAATATTTACCTCCTATCTGGCCTGGCAGAATGTTCACAATACTTATCTTCCATCTGACCTGGCAGGATGTTCACAATATTTACCTCCTATCTGGCCTGGCAGAATGTTCACAATACTTATCTCCCATCTGACCTGGCAGGATGTTCACAATACTTATCTCCCATCTGGCCTGGCAGGATGTTCACAATACTTATCTCCCATCTGACCTGGCAGGATGTTCACAATACTTATCTCCCATCTGGCCTGGCAGGATGTTCACAATACTTATCTCCCATCTGGCCTGGCAGGATGTTCACAATACATATCTCCCATCTGACCTGGCAGGATGTTCACAATACTTATCTTCTATCTGGCCTGGCAGGATGTTCACAATACTTATCTCCCATCTGGCCTGGCAGGCTGTTCACAATACATATCTCCCATCTGGCCTGGCAGGATGTTCACAATACTTATCTCCCATCTGGCCTGGCAGGATGTTCACAATACTTATCTCCCATCTGGCCTGGCAGGATGTTCACAATACATATCTCCCATCTGGCCTGGCAGAATGTTCACAATACTTATCTCCCATCTGACCTGGCAGGATGTTCACAATATTTACCTCCTATCTGGCCTGGCAGAATGTTCACAATACTTATCTCCCATCTGACCTGGCAGGATGTTCACAATATTTACCTCCTATCTGGCCTGGCAGAATGTTCACAATACTTATCTCCCATCTGACCTGGCAGGATGTTCACAATACTTATCTCCCATCTGGCCTGGCAGGATGTTCACAATACTTATCTCCCATCTGACCTGGCAGGATGTTCACAATACTTATCTCCCATCTGGCCTGGCAGGATGTTCACAATACTTATCTCCCATCTGGCCTGGCAGGATGTTCTCAATACTTATATCTTATCTGACCTGGCAGGATGTTCACAATACATATCTCCCATCTGACCTGGCAGGATGTTCACAATACTTATCTCCCATCTGACCTGGCAGGATGTTCACAATACTTATCTCCCATCTGACCTGGCAGGATGTTCACAATACTTATCTTCTATCTGGCCTGGCAGGATGTTCACAATACTTATCTCCCATCTGGCCTGGCAGGCTGTTCACAATACATATCTTCTATCTGGCCTGGCAGGATGTTCACAATACTTATCTCCCATCTGGCCTGGCAGGATGTTCACAATACTTATCTCCCATCTGGCCTGGCAGGATGTTCACAATACATATCTCCCATCTGGCCTGGCAGGATGTTCACAATACTTATCTCCCATCTGGCCTGGCAGAATGTTCACAATATTTACCTCCCATCTGGCCTGGCAGGATGTTCACAATACATATCTCCCATCTGACCTGGCAGGATGTTCACAATACTTACCTCCCATCTGGCCTGGCAGGATGTTCACAATACTTATCTCCCATCTGGCCTGGCAGGATGTTCACAATACTTATCTCCCATCTGACCTGGCAGGATGTTCACAATACATATCTCCCATCTGGCCTGGCAGAATGTTCACAATACTTATCTCCCATCTGGCCTGGCAGGATGTTCACAATACTTATCTCCCATCTGACCTGGCAGGATGTTCACAATACTTATCTCCCATCTGACCTGGCAGGATGTTCACAATACATATCTCCCATCTGGCCTGGCAGGATGTTCACAATACTTATCTCCCATCTGACCTGGCAGGATGTTCACAATACTTATCTCCCATCTGGCCTGGCAGGATGTTCACAATACTTATCTCCCATCTGGCCTGGCAGGATGTTCACAATACTTATCTCCCATCTGGCCTGGCAGGATGTTCACAATACTTATCTCCCATCTGGCCTGGCAGGATGTTCACAATACTTATCTCCCATCTGGCCTGGCAGGATGTTCACAATACTTATCTCCCATCTGGCCTGGCAGGATGTTCACAATACTTATCTCCCATCTGGCCTGGCAGAATGTTCACAATACTTATCTCCCATCTGGCCTGGCAGGATGTTCACAATACATATCTCCCATCTGGCCTGGCAGGATGTTCACAATACTTATCTCCCATCTGGCCTGGCAGGATGTTCACAATACTTATCTCCCATCTGGCCTGGCAGGATGTTCACAATGCTTATCTCCCATCTGACCTGGCAGGATGTTCACAATACATATCTCCCATCTGGCCTGGCAGAATGTTCACAATACTTATCTCCTATCTGACCTGGCAGGATGTTCACAATACTTATCTCCCATCTGACCTGGCAGGATGTTCACAATACTTATCTCCCATCTGGCCTGGCAGGATGTTCACAATACATATCTCCTATCTGACCTGGCAGGATGTTCACAATACTTATCTCCCATCTGGCCTGGCAGGATGTTCACAATACTTATCTCCCATCTGACCTGGCAGGCTGTTCACAATACATATCTCCTATCTGGCCTGGCAGGATGTTCACAATACTTACCTCCCATCTGGTATGGCAAGATGTTCACAATACTTATCTCCTATCTGACCTGGCAGGATGTTCACAATACTTACCTCCCATCTGACCTGGCAGGCTGTTCACAATACATATCTCCTATCTGGCCTGGCAGGATGTTCACAATACTTACCTCCCATCTGGTATGGCAAGATGTTCACAATACTTATCTCCTATCTGACCTGGCAGGATGTTCACAATACTTACCTCCCATCTGACCTGGCAGGATGTTCACAATATTTACCTCCTATCTGGCCTGGCAGGATGTTCACAATACTTATCTCCTATCTGGCCTGGCAGGATGTTCACAATATTTACCTCCTATCTGGCCTGGCAGAATGTTCACAATACTTATCTCCTATCTGACCTGGCAGGATGTTCACAATATTTACCTCCTATCTGGCCTGGCAGGATGTTCACAATATTTACCTCCTATCTGACCTGGCAGGATGTTCACAATACTTATCTCCTATCTGGCCTGGCAGGATGTTCACAATATTTACCTCCTATCTGGCCTGGCAGAATGTTCACAATACTTATCTCCCATCTGACCTGGCAGGATGTTCACAATACTTATCTCCCATCTGACCTGGCAGGATGTTCACAATATTTATCTCCTATCTGGCCTGGCAGGATGTTCACAATACTTACCTCCCATTTGGCCTGGCAGGATGTTCACAAATCTTGTGATGTCCGTATAAGACAAGACTGGAAATTTAATGTTGTTGATATTTCTTATGTTATTATTAAACCTATGTTGATATCTCTCATGTTGTCGTTTTTCCATTTTTTTTTTTTTTTTAGGTTTTTCACATGGAAATCGAAATTCTAAAGAAGGGGAAAATGAAACACCAATGTTGCCCCAGCAAAAAGCAGAGACAATTGAAGTACCTGAATGATCAGAGACAAATAAAGCGCCTAAACAGTCAGAAACTAAAGAAACACCTAATATTTCAGAGAGAAATAATGCAGTTTAACAATCGTAGACAAACGAAGCAAATTAACAATCAGAGATATATGAACCACTTAAGCAATCAAGAACAAATGAAGCATCTATACAACTGGAGACAACTGAAGCACTTAAACAATAAGAGACAAATAAAGCACCTAAAGAAGCAGAGACAAATGAACCGGAAATATTCATTAAGTCTTCTTAATTGTTTTAGGGACAGTTTACATAGTATTCATTAATTGCCAATTATTCATTAATTGCCAGAAGATTTTTTTCATTTCAAGAACAACTTTTGCACACAGGTGATGATAATATTTTTATTGTATTTATCTTTTTGATACAAAGTAAAATATAATAGTGCTTAAAATCATTATGAATATACATTTTAATTATAAGCATAATCATATAAAGTGAATACCTACTAGTTTTGGACGCTTAAATACAATACCATAATTATACACCTATATGTTATATAAAGGGTCGGTTGTCCTATATGACAGTTTTAGAAAGGGGCAATCAGGGGCAATGAGGTACCTTGGTGAAATGGAAATTGTCTCCCTTGTTAGTTAATATCCAAGGTATTCCAAACAATAGGTAGGTCCTTTTAGTCGGAATTTTTTGACTCTATCTCCTGTTCATTTGTAGATATTGCAATTACAAACAGTGAACAGTCTTATTTTTGCATTAATATAAGCTTAATCGATTTACATATTTATAGAGTTATCTAAAAAAGAAAATGTAAGTGTTTGTTGATGATGGTTAACCTGTGTATCACAAGAAAGGCAGAAAAGTCAACATATACTCCAAAGAGCACATGCATAAAAACCGAGTAAAACAAATGAAAGGACCTACTTACACATTGAAATTTACATTTACATTTTGAAATTATTCAGAGGAGACTATTTATTAATGTCTCTTATCGTTTTTATGTCAGTATTTAGACATGTTGGTAGGCAGCATTGCATGAGCAGGCTTATCTTGATCAACATTTTTTTTCATATGCTGTGATCATGGTATGCTTAGTAAGTACAGATAAAATGATGTATCAAAGCAAATTGTGATAGGATGCTGTTTTATTTATTTATTATTGGTTGCCTGTTATTTGTTAAAAGGTGGGATCCAACAGTTTGCCTACATTTTTTATATGTAACAATATCTGTAAATAAGAACAATAGGAATTCCTGCTAAAAATAGACATTGACATCACAGCGAATGACGTGGATGAACTTAAACAATAGTGGTCACATGGTTTTCTTGGTTTAAAAATTGCTAACTATGCAGCGTGGCTCAAATAGGAAAAACATGTTTGTAATGTCAATTGTGACATTACGGTTAACTGTTCTATCAGGTGTAGGACACCAATAAACATCATTTTACGAGATCTGTTCAGATAACAATGGTTTACTAAGATGTATAATGAAAGTATTTTTGGTCCAAACTGTCAGATTCCACCTTTAAGATATAGTATTAAGTTTTTAAGTTTTAATCTTTGTTAAAATATTTGGCATTTTTGTCACAGATATAACTATATTTTATTTACTTAAGGTTTTTATTCATTTGAGAAATTTTAAACATTTTAAAAACTGGACTAGGTTTTACGAACCAATCTCCTTTAAATTTCAAAATGCTTGTTAGAGATTTTACATTTTGATGGAGATATTTAAGACAACCTGTCTCTATAACTAACTGTATTTATCTTTTAATGCTCTTTTGAATATTTTTTTTTATACTTTTGAGTGATTTTCTGTCTGATAAAGTATCTTTACTAATAAATTAGTAAATTAAATGTTAAGCAGTCCTTTACACTGAATGAATTATCTGGGATCCTGATTCCAGAGATGTTGCGGTTATGCCTGCCTAACATGATTGGGTTAAGTTTAAAGGTATTGCCTTTTAAGCTCACCTGAGCTTATTCTCAGGGTGAGCTATTATGATAGAGTCTGACATCCAGCTTCTGAAGTCTCACGTCAATCAACATTCTTTAAATGACATCTCATTGAAAACCACAAGCCTAAATTCAATCAATCTTCCTCATAAGCTAAAGCAGTTAGAGGAAATGTAAAACCTGGCCGCCTGTTGCGTGGCCATTTTCCATATTTAGACATGTGATCTTTCCTTGGTCCAAAAGAGGGAGACTTAGGTTTCCAGAGAGGGAAATTGGGGTGCAAGTGAGGGAGATATCCATAAATGCGCGTTAAATTGACTATGTGGCTTATTTCTATTTGTTAAACAGTATTTTTTGTCTTTTTTGTCAATAATCATAGTAAGTTCAGTGATTTTTTTTTTGTGCTATATGGGAAAACTTAGAAAAATCTTCTTGTCTGAAACTACAAAAGCTTGATTCCTTGATTTGCCCTGTATCAAGATTGTTCAAGGAGTTTGGATCCATCCAAAAACATGGCCACCTGGGGCATGGCTATTTGCCATATATGGCTATATAGGAACATTTTTAAAATCTTCCTGTCAAAAACTACTTAAAGCTCTTGATATTTGGTGTACCGGTACATGTTCCTTAAATGGCCCTGTATCAGGATTTTTCTTATTATCTGTTTAAACATTGCTGATAATGGTTTGGATCTTAATGCCTAGGGCACTCAGGTGAGCGATAAAGGGTCATCATGACACTCTTATTTGCTGCCTTGAGGTAAGAAATGATATCAACTTCTCATTTACATCTTCAAAAAAAAGCTTACAAGCACATGAAGGCAATACCATATGGAAGACTTCTGATTAGATAGAAAACAGTGGCGGGTCCATACCAGTTCACATTTAATCATTTAATAATTCAGTTTTTGCCATGTGCACAACCACTGCTAATCATTGACATATGGACCAGTGTGGACCCAATCATATTCCGAAAGGCCAGAATTTTGTGCACTTTCCCTATCAGCACTTGTGAATATAAGAGGTCAGTCTCAGCACTATTTTGTCTATAACATACACAAGATGCACACTGTCATAGGACAGAATCATTGGTCTTGCAATGATGTATGTGCATCATGACAACTGCCTTGATGTTGACAAAATAGTGACGAGATACTTGCAGCTACATCCAAGATGGTTGAACTTGTATATATTCTAAATGTTTTTTTTGTGAGTTTCTCTATTAAACACTATTGGGTGAGTACTGCAGTTATGATTGCTGATTGGAGTAAATGGGGTGTTAATGAAATAATCAAATGCTTAACATTTGCTATTAGTATATATTGTGCTGCTTTTAATGTGGTTGTGTGTATATGACCTTCATGTATTATGCTACATTTTGAAAAAAGTTTCCTTCTGTACCTGTGACTATGTACTTTATAAAGATATACATTATTATGTTAACATATACAATATTTTGCTAAGGTTTGCTTTACACTTTCATTAATTTATAGATATATATGTATCATGTTCATGAGTTTTCGCAATAGTTTTTATTTTACTATGTTTTACCAATTATGACAAAGATATACAACAATTGCTCAAATCATGAAGCATGAGTTTTATCTGTTTGTTTAAGTGCCACTGAAGTTTTGACATCTAAGCTTTTGTATGCTTATTATACCTGGTCACTCTTGTGGTAACTGAGAACTAATTATATTTTTTAAAGTGTAAGTTATTCATAAATTCATGAAAAGTTACTTAAAGGTGCAATCGGAACTTCTCGGGTAATTCCGTCCTCGGGACACACATCCCTCGTAATGTCTGGTGCAATGATACTTACTGAAATCACGATCGTTTTGTTCGCCGGAAGTCGGAAGAAGAATATGCCCAAAATGTAGTTCGCACAAAACATAAACAATGCCATCGTTTGACAGCTGCGTTTCTGCTGCGCTGGGTAAATCAAAATTTGGATGATTTAAATTCGGAGCCGCCACAAATTGAAGTTTTACAGGCTTCATACTGTAGTGAACTGTCACCCGAGCTGCCATCTTTGTTTTGACGTCTGTCTCAAAAAAGTAGTCCCATTTAGGGAAATGGCCAAGGTTATCCGACTACCGACATACATCCGAGAGATGATTCGTGAATTATCCGAGGTGTTCTGATTATTAAAGGTGGTATCCGTCAGTATGACTATATCTAATAATCAGTATTTTGTGTGATCTGGTCATGTAACAATAGTTTATTGAGATGTATCATGAAAATGTTTTTGGTCCAAACTGTCTTATACCACCTTTAAAATACCAAATACACAGGATGGATAGAAATAGATCGTCGTGGTGAGAAAATGAAATACAGATGTAATACAATTACATATCTTCTTAGCTGTCTCCTCTTGCCAATGCAATATGTTCCATAGGAGGCCTTGAACTTCACAATAGTCCTCTAACCTAGGCTGTTATTTGAGAAGGTGACATGTATTTGATTTCATTTACATATACTGTATAGAGGTTTATTTCCGCGGGGTTTTTATTCCTGCGTTTTCCGCGACCAGAATGAAATCCGCAGATTTTTTTTTTCTTTTTCTTTGAAAATCCAGTAACGTAAGGTCCTAGGCATAGTTTTCATGTGCACTGGAAACCAACCTCAATATAAATAACCATTATAACGTTGGTCTTATTACTTACTGTCTTATGTAAAATTACATTTTATGAATATTCTTATTACAACTTAATTTGGTAAATAAAAAACTACAGAGACATTTCAACGCTGTGTACTTTATTCAGCTCGAAAAAGATCCGATGGCTATATCAAACTCGACATGAAGTAAGCATTTTGAGTTTTTTCGCACGGGTGAAAATGTGTTGGTCTTCAGACTTCAACGATGAGTATTTTGTAGGTTCATTCTTTTTCAAAAATCCGCGGAAATTAAACCCGCGGAAATTCCATTTTTGACAAAAAACGCGGAAAATAAACCTCGCAAAAATAACCCTCTGCACGGTATAAAAACTACCGGGTTCTAATAGATAGGTTATGTTAAAATTTGATATACTAAAATTGCTATCTAAAATTTGAGTTAAATGTGGTATCCGACAGTTTGGACCAAAATTCCTTTGCTGAAATAACAACAAAAAAGTCCTTGTTACATGAAAAAGGTCCTGCAAAATGCAACTCATTGCTGTCCGAGATCTCTGTGATCAGTCAAGCATAAATCAACATTCCAAACAGGTATTTTCTATCTGAGCCACGCGGCAGAGATCGCTATTTTTAGGGACCACTATCGAGATTTTTATACACCTGGAAAGAATACACATTTAAAGTTGTTGTTCGTTTTCGCTACTAGTTCTGTCTAACATTTCAGTTAGAGTTCAAAATCATATTTATTAAGACAAAAGTTTGAGTTTGTACAAAAATAATGCCCAAATTCCTGAAAGCAGTGGTTTGATATTGTTATATGTATTAGATATAGGCAAACTGTTGGATACTTCCTTTAAGAGGTAGGCAGTTTCTGAGTCTATCTTGCCAAAAAGTAAAATTGGTCTTCCTTCTTACTCATAGTTATTTATCGAAATTCCATACACATGAATCAATTGATTAAAGACCATTAGATATCATTCCAGTAAAGAAAATCAGGAATCATTTTTTATTATCATCTATATTAAAGCAAATTACATTAGACAATGGTTGCCCTAGTGTATTTTCAACGATGTATGTTTGTTTTATCCGAAGACTCTATGTACTTTTCAACATTTAGTTATAAATGGATGGATTTTCTTCTCAAGTTTAAAATGTAGATCCGAAAAAAGGAGTAAAAATCTTACTTTAGTGTTAAATGCCATCGTAAATTTAGATGTAGAATGGTTTGGTAGTGTTTAATAATTTTTTAAGGAAGTAAAACCTTTTTTTCAGTGAATAATTTTCTGAAAAAAATGTATATACAAGTTGAATATTTGAGCTGAATTAAGCTAACCCCCCCCCCTCTCCCCCCCCCCCCCCCCCCCCCCCCGCAAAAAAATAGTTTTTGCATCACTGTTTACCTTATTTCCAGTTTTCTATTTAATACTCTCATTAAATATAAAATAACCAGTCACTTACGCTACTATTAACATTGTGATATATTTCTGTGTTATCATACTTTATTAACATCTTTTTTTTACTTTTAGAGATAAAATAGAGTTTGTGATGTACATCTGTGATGCTTGTGTTATATTGCATTGTTTTGTTAAAAACATTACATTTATAATTGTTAATTGTTACTCAACATAAAATGTGCAAGGTAGTTTTATTTTTAGAATCTAATCTTTTTGCACTTCTATGTTTTATTTGTAGATGTTATTTTTTACGAACTATCTAGATAAATTAATAAAAATTGCAATCTCTGCCAGTCAAGAAAAAAAAAACACTACTATAATACAATTATAATCAACCCAATTGAGAGCATGAAACAAAATTGTCTGATTCTGTAGGTTGTGTATGTAATTAAATAATCAGATCTCTTTAACTTAGCCATAGTTGTTATTTTTATACTAACCAGAATATGAGTTGTTATTACATTAACCAGAATAAAATTTATTATATACTTATGAATGTTTATCTTTAGAATTAGTTTGTATTTTCTTGTTGAATGCATACAGTTGTATTCCACTTTCCGTATTTGATAAAACACCTTGTTTTTTACTTGTTGCTTGTGTAAACTGAAAGTGCAAAATATAACAAATCGGTAATTTCCAGTTATTTTCAGTTGTTTTCCTGTTAAGAAGTGTTGAGTGTTGTTACTTTTAAATATGACCAATACTTGTTTGTTGGTGGTATTATTCTTCAAACTTACGAAACATAGTGTGTAAACAGATTTAACGCAATATATGCCAGATTTCTGCGAGATGTGTAATGGAAAAAACTTACCTCGGTAAGGTAATCCGCGGTAAAAATAGTTCCAACTGAAATATGTATTTATGGTCGAAAAAAAGTGTTCAGTGTTTATTAAAGGTATATAATAAAAGGAATACTACGTCAGCGTGCAATCCGCCGAGCCGGATTGTTCTCGGTGGCTGTGCAATACCCGGATTGTGCTTCTCGCGCAATTCGGGTATTACACAGCCAACTCAAACAATCCGGCTCAGTGGATCGCACGCTGACAGAATTCTCCGGCTGCCGCTACTGTAGTCCACCTGTTTGCCGTGGGTGGCGACCCTACGTCTTCCTAGTGACTAGATCCTCATGGTTGAGGTTAGTGGTGACCCAGAGTGCCAAACTTTTAATCCAAACTTCATGGATCGCAAACGCAAATGTTTTGAACCGATTCCTACTTTATACCAAGAAGACTGATACAGACAATACATCAACTTACAAAAGTTTCCCACATTTCCTTGTTATACAATCTCTTGAAAAGACTCCATTAACAAAAGTCTCACCGTTTGTAATTGAAAAATCAATCAAAGGTCTCATTGGAACAGTAGAACATGTACGAAAAATAAAAGATGACTATTTACTTATTGAAACAAACAGAAAACCTATTTCGACAAAAAAAAATAATGTTAACCGAATTCTGCTCACTCACAGTACGTGCATTAACTCACAACTCACTAAATTACTGTAAAGGCGCCATTCATTGCTCCGACCTCTCCGGACTGTCGGAGCTCACATCACAAGGTGTAAGCGCTGTCCGGAGGATTTCCGTCTCCAAGGAAGGAAGCAGAATCCCCACAAACACATTAGTTTTAACATGCAGCAACCCAGAACTTCCATCAACAATCAAAATCGGTTATCTTATTGTCAAAATTCATCTCTACATTACAAATCCATTACTTTGCTTTCATTGTCAGAAATTTGGTCACCATGAGTCTAATTGTACAAATAATATCATCTGCGGACGATGCAGTGAACCCACCCACGCCTCAAACTTTGAGTGCAAAGCTGATCCGAAGTGTCCAAATTTTTCTGTACCTCACGAAAGTAATTCCAGAGATTGTCCAACTTGGAAATTCGAGAAAGAGGTGCTTAAAATAAAATATATCGTCAACATCTCATTTCCGGAAGCACGTAAATTAGCACAAGAGAAACTGACATATTACGTTGCAATTACAAAATCAAACACTTCGGTTTGGCAGAACAATTCGACTCAATATGGAACAATCTCTGGTGACCAAGTCTCGAACAAAGTTTGAAAGTAACATAACTACAAAAACTACCCCACCCAAACCATCTTCGTCTACACAATCGACAAAACCCTTCTCTACCACCGGTACAGAAGGCCACGGGTTCAATCCCGGGCCGCGACATACCAAAGTCGTTAAAAATGGTAGTGGTATAGCTCCCTTGCTAACGCTCAAGCAAATTTTAGGGTAGTTCGGCGACTGGTTGGCACAGTGTCAGGATAATGTGACTGTGCGTGGTATCATGCCAGGTGTTCACGGCATACTATACCCAGTGAAGGCAGCACTATATCTGCTCCATGTGGACACTGTCTCCAGATAACTGAAATACTGTGTTTGTTTGTGTGTTTGTTTGTTTGTTGTTGTTTTTTTTTGTTTTTTTTTTGGGGGGGGGGGGGGGCGATAAACCCAACAAACAAACAAACAACAATAATAAACTCATCAAACAAAAATATAGACTTACATAAATATAGTAAAAATCTTGGAATGATACAATTTAAAAAATGTCAAAACTGTTTTACAAAGAGCATAACTGCAGAAAAGATAAAAAAAAAACATTCCATAATAAATTTTAAAAATATTTAATAGATACAACATAACCATTCTTTCAGAACATGTATAACAATCATAACCTGTAAGTTTCACGTCTTTAGACTATAATGATAAAACATAAAACTGACACATGTTTTGCTTCTCGTGTTTGAAGTTGAGTAAAGATTTGACTGTTTGAGACAAATAATGTCGTACTGGGTATGCAGGATGAGCATAATTTTTAGCTTACAAAGAACAGAAGAATTTTATGTAAAATGATATTTTATTATAGAGACAATTATCAACAATATTTTAACCAACAAATGGAGACATTGTAAAATGATTATATGCGTTCATGATAACCAATATTTATGCCCTTTAAATGATGTAGAAAAGTTAATTTCATTTGCAAATTGCACAAAATTGACAGGTTGTGGAGGTTTTCATATGTTTTAAGTTAGGAAGCTCGTGACCGAGTGATAGAGTTGCGGATATGTATCTCTTCTGACTGCTCGCCTCCTTCACCGCGTGGGTTCGAGTCCCGTTGCGAAAGGCTTAATGCGGGTAGGTCTTCCTGCTGACCCGCGGTGCGCCGTGGTTCTATCCAGACATCTGGGGTCAAAGAAGCCGGACGTCGCTATAATGACCATTATATTATAGTGTCGCTGTGATCTTTTTGTAAAAACAAAACAGTCCTGTCTTTAAATAACTTATTTAATAATTATATAAATATTTATAAGATATAATGAATTATTTTTAGTATCTCAAGTAAATAGAATGAGCGCATCTGATTTTTTTAATAAAAGTTCAAATTGAGATATCTGTTTAAACACAACAATAAGCAGCGCTTCCACAAAGTATATTTTACGCGATTTATCATTAAAATTAACTTAACTAGTGCCTTAAACAAAAAAGCAAGGCTGCGAAGAATTAAAAAAAAAAGGAAATCTTCAAATATGGGTTACGTGTACAGTACACTATTCCTGAATCTCCTTTAAGGTGAACACATACGGTTTCATTATAAGCTAATCACGTGACATTATATTGGGCCGAAGATCGGTGAGCTCAGTGTAATTAAATCTGATTTATTTAAATCTGTATTATTAGTCGGAGTACCACCTGGCTAATCAGGTGGTTCCGAATGTTCTCAGTCACGAGCCAATAGTATGCCGTGGTTATACATGTTTCATTGCTTACATCGGAATACTCGGTTTCTTTTGTTAAACAATATTTCGCCAAACAACTGCGAATTCCTATTAATGTCAGCTACCTTTTTTATAATTGCAACCTACACGTTGTTGCGAGCTACAATGTTGAAAAAACCCGGAATAGGCCTACTGAGTTGTTTTTTCTCTGAAAAAGGTCTCACAGAACAGCTGCGATTTCCAGTTTTTGCCAGAGACAGTAACGTCCCTATAAAAATCCATGCCATAAGAGGGCGCCGATCTCAAGAGCGGCGCCAATGACCTTTTCTTACCTTATAATTCAGTTGGTTAAAAAATAATTACTATAAAACGACATTTTGACCAGCATATCTGTCGTTTTATCTTTCACAAAAACCCAGTGGTCTACCACTAATCAAACAAAACATGAATCGTCTTAGAAACATGACCCTTTAGCGTGTACTAAATGCTGGGATTTGTGACATAATTTAATAAAATAATTTAAAGGTGCTTTCCGACAGTATGTACCAAAAATATTTTCATTAAATATCTCAGTAAACTACTGTTACCAGAAGAGATCTCGAAAAATGCTGTTTATTGATGTCCTACATCTGTCTGAAAAGTGTGCCATAACGCCACAATGGTCATTACAAACATGTATTTCCTATCTGAGCCGCGCTGCACAGTTAGCTACTTTTAAACTAAGACAACCACGTGACCACTTATGTTTTAGCTAAACCACGTCATCCGCTGTGACGTCGATGTCTATTTTTAGAAGAAATTCCAATAGTTTTTATTTATTGATTTGAAAAGAATGAAAATTTAAGGTGTTGATGAACGAGTTTCACTGACCTAAAATTGAAATACTGTTTAAACTCGTCAATTGTTAGACTAAAGTATGATGTTTTTTTTTCTACAGAAATTATGCGCAAATACCCCAAACAGAGGTCAGATATTGTTACATGTATTAGATATACGCAAAGTGTCGGATACCATCTTTAAAGGGTGAACGTGACTAGTGTAGAGCGTCAATAAAGTTGCATGACCAATAAATGTGAACGATGTATAATGACAATCGTGTTAAGGTTGTCCCTTTCAAAACCTCGTTTCTTCACAATCCTACCTTTATAGATACATGTATTTAAGAAAACTTCAGACAACTGATGTTTCTATATGAAATAAAAAAAATATTAAAAAAAACACAGAGGAAATATATTGGGTTTCACTGGATGTTTATTTAAAGTTGTGTTCTGACAAAGGAGCGGCCTTCGACAAGGCGGGGAGTGGTTTGTTGAAGCCCTGGCGCCCGAGCAGGAAATAAGTCTGAATGGTCCCTTTACCCTGAAATAGACAAGTACGTGTACTCATACTTTTCATATAGATGCTGGTAGCGCTATCAGTACTGCGCCGGTCCAAGTAGGTTTCAGGTACAAACTCGGGCTGCTACCTGTCGAAGCTGTTAAAATGGTAGTAACACCTGTGTAAAGGTCCCTCGCTAACGCTGAGAAATATATAAGGGTAGTTCCACTGGAATCTCGAAATCTGTTTAATCTAAGCTTGAGTGTCTGTCTGTCTGTCTGTCCGTCCGTCTGTTTGTCCGTCTCTCTGTCTACATTCGATTTTTAGCGAGATGGTCTAAAAAGTAACGTTTGCCAAGTTCAACACATCTTGCTTAAACGAGCGAGAAAAAAATACCCATAAATAAATTAATGTTTTTAGTTTCCAGTCTAGATGCTTAGAAATTACACAAGTTATAACATAATTATAATCTACCGTAAAGAGAAGTCGTGAAACGCTTCTTTCGTTCATGGCTGTGTTAGAATAAGAAATAAGCTGTTTAAGTCATCCACTTCTTTGATTTCTCATGACCATTTATATCTATATTAGCGTAACGTAGTACAAAGTTGGCCGGACGAAATCTCTTTCGGTCACTTTGAAATAGGTGGCCAGATTCCCCCACTACCACCTCCCATGACTTTTCCAGGCGAAAAGAAAGAAACCCCACCCACGAAACAAAGGTTTCTCGCAAACTTGGACTTGCAAATAAAACTAGATTTTTTTAAGGGTGGTTCGTGGGGTGGGTTGTCAGTCTCGTAAAACGGGGGTGGGGGATGCTTTCCGCCTTGGAAAAATCACAGAGGAGATTCTGTCCACCTATGCCAAAATGTGCTGAAGGGATTTCGTCCAGGGGTGGGGGCGTGGATTTGGTCCAGCCCCGCAGAGATCACAAGACTACAGGACAACCTACCTTCATCTCAACATATCCGCGACACTCGAAGTAAAATCCGTCTAACTCTTCTAGAAGATTCTTACATTCTGGACTAACGTGAATTCGTAATGCTGAAGGAAAAGTCATACTAATGAAATTATTAATGCAGAAAACCAAAGGGCATCCAATTTATGTTCAAACAATAGAATATGTTATTTGATGCGGAAAAGAGACGGATATACGATGGTACTTTGAAAATAAAATGTTCGAAAACCTGGCCTTCAAATGTACGCTGCGGCATTTGTACTGTATTCTGTTGTCTAAAACATTTTATTCAATAATGTAACAAAGCTTTTAAAAGGTTAATTTAAGGATTATTAAACGAACAACAATCTCAAACCGCCGTACTGTTGAGAATAAACCTGCTCAATCCACGTCGATTTTAAAATTAAAATAAACTTCGGTACCTTATATGCGTGGTACAAAGTGGAAATAGTACGAAGTCTGTAACCATAATAACCACCTCTACGATATGCACTTATCTAGAGACCGCCTAGTACTAGTAGTTATGCATGATCAGACAACTACAACAACAGCCCATCGACGCATTTCTAACGCATTCCATAAAGAACGCCGAGCGAGAGCAAATAGTAGGTACTTCAACAAAAACCTTTGTGGCTTATATTAAAAAAAAGAGAATAAATTAAAATGAAAAATTGGCTAACTTGACCAAGGCTTTTTAAAAATATTATCGACACAATAACCCTAACAAAAATATATTACGTACATATAATATTCACCGAACTTACCCAGTCCACTGGATTCCATCCGAGAAGCATAGTTGACCGTATCCCCAAACAAACAATATCGCGGCATCTTGAGTCCGACAACACCGGCACACACCGAGCCTACAATAACAAAACAAAAAGAGAAAATTGAGGCAAGGCATCAAAGACGACGCAAAAGTAAGTATTGTACCTGTAAGAGAAATATGGCAAAAATAAAAAGAAACACGCAATAAAATATTAAAAAAATAATTGAAATAAAATATATTTGACTATCATTATCTTAAGACAGTTTTATTGTGACAATCACGACAGTTATTGATGTGACACTGGATTTTTAAGACATTTTTGTAGATTATTGCTTGATAATGAACCGTATTTCTGATTACCGCTTAGATCCTATCGTTAAACATCCTGGTCACATGATGTTGCAGTGGCAATCAGCAAACGTGATCACAGTAGACTCCGCAATTCAGCTCGTCGTCAATAAAGCAAGGTCTTGTTAGACCCCAACACATAAATAACAAAATATTTTTCACCGATATGCGGCGTTAGTGTGTCATTAAATGACACAATTGGTCTTTTCTTCAAGAAAATGAGCTTATATTAAACCGATAACTGACGAGAACAGATTATAAATTTTTAACAAAGATCGTTTACTCTATTTGCGCCTCTCAATTTGGAACTTTTGACTTAATAAAAACTAACAGGATCAAATGACCACTTTTCTGCATTATACACAACAAAACTACAGGTTATTTATTTTTGAATTGTTTATGACTTTAGTAACCGCCCGTTTAAAAATGTTACGTTTAATAGGAGCAGTACGGTATGTGGTGCTGCTCGGAATTTCTACATATGCCAGTCTGAGATTCATTTGGATTGACGTTTCGTCAACATTGTTAAGAAGGTCAAAAGCGAGGTAAGACAGATATGTCGAAAGCAATCTAACCAAATTAGGCATTTATGAAGCATAAAGTTAAAATTACAAGACTCACGGTGAGACACTGTAATCAGCAAAGGGGAATACAACTGTTGTGATCTTAAACATGCCTTTCGGCACACGAGCTGACTGTGGAGCTTAAATCCAAATTAAAGGCACCTCAAACCTTCTTTGAATTTACTTGTAAGTAATATAAACAATTTTCTTTCTTGACAAGTTTTTACTGATCATGTGAGTAATATAAACTAAATTCTTTCTTCACATGCTTTTATTGATCTTTGTGTAGAAGATACCATAATGCATTTGCTGAAAGAAGAACTAAAGATGCTATGTGTTTTCCCAAATACTTAACTGACTGTTTGAATCGCAAGTTTGTTTATTATATTATGGAAATAACTGCGTTAAAACTTATCTATAATGCATATGAAACATGTATAGAGTATAATTAATGTATTAAAATAAATTAGTTTTCCAAATTTGATAAGGCTAAAAGTACATTTCTACGCGTGCGACAAGCTACCGCATTGTGGTACATAACGAGCGCAAATATTTTCGAAAAAACTAAATACAATAATTACATATCCAGGTATGTGATTTAAATGTGTCTTCTGATTTCTTACCCTTCAAACTTTGCCTGGTACGGACTAGCTTCTGTGCCTTTTATGTTCGACAGCTTGTAAATGCAGCAATACTAACAAAACATGAAGATACACAGGGTATCCAAAAACACAATTTCTAACTGCCAATCCAGGTATTACTTGATCACCCCTGGGAATTTCATGACCGAGCGATTACTGTCGCTGATTTATTACCCCCGGCCCTTAACCGCGTGGGCTCAAGTCCCGGTTGGGATGAAGCAAAAATATATTTACTTTTAAGAAATTACACTTCTGTTCGTCGCCAATATGGCTATAAGTTTACAGATACACTCTGTTCGTCGCCAATATGGCTATAAGTTTGCAGATACACTCTGTTCGTCGCCAATATGGCTATAAGTTTGCAGATACACTCTGTTCGTCGCCAATATGGCTATAAGTTTGCAGATACACTCTGTTCGTCGCCAATATGGCTATAAGTTTGCAGATACACTCTGTTCGTCGCCAAAATTATTATAAGAATGAGCATTGCAACATATACCAACAATTGAATAGGCTCACGACAGAGGTATTCACATGTTAAGGTAAATAAGAAAAGGTCCTATCAAAATTTTCGCAGATATTAAAATTGTATCTACCTGTAGACAAAGGCAAACAAGGTAAATGAAATGTGACAAAAAACAACAACAAACAAACAGAGACGAGACATAACACACAAAAAGAAAAACCATCAGTTACCGCCTTGGAACGGTCAGTCGGCAAAAGGGCCAACTGGGGTGCTTAAACCTGGTTTGTGGAGCGCTCCAACCTCGCACTTCCTGAAGGTTTTTCTATCAAACAAACAGTGTAAATAAAAATATCCCGTCAAAGTGAAACAACTAAAATTAAGCACCTGCATCGGGAGTTAAAACAGATATGAACATATGTACATACATAATAACTAGTAATAAAACAACATATGTACAGTATGTACAATAGATAAAAGCCTCGGCAACCCAAAAATACCAAATGAGAGAGTAGTTTCAAATAAAATAAAGCAGAACAAGCGCTGATTTATTATAAAAACAATATCATGACGTCATAAATGCCATGACGTCATATGCCAAAAGTGTTAAAAGTGAAATGTAAAAAAATACGGAATAAATAATAGAATTTTAGAAAATCAACAAAATAAAACGTAGTATTGTTTAGAGTTAATACGTTTAAAAACATAAGCCAAACGTAAAAGTAAGAACAAATCTGTGATGAATCATTTAACAAAAACAGCAAACCCGACAGTTACCGCCTTGGAACGGTCAGTCGGCAATATGGACCGAATGGGGTGCTTAGCCGGTTTTACAGAGCTCTAACCGCGCACTTCCTGATGGGTCATACAAATGAAAGCAATGAAATAACCCGATCTATTTGAATAAATAATGTCCAAGCGCTGACGTTTTCTTTGACAAGTTATGACGACAGAAGTGACGTCATTTTAAAATAATGCCCTCATAGTGTTATGAGAGAGATATTATTTCGATTAACATTTGAATTTTCTACTATCATCACAACAGTTTCGGAGCGATTCACAATTATCTAAAATACAATTATCTTACCACTATGAAGGCCTATGCGGACTTGCAATTGTTTATCGGGTTCATGTCGGATTTTAAAGGTGGTCATGGCGCTGAGTAGATTCAAGGCCATTGTGGCAATCTCACCGGCATGCTTGATCCCGTTTCGCACCGGAAGTCCGCTCACAACCATATACGCATCCCCGATTGTCTCCACCTAGTCAGATCGCAACACGCCAGTGAAACCAGTAATGTCAGTGATATTCGCTTTGTGTAAAATGTTTTGTCGCATGTGTCGGTCGATATTCTTGCTTGATGTCAAACATAGTTAACAAATTTACTTCGAGATTTTACTATCTCTGATTTTACAATATGGCTTTCAAAACTGATTTAGTCACTCTTTGCATATTTTGCTTTACTTCCATGGAAATATAATTATTTAAATTGAATAAATGTATGTTTCCAACGAACTTGTGTTTATTAACCTCACATATAATGCAAATTAATATTGTCATGTCGACACAAGAAGCAAGTCACATATTCTTTGGAACATGCTATGATTCATTTGAAAGAGGAATAAATTGTGGAATTTTGCAACAATTCACAAATATGAAAGTTATTTAAATTTCGGACGATTTGTATAATTAGCTGCATTGAAATATCAATAAACTTTGGAATATGCAAAACATGTAAATTTAAACGAAAAATAACGTATAATATAAAGAGTTTTTATAAATGCTTTTGAAATATAAACTTCATACGTTTTATGTAAATCATTTATAATTTGTACATTTTGAAAGACCGTCTCCAGATAACTGAAATACTGTTGGTGCGACGATAAACCCAATAAACAAACAAACAAACATTTTGAAAGATAACATTTGTCACGTGCTTGAACTTGAAAGATAAATCAACAAGCCGGCTGCTTACCTTGTAAACGTCGAAGTCCTCAACGATAGTATCGAAGCAGGTATACAAGTCATTTAGGAAGTTGACAATCTGTATAAAGGTAAAATTATACTACTGAAAACAAGCAAACAAACGATACGACACATGGAAACAAACCCAATGAAAGATTTCAACTGACGTGCAATCGATATGTTGTATTTGGGGTTTTACGGCACACCGACTCTAAACACGTCATACGGCGCCGAATACGATGAAGTTTAACTTAAAAATGGTATTATCAGATTAAAAATGCAAAAAAGTGAGCAGAAATATAAAAATATATGAGGTTAAATTAATATGAATTATAATTGAACACAGATTAGTACAATAAAAAGTTAAAATTTCAAAATGTTAGCATAATAAACTGTTGAAAAAAGTATATCTTATTAGGAATACCAATTTCGCCCAGGAAGCAAACAAAGTTTAGAATCGGACATTGTCTCAAACGGTTCGTACATATAATCGACATTAAAATATTAAGACCGAATAAGGCCTTTGTCAATACAATGCAGTAAAATATGCTTAACTGTCAGTGGTTCCTGGCCAGGAAACTTCTCTTTTTAAAAGATATGAATGAGTTATTTGACATGTTGTTTTACAGTGACTGGCATTGTGAAAAATTCCTTTGATATACAGATGACATTATATTGTCTAATTTTGAATCTATTTTTTGGTCTGAAATCATGCCTTGTTCGTGTCAGACTGAGGACGGAACTAGAATTTTACTCTAGGTATGCGTGATTTTTGTTCGAATTGGTATTTGAGCAGACGTATATTTAACGATCGCGCGGTATGACATTTGTATTTCAATATCGAACCTGTATTCAACATGTATATTAATAATATATATAAAGTTACAATTCGGCTGTTAGATCTAACTATAAATTTATATTTAATGTATTTTTCGCATGTTTCTAGAATTTTAGGGGTAGTGATCTTGCGCTAGGTCCGCTACAGTACATATCCACACGTGTATTAACACCTAAATAATAAACCAAAATAACAACACTAGCTATAGTGCACTGATGATAGCGATAACGGTTACTGAGCATTTATCATTTACCCAGATAAATGCTGCAAAGTTTTGCACTTCAGGGGCGGATCCAGAACAATTTGGTGATGTGGGGGTGGGTGAGCGGGGAGTGGGGGTATGATCAAGATCCATTAAACTTTATCGTAGTAAATACTAGATACATATATACACATTTAGTGACCCTAACTTCGACCTAAGCAGTCAAAAGACAACATTTACTTTAAAAGTTTAGTATTTTTTAAAGCTTATATGCATGTGTTTTCACAACTCTACTCTTTTACCTGGTTGGTGGAAGTGGGGATGCACCGCCCATACCCCATGGATCCATCCTGGTTGCAGTTAACATTGTTTCCTAATATAAACTATTCTAAATAATGTTACAGAGTAACATGCGTAAAATTCTACAATGATAATAAAGATTTATCAGTTTTTGGTGTAAAATATTCAAAATCCAAGGCATATATGTATACAGTAGTTGCTTTGACATCTACCTCCATAGGTGTGCTCCGTGAAGACAATGATGTAAACCCCACTATATCTGAGAAGTAGATTGTCACCGAGTCATAGGTTTCAGGTATGATGTTTTTTCCAACCTTCAGATCGTTGGCGATGGATCTGAAATGATTTTAAATGATATAGACAAGAGAGCACTGATGCGAAGCATCAAAGGTTACTGTAGAGATCCTGTTAAAATTGTTGCATTTTTGAATAAGAACGAACTGACCAAGACGCAGCTAAAACCGTGTTGTTATTGAAAGATTTAGGCGCCTAAAATGTTGTCAATTTTTCATGTCTTAAAATTATATGCTGTAACGAATTGTCTTTGGACGCATGGGAAACGGTCCGAATACAAACAACAGAATAGAGCATAGCATTTGACTTGTACACAGAACATCGTCGTAAAAATAAAATGCAATTTAAATTAAACAGATCATGCATTCACATATGGAATATTTCAATTTCAATTAACATGTAATTATGTACATAGCAACTATTGAAGGGTACTTGATCTCGGACTAGGGGATTTACACGTGTTTGTACTTTATTAGATTTTGGCCTCCAAAGACCAGCATCATTATTATAACGTCATCTTGTGTGTTCATCATAAGACAATCGCTAGGCATCGCTGCCAATGGCCATATTAGTGTTAGGGTGACATTTGCATCGCCAACTATCCAAATACTGTTGTATGACATGACGGTTCCTGCATGCCTGTGTTACTCACTTCGGAAGCATCCTACATAGAAGTTCCTCAGTTCTGTTCTGTTCTATCTCCAGCTGTTCTGTCCTCTCGGTCACCAACTCCTCCAGATGGTCCGCATACTTGGACATCATGTGGATCATCTGGTCAACCAAGTTTGTCGTCCTGCACACATAGGAGTGGCATTACATTGTATCAATTCTTTGATCTTAGCGTGCTACACTTTGTTAGTTGACCTAATTCTTAGTCAGGTGAAATTAATTTCATGAATAGGTAAAGTGATATTGCAATAAATAAAGCGACAAATTGTGTTGTTCCTGATAAGGTACCATAATACTGAAGTTGAATATGAAGAGAGTGAATACTTCCTTTGACCAACACTTAAGTAGATTTGATGTTAGTGTTAACCAAATAGGTTTAGAAAAAGTGTATTAAATGTAAGAAATCTATTAAGATATAAAGAAACGCATATGTTTTAATATTGTGTAAATCGAGACCCCAAAACTAACGAGGCACGTTTACGCCACCATTTCAGTCGTAACTCCTCGGGTAAATCCGTCCTCGGGACAATCATCCCTTTTTCGATTGTCCTCAGACGTATCTGACGCAATGATACTTAAAGAACCACTATTTTTTTATTCGCCGAAAGAAGCAGACGCCATAAAAAGTTCAAAAGCGATAGGTGTAGTGTATAGAGCTATTACATTCTATAAACTTTCATTTGTCAGTTTAACTGATCACATATCGTTAGATATACAATTGTTACTGCATTTACAGTAGTGTTAATTAAACATTTATTTTTGTTGTTTTGAAGACGTCATAGGCACTGACATGTTTTTTTCGCGGGGTTTTCCCGTCATACATCCGAGAGATTCGTGAATTATCCCAGGAGTTCCGATTGCCACATTTAGCACCACAGCGTCATTATAAGACATCTATTAAACAGCACCCTATACCTGCTAGTATCTAAAGACATTATGGTTTTATATATCGCAAACCACCTTTTTTCTACATATTAACTTTCATAATTCATAACTTGTATAATGATAATAAAGCAGCTTACGCTTTTCATATTAAAAATAATATGAACACTTATAATGGTAAAAATATAATATCAGCAAATTAAATTCATGAAATGTTTATTTGATATCATGTGTACCAAGATTTCATACACAGGTGTAAGATAGGTATTTTTGTAGCACTTGTGAGCAAGGCGTTTTATTCGAGTTCTTAAATAGAACACACAAAGAAAGAACAACATTTTAAGCATAAGTCGGGGATGACACCCTGCATCATGAAAAAAGCCAACAATACATACTTTCCGTCGTTAACTTTCTTGAGCGAGACCAATATCGTGGGAAAGTTTGGTCGAAATAAGGGCACTTCTTCCCAGCACATGCGCATTAGATCCCCGAGCACGTGCGAACATTCGACATCCGGGACTTTAGGCCGGAACGGAGGCGTCTGCTTCAATTTTACTTTCGTTAAAATATCTAAAACAAAATGACAAACTTTAGAATATTTAACGACGTATCTAGCAAGAATATAAATATATTGTTCATCAGCCTTTATTTTATAAAGTAAGCTCATTAGATAAATTTTAAATATCTTTATGAAAATCATAAGCCATTCTTAGATTCTTCAATCTGTTTTAAGTATATCAAAATGTCGAATAAAAATATATACCAAAATTACTTTAATACCTGCGTAATAACGAGTATCGCTTACGTTGTAGGCCTATTCCCGATATGTGTCCTAATTGAGACGTTTAACAGATTTGAATTACAAGGATATGCAAGTACGGTCATTAGGTGTCTTTGTATTCTCGTATGTACCTACTTTATGGTCTAGACCGATGGTCAAGACTAATAGTCTAGTCATATGAAAAAACCTTTTACAAAATACATGTATGTGAAAAGATACGTTATTATTTCCCTATTGCCCCCTATATGGTTACGGGTACCTTCTGGGTCCATATTCATATAACCGTAGGGTCCGGTCCGCAGTATGATTTCCTGTAGAAGGATCCCATAGGAGAAGACATCCCCCTTCTGGGAGCCCCTGGGTGGTCTGTCCTCTTCTCGCAACAACTCAGGGGCCGTCCAAAGTAGCTCTGAATTGACAACATTTTTAAAATTTCTTATGTTGTATTATCGGCATTGGCGGAGTTTGGTTCAAAACTAGGTGTCGACACTGCTTTTGGTAGAAAGGCGTGGGTCGTGGGACATGCCCATACGTTCTCGACAAAACGATGGACTTTGCAACAGTGAACGTGTATTTAAATGTGAACTATATATTTAACGAGATATTATAAGTGGATTTTATAGTACATAAGAAAGATAGGTGGCAATGTGCCGCCGTTAGTGCCCAAAACATATGCCGTGGACATTCAACTATAGTATACAAATATCATTATTTACATGCTTGTAAATAACATCAACACACGCTATTATCAAAATAGAAGGTCTAGACGTGTGCTTCCGCTGCAAAGAAAGCAAAACGTCACCGATATGCACTTTACTGGCGTCGCTGAAGCGCGGTGCACTTTATAAAATGCGTTTGAAATTTGGGAATGGGCTTTTGTTGTAGTTATCCCTCGTAAGTCCTCGGCCGTAGCCGGACAAGTCTACCGAGCTGTTGCGATTGATTTTTGTTGTTTACAAACTTGTACCATTTCAACTTTCCACGTAAATATGTAGCAAACATTTCATCTTCGAAACACGTGGGATAACCTGGTTTTATTCTCATCTATAAGCTGTGCTGTAGGGTTTTAAGATTGTTATTCGTTCAATATGTAGTAAATGAGTTTCATAAAGATAAGCTGCAGTAGTTTTTTTGTTTACATCTAGACAATATGCAATTCAAATCATGCAGCACTTCTGATCTTCATGTAAAGGTCAATTGTTCGTTCATATTTTTATCTCACTTATCGGATGTCTGGCGCGTTGTCGTTCGTCAGATAACCTTTTGACCCTTTTAAACATATATTAGACACCCTCTTATGCTGTGCAATAATGCCTTTCTTGTATTAAACTGGCTTATCAGAACACACTGGGTAGCCGTAACAATATGCCATTTATATATACTGTACTATACTGTCTTGTCAAAGCAGGATGTCTAGCCCTGTGTCTGCAGAGCAAAGCCTAGAAGAGAAGAATATGCAGTTGCACTTAGAGTTCTCACTGATTACAAGGAAGTTAATGTATACAAAGCAACACAATCAAGAGAAATGGTATATTGCAGTATTGTCTATGGGAGGTAAGCACTCACGGTAGTTTTCCCTGAGGTCTGAGGAGGAGTTACCCTTCTGGCCTTCTCTAAATAGAGGCATGCTGATATCGCCGACCTTGCACGACCAATATTGGTCCAGGAAAACATTGGATGACTTCAGCTTGCCGTGGCTCTTCACCGGGGAGGCGTGCAGATACTGCATACCCTAAATGGTAAAATAACAAACGTTGTAACATGTACTCTTTCCATGAGACAAAAATAACATAAAATAAAATGCGACATTTTTATGCAAATGTAAATAAATCTATAATAATAATGACGTCACTAAGAACTTGTTACGGTGTGCAACAAACGTATATAACGTTTTTTGGCGCCAAGATTAGTACAAATTGTGATAAACAGGTTCTTCGTATAATTTTAAAAGTAACTACTTAACATTAAATTACAACTTGTTAAATCATCTTACTTAACAACTGTGTACATTTTACGTATAGACTTAAACCTGTTCCTTTTCACCTGAAGTTCACTTTGTCAATCTTGAAAATTGGAAGTCTTCATTACAGGTTGTTTTATTCACATCCTTATTAACAGAAAATATTAACATATTGTGGTCAAATGGTTCAGTCGCCTACTTTGTTGCTTCTCTGACTATCTGACCGCGTTGCAAAAACAACAACAATAACAACAAATGTTGGGTGTTTCTTCACCTGGCCTTTGGTGCATTATTTGTGGTTTTCCGCCACCCAAAATTACCTTATACGTCTTGCTGCGATGTAAAATAAACATGTTGTAAGCGAGGATAAGGGAAAGCGGAACTCCTCGGGTAATTCCTTCCTCGGGACAATCATCCCTTGGATGTATCTGGTGCAATGTTACTTACAGAAATCACGATCGTTTTGTTCGCCAGAAGTCGGAAGAAGATGCTTAAAATGTAGTTCGCACAAAACATAAACAATGGCGTCGTTTGACAGCTATGTCTTTGCTGCGCTGGGTAAATTAAACTTGGATGATTGAAATTTAAAGCAGCAACAAAGTGAAGTTTTACAGGCATCGTACTATAGTGAACTGTCATCCGAGCTGCCATCTTTGTTTTGACGTCTGTCACATTTAGGGAAATGGCCGAGGTAATGCGACTACCTACGTACATCCGAGAGATGATTGGTGCATTATCCGAGGCGTTCCGATTGGGATAAGGGGTGGCGGAGAGGGCTTACTAATATATTTATTTCTACAATAGGTTATCACTACAAAAGTGATAACAAACATAAATTATTTAGTTAAATATAAAAAGTAAACTTTTCGCAGCAACAAATTATGATCATTATTAAAGGATGACCTCAGACAAATGTCATAGTAAAATCAAATCTGAACAGCATCTGCACTATTTGCTGCTCAGTCTCTGCAGATATCTGTTGTTACTACTGCATGAAATTTTAGCAATTAACAATTATTATGGATCATAATGAAATGTAGTAGGCTAAGAGAAATCTTATTCACAAAATTAGGAAAAAAAGATAAATATAGATGGAATAGCAATGCACGGTTTCTAAGTGACAATGATATAAAGCTAGAAGATTCAGTTATCGAAAATGTCCCTACCTTTGCAATATCTGTGGCGAATGACACTTTAAATATCTGGTCCAGTTTGATGCTCTCATTTTCTAGGACGTCTTGCAAGCTCCCCTTGGAGCAGTACATGGACAGCAGACAGATGTGGGTGGGGTCGGTACACGCGCCCTCTAGTGGGTTTATGTTCCGGTGACTTAAGTTCCGAATCTAAAGAGCAATGCTTCTTTATCAAAGGGATGCTTTATAAAGATATTTAAACACAAATATGCAGCAAAACATAATGCAATTTTGTTTAGGTTATTAAATCTTATGTTCTTATTGTGGAGGTACTTTAAGTAAAAGGCGCATCTGGAAAATATATCTGATTCTGTATGTATTGTCATCATTCTTGCGTAAAGCACACACAAAGTAAAATAAACTTTCTGTAAACTGGCGTTAGAGTATTGAAACGCATTATATAATCAAACTTGTTGCAGTTTATTTCCTTTTGTTTGTTTCTTTGTTAAATCGCACCAAAACAATTATGGCTATTTTAGCCAAGTCCAGGTAATTCTTGGCGGAGCAAATCCCCTGATCTATGTATATGTTAACCCACATGTGCACCACAGGTCAGCTTAAGGACCTTGTTGAGGGACCGAGGGGTCGATGAAAGACCGCTGTACTCGGTCAAAGGCCCTTTCTATGACGTACGATGCAACTAACCATAGGACCTGATTCCACCACATCTTTATTGATTAAGTGAAGTTAATAAACCTAATTTACCCTTGTGGATTAAATGGTAAATGAAGCAGACTATGCACGATCCAATGTCCAACATTTCCTTTCATTAACGGCACAAATTGACAATAATGCACCGGTAGCACGCGCGTATTGTTGATTGAAGTACATATGCCTTTGGCCTATCTTACTTATTTAACTTTCCGCACTTCCTTAGATTGTATTTTTTTCCATAACTAAAGCATCGGTAACATAACACCGGACAGCGCAAACCGACTATAAACCGATGGAATTCATATCGGTTTATTGTCCGTTTTTCCTCCGCTAAATACATTTTGAGCGGTGTCTCTCCAGCTAATCATTCAACAATTCACACCATCAATTTCTGGTTACCCATAAGACTTTCCTCAATTTTCGGTCACTCACTTAACAAGTTACAACATCATTTTCCGACCACTTATGCAACAAGTCACACCACCATTTCTGGTCACTTATTTAGTTTGCACTGTTTCCAACCACCTTTAAACAAGTCACTATCATTTTCTGGTTACTCTTTGAACAAGTAACCACCATTTCGGCCACGCATTCACAACTTACACCATTATTTTCCGGTCACTCAATCAACACGTTAAGAGCATCTTCGGCCACTCATTTAATTTCCGGTCACTCTCTTCACAACTCATACCATGATTTTCTGGTCACTCTTTCAAAACGTTTACAACATTTCCAGCGACTCATTCAACTACTTTCCCCAATTTATGGTTACTGCTTCAACAAGTCATAACAATTTATTTTCTTGTCACTCTTTTAATACGTTTACATCACTTTCAGACACTCACTATTCACATCATCATTTTCTGGCCACTCAATCAACACGTTGAGAACATTTCCGGCCACTTATTCAACAAGTTTCCTCAATTTCCGGCCACTTACTCAACAAGTTTCCCCAATTTATGGCCACTCCTTCAACAAGTTTCTTCTACATTTTCCGGCCACTTACTCAACAAGTCTCACCTACATTTACCGGCCACTTACTCAACAAGTTCCCCCATTTCCGGCCACTCACTCAATAAGTTTCCCCAATTTCCGGCCACTCACTCAAACATGTTTCACCTACATTTTCCGGCCACTCTTTCAAAAAGTGACACCATCATAGATAATAAGAATTATCATCAAGTACATTACAAGTCATCATCAATGCTCGTTTTTGTCAATCTTCATTAAACAAAAACCTACTATGATCAGTGATAGACCAAAGAATATTGTGATGATTAACCTTAAAGGAAGCTTATTACTTTCGTATCTTGATAAATTATTTCATACAAGACATTAACGGAAGCGTCTAATGATCACCTAGTGAAATCTTACACTTATAGGAACAATATATTCCCCTAAAGTGCTATAATAATGATATACATCTGTAATTTTCAATAACTCCTCAATTATTTATAGCAAGATTTCATTAGCGCCAATCTAAGAAGAGATAAAAAAGCCCGTGTATAGTCTGTTGTTAAGATAGACGAGAACATAAAAGAAAGGTCTAGTTAATTGTTGTTTATATTAAAAGTCTCATTAGTACATGAAAGTATGGGCATCATTAACCGTCGTTTCCTTTAAATTAGCAAAAACAATTAGCATAAAGGAAATTCATACCGGTCGAGCTGAGCTCAACAGTTTTATCGTATTCCAAGTTTAGTTCATTTATTATTAATTTTCTTTAAATACTAACAACACAATTATGACCACAATATCAGCGAAGAAAAATGAGACAAGGCCCGAGACAAATGTCTAGGTAGAACCACCGGCGCACTTGGAAGACCTTTCATCATTAAAACATTTGCCAAATCTGATTAAAATCATATCCTGAAAACCGCTCCGATATCAGGATCTGACGACGAGTCAATAAAACCTTCCCATCCAATCAGATTGTCGCCTACAAAATCGCAAAAGTAAATAATGATCCGAAGCGTTCCGAACGAATCATTTTAATGGCTGCGCCCATTTACAAAGAAATATTAACACTCCGCGCAGGACTTAGGTCACTAATGATAGGTGCGATGTATGCGGTATCCCATTTGTTTCAACATCAGTAGCATCTTCAGGTCGAAAGTTAACAAACAAGCAGTTGCAAAACAAACTAAAACTGAGTGACTTTTCTACTGCATCATCAATAGCGGCCATTTTGCGACTCTTACCGAAAGCGTTATGCATTACGCTCTCTGATTGGCTGTTAAAAAAATAGTAGTCGGGGAAAACCATTTTTGTTTATAGACGGTATTTGCGGGCCGTCATCAGACCGTACGTTTTGTAAGATCTGACTTTAGTGAGAATGGTCAGAGAAGTTACAAGACGGCGATTTTACTAATCAGCCACGGGCGCAACCCTGTTCCGACTAGAAACAGCGTGAAATTAAAATGTTTTATTAAAACTACATACAACACTTTTGAATTATACAAGAAGTAGCCTTAGTATTTCGAATACGTGAAAAAGAACAAGACAAGAGTCAATCGTACGTGTGTCCGTACACCCGGAACAAAGGTCAATGTCACACCTTAATGTCAAATGTCATGGAAATATAAGTTTTTGAAGCTATTTATATTTTCTACACATTCAGATAGTACTGGTGCGAAACAATTTCGCTTAATATATTTTCAATTTAAGAATATGGCTACGTGACACGAATGTCAAGCCTTACCAAATAGTGTGTCCATCAAGAATATTATTGGAAAATGAAATAAACTGACATTGAAATACAGCAAGAAATGTATGATTATATCTCATTCATATCAGGCAATATACAAAAATTTGACCTGCGTTCCAATATCATAAACCTATTACTTAATTGCTTCTTAAATGTGTTGATGCGTTCAAAGGTTTTAAAGGGAAACGAAATATCCGCGGAGGTACGTTAACAACAGCATAAGTGAAAAAACTCAATAAGAAGGTAAAATCGAATGTCCGTGAAGTTGGCAGCTTAGCAGCCTAGCAGCCTAGCAGCCTGAAGTTGGCAGCCTAGCATAAATCGAGCATAAAGTCAATCGCTCTGAAATTATCGTTCAGTATACAAACGCAGAAAAACTCATTACAGCATTACAGCATTAATGACAAAGACGTCAATCTCCAACTTTCCAACTGATAATCTGATTTTCAATGGACCATTTTATTTTAAAATTGCGCCTTGGACCGATTGATTAGGCACATAAATGATTTGACTGAAAGGTGTCACCATCAGAATAGGTACGCGGGATCGTTAACTCAACAAACGGTGGCAATAACCGCTGTACACGACTTAGGAAAAAATGTCTCGTTACGTCACAGATATCGCAGGAAATCTTATATATGGAAATATAACTGTTGAGGGCCATTTTAGCAGAAACCTTACTCAAAACTAACATTCAATGCATGCGTAATTCGCCATTGCTTTTTGCCCTATGTATATTATAATTGTACTTATCAACATTGGTTGTGTCAGTTGTAATGCATCGTCGGACACCCATAATCGATTTATTCCGTTACTCTCCATTCATCGCCCATGGGATATTTTAGTTCACTTTCGCCGTTTCTGGCAATGTTATCTCATTGGTCGCTTTATAATGCGGTGAAGATTTCAGTCCAATGATAAAGCTCGTTCTTTCATTGTTTCGACAGACTTGCCTAAATAGCGCAGCCGTTGTTAGTCTCCTAGTCTTCTAGTCTCCACACTGAAGAGTATTAATTTTGTAAGCAGTATTATGATTGGCCAATTTTTGTTCTATTCAGTTCAATAAGAAGACAGAAACTTTAGCAATAAACCCACGGTTGACGAATGTAGTAAAACGGAATGGTCGAGCGTGGGTATCCGACGATGTTTGTAATGGTGATCATATTTATATTTTACAACGTTTACAACTAATTTATATTTTTTCTAATTGTATATATTTTGTTTTTGTAACTGAATCTCAAAGGTTTAAAAGTGTAATAAAATCTCTAATTGACTTAAATTGTTCCAATATATCACCTGCTTGACACCGGCAGCATTGGGAATATTTTACTGCAATAAAACAATTCATCATTAAACCTGTTCCAAGTCATTATTGCTTTATATGAAAAGAGTTTAATTATCAACCGTTAAACTAAATCAATGCTAAAAGCATGATGAGAGAAAGCTAGCAATTAAAATATTAGGTTGCTTTATACTATTAAATCAGTGTAAAAAGTAGGACACATTACCTATTAAATTACACGATTCCTGTAGCGTTTCCTTTAACTCTAATGCATATAAAGTATATCTTTGACAATCCAGTCTAAAAACTAGGTCTGCTCTTCTTATTTGAATATAAAGTGGTAATTGCAGTATCATATGACATCGCTATTTTTATTATATAAGTCTGACGGCATTACTTAGTCCTTAGTATGCATCGATGATTGAAAATGTTCTGTTTCAACTTGATGTTTTGTCTTATTTTTAATATGAGAAATAACCCCAGGTAGTGCGAAGTTAGAGTTATTTAAACTAATTTAACCACCCCAATCGGTCCATTCGCCTGAGCGTTCTAAGGCGGTATATGTAAGTGTGTTGTTTTTCTATTTGTTTAATGTCTCGCCTAAATGCATTTATCTCTTCTGTATTTAACTTTCATGCCTGTAACTTTGTCTAGTGCTATTTCAAATTTTAATATACGTTGAAATACGCGTAGGACATTATCGTGTTTTCGTATTTGACAGCATGTATGGTGTAAATGTTTTATTCTTTGCGTTAGCAGTGAAAGCAACTTAATTTTTCAGGGAAAACCAGCCGTCCGAACAGAGTTCAGCTATCACTAGTGCGACAAGAAATAGTTGTGAAACCGGTGCTCGGTTTGGAATTTAAGGTTGGTATCCGACAGTTTAGACCAAACTTTTTTTTTCTCAAATAGCCAAGTAAGTCATCGTTACCTGAAATGACCCTGCAAAATGCTGCTCATGGATGCTCTAGATAAGCGTGAACAGTGAAACATAAATCTTCATTCCTTATTGCAAACAGATTTTTCCTATCTGAGCCACGCTACAGAGATAGCTATATTTAACAAAGAACACCACGTGGCATCTATCTTTTGAGATTAAATTATATCGTTATCAGGGTAATCCATTCTGACGTCAATATATATTTTAAGCAGAGATCACTATTGTGCTTATTTGTACTGCCTTACACTATAGGCGGTGGTTAAATACGTCTTTACTTATACTAAAGTATGAGTTTATGCATAAATTATGCCCAAAGTCCACAAAGAAGTGGTAAGTATTATTACATGAATTTGATATAGGTAAACTGCAGGATATTACTTTTAACTTTGGGGGAGTTTTTCTTTTATGGTACAAAACGGCGGCTTTAACCACTTTACGTACCTCGTTTATTTCTTTGATAAGATCCTTTGTAATGGCGATGTATGGCTTCTGGACATACTTGACTGCCAATGTCATTCCGCGGTAGATGACGACTTTTGTAAACACTTGGCCGCCAAACGAGCAAGCCGAGTCGATACTGTTGTGGCGCTTGCCGTCAAAATCACATGACCTTGACCTCTGCGTATTAAACGTTAACTAAAAATAAGAAATAAGAGTAAGATAAGAATATATAACATAAAAAGGCACTCCTAATGCAAACAACCAAGACTTAATTAATAAGCATAGCTCCGGAGACTAGGTCCTTAAATGGAACAGCTCTGTTCGTAGAGAAAATAATATAGCATGCAACAGCAACATTTCGCAAATATTCGGCAATTTGCTAAGTATTCCGAAGATCATATTGCAGCTGCCATGCAATTCAAATTACAACACAGCAGACAATAACACAAATGTATTACAATTGTTATTACAAAAATATCAATGTAGCGGCGATTTGGATGTCACACATTTGATATGAAACCAGGAATTGGGGATTGGGGAATAGGGGATGCATTTCCCCCAAGGCCGAGGTAAAAGAGTAGAGTTATAAAAACACATACATGTAAGTTTTAAAAATACTAAGCTTTGAGAGTAAATTTTGTCTGAATCACACTTTGTTTTGTTTAGGCAGTCGAGTTTTATCAAATTTATCTATTTTAGTTACAAATTATTTTGCGGTGCATTATAGAACAGGCTCTCAAGGAGCAAATAATGTTTTCTACAATATTTCATGTTTCAAAAGAGTTGCGCTTCCTAAAAATAGAATTAAAGAACCGTAATGTTTGTTTAAAGAAAGGAAATAAAAAGAAAAAAAAACGAAAAGAAAAAGAAAACGAAAAGAAAAAAAAGACACGACAGTTAAGAAAACTGTTTGTTGTGCAGTTTTAGTTTGCTGATATAAACTTTGATGAAAGTTTGGTTTTGTAAAATATTTTGACCCTTTTTACTGGTATGTCTAAATGAATGAAGCTGAGGCTTGAGAACATTGGGGGTGTTCCGACGGTAGTTCCTATGAAACTGAGACTTGTAAACATTGGGGTGTTCCGAAGGTAGTTTCTATGAAACTGAGACTTGTAAACATCGGGGTGTTCCGAAGGTAGTTCCTATGAAACTGAGACTTGTAAACATTGGGGGTGTTCCGACGTAGGTCCTTTGAAACTGAGACTTGTAAACATCGGGGTGTTCCGAAGGTAGTTCCTATGAAACTGAGACTTGTAAACATTGGGGGTGTTTCGACGGTAGTTCCTATGAAACTGAGACTTGTAAATATTGGGGGTGTTCCGACGGTAGTTCCTATGAAACTGAGACTAGTAAACACCGGGGTGTTCTGACGGTAGTTTCTATGAAACTGAGACTTGTAAACATTGGGGTGTTCCGACGGTAGTTCCTATGAAACTGAGACTAGTAAACATCGGGGTGTTCTGACGGTAGTTCCTATGAAACTGAGACTTGTAAACATTCGAGGTGTTCCGAAGGTAGTTCCTATGAAACTGAGACTTGTAAACATTCGAGGTGTTCCGAAGGTAGTTCCTATGAAACTGAGGCTTGTAAACATTGGGTGTTCCGGAGGCGGTTCCTTAAATGTGTAATTCTCACAGGAGAAATATCATTTTTATTTCACTGATAAAGTCCGACTTAACCAAGTGGCAATAAATTCAAAAGACATTTTATTGTTTACTTAAGGTATTGGTATCAGTAACCTTGGACTAGGTTAAAACATGAACAGATAAAATGTTATATGTTTTAAATAAATTTGTCAAATTTATTTTAGCAGAAAAGTTTTATATATGTTGTTTCCTGCTTATCTCGGAAATGACCATTAGCGTATGTATAAGTTAAGAGGGATATTAATTAGTAAAAGTGAAATATAAAAATGGAATTCCAATCTATAACAACGTGACAGCAGAGATAGCTATGTCCCCAAGCTTCATGAAAAATAGACCTTCATAATGTGATTGTTCGACTTTTTTCTATTATGTCAAAGTGTAAACAACATTTTACCTTCAGGCTACAAACCTGTTATAAGACCAATATGGTATTATGATAAAAGCATAATGAAATTATGGCCAGAAACAAAGGTTGCTTTGGATACTTTTCATGAAATAAATATTTTAGTGGTGAATGAAGTCTGGTTTAAAGTGATTTGTTCGCAGTTAAGCGATAGTACGTGGAACATAACACCACACGATTTGTTCTTCATTATCTTTTTTTCGCGTCGCTATCGAGCCAACCGGTGTGTTGTTTATGGTCGATATATACATGGCGTATATTCCAGCATGCATATTCCAAAGATGTTCTATGCTGTTTGTTTGTTTATTGAGTTTATCGTGCCACCAACAGTATTTCAGTTATTTCCACTTGAAGCAGATATAGTGCTGCCTTCACTGTGTATAGCATGCCGTGAACACCTGGCATGATACCACGCCCAGTCACATTATCCTGACACCGGGCCAACCAGTCGTGGAACTACCCTTATATTTGCATGAGCGTTAGCAAGGGAGCTGTACCACTACCATTTTAACGACTTTGGTATGTCGCGGCCTGAGATCGAAGCTATGGCCCCCTGTACCTGAAGCCGACGCTCTACCGATTGCGCTACCAGGTTCGGTATTCTATGCTGTTGAGCTTAAAATGATTTAAATAGTTGAAAATAGTCGCTTAGATTTGAGTTTATACAATCATTAGAATGATAGCAATTTCATAATTAATCTACTAGTGATGAAAAGTAATAACGAAATGCGTAAATCCGCTTATGATATGGAACAACAAGGATCATTCGAAAGTTTGGATAAACATTTTATCAATAATGACTATAAAATGTATGGCAAATTTTAATTGCAATTAACAAGTCGAAAGTGTACTTTAATGACGTAATAAAAGCCGTTTGAGGGGAAATGCTGAAAAGTTCCGAACTCATTAACATTGACCAACGTAGCAATGCAGCAGGTTTAGTCACACACACACACACGCGCACGCAAACACACACACACACACACACGCACGCACGCACGCACGCACGCAAGCAAGCACGCACGCACGCACAAAACAACTAACATCGGAAATCGCCAGGAAAAATAATGTTATTCCTACTAAATTCATTACACCATATAGAAAAAAAAAACGTTATACTGCTAGTATATTTAATAGTAGAAAACACAAGCTTGAGACAAGACCGCAGCAGATTGGACCAGTAAGGTGTAGACTTTTATTTTACGACCTACGGTGAAATATCAGGATTTATCACGGAAATGAAAATCATGTTCGTCTACGAAAACAACACGTTTGTTTCCAGATACTTTAGGGCATATCATACTGTTTATCTGCAGGAATGTCGAAATCGCAAGGTCAGTAAACAAAGTCTGACAATATCAAAAGATCGAGATTGGAACAAAGTTCGCTTTGTTAATTTGTTTGTAGCATTACACACTTTAAATCAACAATTATTACAGTGAAAACATTGCCCAAAACACGACGCCTTGTTTTCTGAAAACACAATGTTGTATTTAGCTTTAAAGTATCTTTTTATATATGAGCACCATGGCAGTTTGAATAGTTTCATTGATATAAAATTTGCACACAAAAATAATCGCAAATTGCTTGATATATATGTATTTAACTTATTTAGATTTATCTCAATAAAGGAATTTGAAGAAAATTCAGCTAAATGCGGAACTGCTTTTTTCTGTGTGGATATGATGGCTGTGACAATAAGGGACAAGGGGATATGGGTAGCAAAATGTTAAACTATAAATATCTTGTAAGGCTGTGTAAAGAATAGTCAGGTTCTATGTATAACAAGAATTGACGGTCGGTTTAACGAACATTTATTAGTTTAACATCGTAGTTTGTAAAACTAGCATTTTCTCTATGCCACTTAACAGTACATTTTCTTTCTGCAACTGGGTGAAATAAAAATCGACCGTCTGCCGGAAAAAAAACACATCCTTTTTTACTGTCTCGCCATAGTTACCTTTTTCGATTTTAGAAAAATATTTCATTTTATCAGCCGGTATTCTTCTTTCGAAATGAGACTGACGACGAAGGGCCCTTTTGGAACCTTCATGCTGGTTAGATCGAGTTTGGCAGTAACGATAAGGATTGTGTGGGCTTTGTGTCGTGCACAATTATCAGACATGCAAACAAATAATACATACGAGTATTTACAAGAGCTGGTTGCGGGTGCGGATCCTTGAAAAAAAATGTTGGGGGGGGGGGGGGGGGGGTGACGGGGATGAGGTGTGTGTGTGTGTGTGGGGGGGTATGAATCAAGATCTATTTAACTTTAACGCAGTAAATACTAGATATATTTACACAGTAAATGGCCAAAACTTATAAGCAGTCAACGGACAAAATTTACTTCAAAAGCTTAGTACTTTTTAAGCTTAGATCTATGTGCTTTCACAATTCTACTCTTTTACCTGGTTAGTGGGGCGGGAGTGGGGGGTTTGGGATGCATCCCCCACTGGATCTATCCCTGGCTGGTTGTATTGGAAGAGGAAGTTACTCTATGTGCATCTTAGTATGTTGTTAAACAATGCAAACTAAACAAATTTTTGACGAGTTGAAAAATTAATGTAAAATTTAATTTTACCCATCAGACTGTTGTATTCGACATGTTAACCCATCATAAACCTACCCTGCTCCCAAGTATACTTCCGCCTTTTGTTCTACCATGCTTAAAGTCAAGTTCACTAAAGGAAATCTTCCACGCCATACTTTCCATCTTTTCTTGTATTTTTCTTTTTCTGCAAATACATAAAGTAAATACTTTAGTATTATGGCTCCATTATTTTCAGTTTTTGAATTATGCAATTGAACATTAGTTGGTCAGCGCACATATACAACGTATCAAAACAACAACAACCAATCTCCAACGCAGTGATCTCCCCCTTTCAGTAAGGAGAATCTCTGCTACCATACAGAAATCATTCCTGATCTGGAAGGATTTGATTTTTTTACTTTTAATTTTTGTTCAGTAAAATGACAATCGGAATGAATGTGTATGTTAGAAAAACGACTAATAATGGATGAAAAAACAAATACTAACGATAAAGAAAAAAAAAGAATGTATTTATCACTACAATCGTAACAACTCGGCCATTTCCGTCCTTTCGCCGAGGGCGAAATTTCAGTGTTACACCGGTTCAATGTAAACAATCAATGGATACTGTTGAAGAAATTCACAAAGTAATAACGGAGTTTGACTCCTCCATAAAAGCGAAACCCAAACAGATCGAGTGTCTGCAGTCTCTGTTGGCAGGCAAATACGTCATAGCTAATCTGCCTGTTGGTTACTATCGTCACGTGATTTTGTATGATGGCAGTGCTTTTAAGCGAGCGTAGCGATGCCGTAAACCCTGTGCGGAGTTTGAACAACAACAATAAACCGAACACTCAATGCATGAAGTAAATTAATTTGAATTTCCACTGTTAAGACAATGATAAATAGTTCTGTATACAAGCATATATATTTATACGTGTATTTCGGTATAGATTTCTAAATATTCACATTTCAAAAAAGGATTTCGGCAGATTTAATGAAAGGCTAATGATAATTTACACAAACGACCAGTTTATCTGCGGTGTTTATGTGTAGGAGGCTGTTCAACTAAATAATCAAAGAACATTTTCCCCACATCTCCAAAAATTTTCTTAAATGTTTGTGCAATAAATACAGGGAATGTCTTAAAAACGAACGTACAAGAAACACACACCAAAAATATATGAATTTGTACCTGTGTAAATAAAATATGATGCCACCTGATACGCATATCACGGCAATCAGTACAAAGCCAGTAGCCACAAACACCGCTATATCTGTAAAATTGACAAAAACAACAATATGCTATTATTAGACAGTTAGAAACATGACCACCGTCTGTACCATCTGAGTTACAATAGCGGCTAGACATCTGTTGTTTTATAGCCTTTATGGTTCCATAATGCTGAAACTAACCTGGTAATTGAATGACTAAGCATGTTTCAGCAACATGAGTCATCTTTTTTAAAAATGTGTTTATTACCCATACAATCATTACAAACGGAACATGTAAGAAAAAGAGTAATTGCAAATTCCTTCAGTGACTTAATGCTGTATTTTATGTTTGTGTGTTTATTGGGTTTATCGATCCACCAACAGTATTTCCGTTATCTGGAGACGGTATCCACTTGAAGCATATATAGTGCTGCCTTCACTGTGTATAGCATGTCGTGAACACCTGGCATGATACCACACCCAGTCACACCCTGACACCATACATATAAATGCTGTACTGTAGCATGCGAAACAATATTATGGGATAAATGCTAAAAACTGCAGTCATTTCGATTTCAAAATTCCTAAAAACGTTCATGCTGTTCGTTGTCAAGTAAATTAAATTACTGAGTACGAAACACTTAAAAAAAACTAAATGCATTATGACGAGCTAGGATTGTTTATTTGTCTACTTTGTAATGTGAATAAAATATCGAGTACAAAATATTGTCAGACCTTACTTTTGTTCTTTATCATGCGAATATCATTTCAACCCCGAAACCCTTTATAAACCTTACTCTTGTACTGTACCAAATAATTACAATACACACCACAGAAATCCTTACTAGTGTACTTTTTCATGTGAATATAATATCAAGGCAAAACCCTTTAAAACACCTGGTTACTTAACATTTGCGTGGCGTGTGAATACAATATTTATTATCACAAACCTATTTGTGGATACATACAATCATTGCTCTGGGTGCAGAACTCGCCGTCCCATCCGCAGGTCGGACGTCCAAGGGGCGGGACGGTGGAACCGCCGGGCCAATGGATCGGGACATGGGCCAGGAGCACCATACTGCCGCGGCTATGGAAACGGTCAGAGTACAGTTATTAGTTTGAGAAGGAAAAAAACGGTTACATATTTAGTCTAATACAAATTATACATTTCTCACTATTAAGTAAATACAATACAAAGTACTACTTGGCAGTATATGCGAAAATCAAATGACCTCAGATTTTTCTTGAAAAAGAAAAGGTAACAGAAGTCCTGAAATATGTCCAAGATTACAGGACGTATAGTCTTGCGAAATATCGTATTTCTATATTTTCTTAAAACTCAAATCTGTCCTTCTCCAAAAGTTGAAAAGCTAAAATACAGACATGACTCTGTGTAATACGAACTAGTTTTTTATTTGGCTGATAAAAGACATTAAAAAAATATTACTTTGAAAGAGAGAAAAACGCGAACAGAGGAATGTGAATAAGAAAAATATAACTAAAAATGTTTTAAGATTATTTTTCAAGGAACAAAACTTGAGCAAATATTATCTTTATTTCAAATATTAAACTTTCATGTATATTGCTGTTTCAATTCGCTCGTGTAAATTATTCACGTACGAGCCATTGCTATGTCCCACGGTAACGTAGTTGTGCTGATAGACGTTATGGAGGGTGTAGGCCGCTACCCGGGTCCCGTTCTCGTCCAGTTGTACTGTCCCTGTTATACCTGGGGGTGAGACATGTTTGGTTTCATTCAATGGTTGGCATATAACTAAATATGCGATTCATCATTATGACAGTTATTGTTTGTACATCAAACCAAAACATAACAGTTTGGTCCAAACTGGAACTGGCCTCACACAAACCTACAAAGCTCAAGAATAACGGAAAACAATATCTACCACAAAGCTTTTTTTGCAAAAATAAAATGCAATTATAGCTATGATACATAACCATTACAGCTCTGTCTTTAGAACAAAACCTTCACATAACCATTACAGCTCTGTCTTCGGAACAAATCCTTCACATAACCATTGCAGCTCTGTCATAGGAACAAAACCTTCACATAACCATTACAGCTCTGTCATAGGAACAAAACCTTCACATAACCATTACAGCTCTGTCTTAGGAACAAAACCTTCACATAACCATTACAGCTCTGTCATAGGAACAAAACCTTCACATAAATAATACAGCTCTGTCTTAGGAACAAAACCTTCACATAACCATTACAGCTCTGTCTTAGGAACAAAACCTGCACATAACCATTACAGCTCTGACATAGGAACAAAACCTTCACATAACCATTACAGCTCTGTCATAGGAACAAAACCTTCCCGTTACCATTACAGCTCTGTCTTAGGAACAAAACCTTCACATAACCATTACAGCTCTGTCTTAGGAACAAAACCTTCACATAACCATTACAGCTCTGTCTTTAGAACAAAACCTTCACAAAACCATTACAGCTCTGTCTTTAGAACAAAACCTTCACATAACCATTACAGCTCTGTCTCAGGAACAAAACCTTCCCGTTACCATTACAGCTCTGTCATAGTAACAAAACCTTCACATAACCATTACAGCTCTGTCATAGGAACAAAACCTTCACATAACCATTACAGCTCTGTCATAGGAACAAAACCTTCACATAACCATTACAGCTCTGTCATAGGAACAAAACCTTCACATAAATAATACAGCTCTGTCTTAGGAACAAAACCTTCACATAACCATTACAGCTCTGTCATAGTAACAAAACCTTCACATAACCATTACAGCTCTGTCATAGTAACAAAACCTTCACATAACCATTACAGCTCTGTCATAGTAACAAAACCTTCACATAACCATTACAGCTCTGTCATAGGAACAAAACCTTCACATAACCATTACAGCTCTGTCTTAGGTACAAAACCTTCCCATATCCATTACAGCTCTGTCTTAGAAATAAAACCTTCACATAACCATTACAGCTCTGTCTTAGGAACAAAACCTTCACATAACCATTACAGCTCTATCTTAGGAACGAAACCTTCCCATAACCATTACAGCTCTGTCTTAGAAATTAACCTTCACATAACCATTACAGCTCTGTCTTAGGAACAAAACCTTCACATAACCATTACAGCTCTATCTTAGGAACAAAAACCTTCCCATAACCATTACAGCTCTGTCATAGGAACAAAACCTTCATATAACCATTACAGCTCTATCTTAGGAACAAAACCTTCCCATAACCATTACAGCTCTGTCTTAGGAACAAAACCTTCATATAACCATTACAGCTCTATCTTAGGAACAAAACCTTCCCATAACCATTACAGCTCTGTCTTAGAAATTAACCTTCACATAACCATTACAGCTCTGTCTCAGCAACAAAACCTTTCCATTACCATTACAGCTCTGTCATAGGAACAAAACCTTCCCATAACCATTACAGCTCTGTCTTAGGAACAAAACCTTCACATAACCATTACAGCTCTGTCTTAGGAACAAAACCTTCCCATTACCATTACAGCTCCGTCTTAGAAACAAAACCTTCACATAACCATTACAGCTCTGTCTTAGGAACAAAACCTTGACATAACCATTACAGCTCTGTCTTAGGAACAAAACCTTCACATAACCATTACAGCTCTGTCTTAGAAATAAAACCTTCACATAACCATTACAGCTCTGTCTTAGGAACAAAACCTTCCCATTACCATTACAGCTCTGTCTTAGGAATAAAACCTAAACATAACCATTACAGCTCTGTCTTAGGAATAAAACCTAAACATAACCATTACAACCCTTTCTTAGGAACAAAACCTTCATATAACCATTGCAACTCTTTCTTAGGAACAAAGCCTTCACATAACCATTGCAACTCTTTCTTAGGAACAAAACCTTCACATAACCATTGTAACTCTTTCTTAGGAACAAAACCTTCACATAACCATTACAGCTCTGTCTTAGGAATAAAACCTTTCCATTACCATTAAAGATCTGTCTTAGGAATAAAACCTTACCATTACCATTAAAGATCTGTCTTAGGAACAAAACCTTACCATTACCATTACAGCTCTGTCTTAGGAACAAAACCTTCACATAACCATTACAGCTCTGTCTTAGGAACAAAACCCTCACATAACCATTACAGCTCTGTCTTAGGAACAAAACCTTCACATAACCATTACAGCTCTGTCTTAGGAACAAAACCTTCACATAACCATTACAGCTCTGTCTTAGGAACAAAACCTTCACATAACCATTACAGCTCTGTCTTAGGAACAAAACCTTCACATAACCATTACAGCTCTGTCTTAGGAACAAAACCTTTACATATCCATTACAGCTCTGTCTTAGGTACAAAACCTTCCCATATCCATTACAGCTCTGTCTTTAAAACACAACCCGACTCATTATGTTTCAGAAAGAAAACCATTCTCTTTAATGTTAAACTCTTTTTTCAGGAACAAAAATCTTTTCCTAACTATTAACGACCTTTTCCGGAACAATAACCAGAAAACAAACAGATCTGCCTATTACCCTTATTGTTTACAAATTGCAACCCTCTACTTACCTTCGAAGGTTTGTTTGAGAAGGTATTTAACGACCATCGTCCCGTCCGAGCCATTAAAGCCGATGCCAGTGAGGTAGTCGAGGGCCATGGCATAGAGAAACACAGCATCGTAGATCATTCCCGTGTGTATGCCGATCTGGGCAGAGTGAATCAGAGCGAACTTTAAGTAACAGAAGACTTTAGTTTACAAAATATCACAATATTATTGTTTTATTTTATTTTTAAGTAACTTTTCGTGTAATAAAGGTTTAAAGCTTCCTCTTAAGTCATTAAATAAGTTTCCAAATACCACGATAATAAGTAGGACGGGCGTCGCTGGTTTTAAGTTCGTTCCAAAGCGGACGAGTACTGAAGTAGTGCATTAATCAAAGCGCAGCAAGCTATGTGGATTTCACTGCTGCCAAAGTGTACATTATGAAACTGTGGCAACTACCATCAGCAGATAAGATGCCGTTAGTAATTTATGTTTGACAAAAATATCCTTTTTAAACAATAAAAACCCATTTTCTATGTAGAAGAAAAATCAGAGTAAACAGTCCAAGACAGATTCACTCACTTTACCGTGAGAGTGAAGATCATTATAAATAAGTGCAGCATTTTCTACAAAAAAAATAAAAAAAGACACAATTTGTTGATATTGTTTTGACTTTTTATGCATGACTTAAACTGCGTGTTTTGTAAAAAATGTAGAGTTACCTTTTGTCGCGTTGGAAACAGGGACAGTCTTAAATAGTTAAGTTGGCAGCTTGCTGTGCAAAGCAGACGTAATCGCAATGAATACAAATGAATATTTCCTTAAAAGGTAGTTCCGGGACTGGTTCTTCTGGTGCCCGGGCTAGTTTAGCGGCGCCATGTTATTAAGTTAGGACACCAGTATATATGCATTATTCATACACCCTATTTGGACAACTAAAATATTTCTGATTTAAAGTTAAAATTGAACTATTTCCAATCTTACCTCGCTACCGTGTTCGCTTTGCAGTTCCTCCGTTATGTTGCGAACAAAATTCTTGAAACCAATGTAATCTTCGTCCAGATATACCGTGATGTCCAAAAGACCTAGGAACACAAACATACTGGATATATCGATGTTTTGTCTGATGTGAGAGTCTTACCATCACATTTATGGTGAAGGTGGCGAATTCTAGACAAAGATGGAGGAAAAGACCACGTAACTCGAGGAGAATATGCTTATTCTAAGGATAATTTCACACTGGCTTCTGCTACAGTAAAAAAGTTCCATTCTAAACGCATTCAGCGACGAGTTCCTTCCTAAAACTTTAATAAAAAATCCATAACCAGCTAAGCATGTTAATTACTAACACTTACTGGCACTTATTTGTTAACAACTACAACAACGGTTACCAATTCAATTTAATATTTATTGCATTAAACACGTACATGTTTGTAGCAACATTTTAACAATCATAATTGGTTTACAATTTAAGTTCAGTAAGGTAAACATAAAAATAGGCAATTGATTGGTGGTGACCTGATTAATTAAGATTATAGAAAAGCCACGGCAGTTAGATAAAGAGACAGAATCAAAGTTGTAAATAGGACGGATAATTGAAAAAAACACTAAATAGCAGGATATTGCTGATGAAAGTATGTAAATACTCAGATACAAGAAGAAGAAAAATGAAGAAGGAAGTAAATGATCAATTAGATATCAAATATAAGCTATAGGATATGGAGGAATCTAGATACTCTCATACAAAAAGATAAAAATGCAGAAAGAAGAAAATTAGCATTTAAATATTTATTATTAAATATATAACATGTAATAAGATTAAAACAAACTCGATATTATAACGAGTATAATAAAAAACATGTAACAAAGGGAAACAGTACACATATATGATAACAAAGTGATAAATTCAGATACCTAGAATAACAAAGACAAGGCAACTGGGCAATAAAAGCAGAAAAAAGAAAAAGTTGTTTGTGTTTAAAGAAACCTAGGTTATCTTTGTCATTAAATTATAGAACTCGTCTGTACTAAGTAGCATTTCTTTTGTATCTTAGTGTGATGCAAAATAAAACAAAAACATATTTTAGGACAGGTTAGGTATAATAATCACACAGCTCATGAACTTTAAATCTGAAGCATCTAGCATTCGATTCTCTTAATTCAGTAGCTAAGTGGACAAGCCTTGCTACATTTTTATTTGTATTCAAATTTACAAAATCTCTCCTTTTCAAACAATAGTCGGTGTGCAGTACATCTCAGTCATATGTTTCTCAATATTAACATAATTAAGATAATTTTCGAACGTACATATATAGAATTTTAAATAACCTTTATGTTCCATTGCTTGCTTGATGTATTAAGATCATGGAACCATTCATATAAATATTTATTATCGATACGCTGTGGCATGGTGTCTGTATTGACATTTATTCATCCTTGTTATTACATTAAAATGCAAAGGCTAGTTCTATAATAGGTAAATAAGAAAAGGTCAAGTAACTTGAAGAGGTCATTCGTAACAATGGTTTGTCACATTATCAGTCTGGAGATTTGCATCATTGCGAGAAGATTGTTTTACCGTCTTCCATTTGTTTTAAAAACCGTAATTGCTCTTTTTTGCCTCACTAGAGAAACTAAAGCATCGAATTTCGAAATCGTAGCAGAGTATAGATAAAACATAGTGTCAAATGTATTTATCTTTTCACTTATGCAAAGAGAAAGTTAGAAGAGTTAGCTCAGGGAGAATAGTTCTTGCTTTGCTTGATTGAATAATAATTTTTGATATACATTGAAAAGCCGTTGATTTACAATGATAACAATGTTACACCCAAATATGAGAACTTCGTATCTAGTATTTTTTGTGTCATAAAAGTATTAAAGTCTCGGCACTTGGGGGCACTGCATCAATATGTTCGCCAGTGTTTATAAAATCATAAAGGTCATTTATAAACAATAAGAATAATAGAGGCAATAGCGGTTCACCTGGTTTTAATCCCACATTACTTTCGAAAAAAAGTCAGACGGTTTAAGTTGACGTAACACATAGATTCACTTTCTTATACATAGATCTTAGCATGTTTACCACAATAGGTGAAGCTCCCATGTTTAACATTTTGTTCCAGACACCATTCTTATTAACAGTATCAAATGCCTTGCAAGAATCAAGAAAACAAAAGTATAACTTTGTCTTCTCTTGTTTCACTACCTTATCAATAGTGGCATTGAACTTGAACGCGCAGTCAATTGTATTTCTGTTGCTCATAAAGCCACATTGAAATTTATAGAATATATATTGTTCATTCTATTATTTAATATTATTGACAGAAATTTTGAAAACACACTCGTTCAAGCAATCCCTCTATTGTCATGAGGGTTAGATCAATCGCCTTCATTAGGTACAGGGACAATAACGCCACTGTCCACTTTCTTGTGTATATATAGTTGTTAAGGTAATCTCTCTGTAGTTATGAAGAGTCGATAACTATCCTTTCTTAGGTATATGAACAATAACCTAGTTATTCCACTTTTTGGTATTTGCAGTAATTATTCGTGAAATTTATAGCCTAACTAGCATTGGTGAAAACATTTCGGAAACTTCGATAACCATTTCTGAAATAAGTTGATCATCGCACCACTTTTACCCTGTTTCTGCTTCAATGTTGCTGCTTTGATTTCTTCAACTATGATAACAACATCGAGAATTTCATTTGGTTCGGTATGATCAGTTCCGGGAGTTTTATCAATTGCATTTTCAATAGTTTCTAAAAACGCAGTCGTTGGTAAATACACCTTGGAAATGATTATCAATATAATCTTTGACAATTAGGCGCGCACTTTTTTTCCTGTTTTATTTTGTTAATTTCTTTCTAAAATATCTATGGGTTGGATTTTGACAGATTATTTTGAAATTGTTTTTGTGTTGTTTAAAGTTTGTATTATATCTTGTTTTATTGTTTTTAAAAACTCAAGAAAGAGATGTGAATTCTCATCTGGCTTCCAAGCAAGTGCTATCAAACCACTTTTTTTTTCTTTTCGAAATTTGATTTTTATTTCTTTTAGTTATTTGCTTACCAATGATATTTTGTAGGTTACAGGTGTTAATTCCTCAATGAGAGCATCGATAGTAACACTACCAGTAATTATGTTTACTTATCCATATAGCTCATCTGGAATATGATTTCTGTTCAATAAGACATGATCTTGGTTCCATTTTATCACATGCAATAAGATCGCTACACTAGGGATTGTTTGATTGAGTGAAAAGTGTAATTTAATAGGTATGTGGTGAGAATGGCACGGCAATGTACAATAAAATAACTCATAAAGAGAAATAAGTATTGCGAGCATATAAAGTGGTCTATTAAGTTGTGACAATTATTAAACATGTACGTAAAACTGTCGATTTCACTATTATTCAACAAGCGACCATTCACAATTTGCAAGTTGTTGGTTTGTTTGTTTATTGGGTTTATCGTCCCACCAACAGTATTTCAGTTATCTGGAGACGGTGTCCACTTGAAGCAGATATAGTGCTGCCTTCACTGTGTATAGCATGCCGCGAACACCTGGCATGATACCACACCCAGTCACATTATCCTGACACAGGGGCCAACCAGTCGCGGAACTACCCTTATATTTGCTTGAGCGTTAGCAAGGGAGCTATACAACTACCATTTTTAACGACTTTATTTGCAAGTTGCTACTTGTGCAAAGATCAATTACTTTGTTACCAGAAGAGTTTACATTTGTGTCCATAGAGTTACGATTCGTCCGTTACATAAGGGATACATTTTACATAGAAACACTTAGGATGCAATCCAGCTTCTTTCCACGCCGTGCATTAAAACCACCCACTATGATCACAAACCCAATATAACTAAAATATCTGGCATCTTGCTCTAAGCATTCTATGATAGTGTAGAATGGTATAATACAAAAACAAACATATACATCCAGCTCGGTTCCTGAAAATTGTTTGCTAAGTTTAATCCAGATTAAGCCTCATTTTAGAACCTTTTTATGTTTGAAACTGTTTTTTTTATGTTTATTGTACGAATTCCACCGTGACCACGCTTTAATATTTTCACGCTGTTTATGTCACGTGGTACACTTATTTTTTCAAAACCTATCATGTTAAGCCAATCTACAGGTCTTTCTTACATTTTGCTGAAAAACACAAAGTCATCATCGGCCTCTCAATATTTCTTGACAATATCTATTGTTCATATGTTACAACGAGTTCCCATTTAGCAGTACCATTAGACTGTAGAATTTATAGACGCCGCTCCTGAGAGCAGTGTCTCTTATAGAATGCATTTTTTTCCTCATGGCGAATAGTATAGGGTAGTTGGCAAAAACAGGAAATCGAATGATTTTTACAGCCAGTTTTAAAGATTGTATCCGACAGTTTGCGTATATTAAATACAAGTACCAATATCTAACCATTGCTTTGCGGAATTCGGTCGTACTTGTTTTTGCATAAACCCTTACTTTAGTCGTCATGATGACGATTCTGAACACTAACTTTATTGTTAGACTATACTTATCGCGAAAATAAAAAAAAATACTCTAATTTTTCAGTCTTTCCAACTCAACAAAAAGCGCGATAGTGTTTCTGCTAAAAATAGATATCGATGTCAAAGCGGATTACCCACATGATTATATAAATGTAAGTGGTCGCGTGGTTTAAAGAATAACTATCTCTGCAGCGTGGCTCGGATAGTAAACACCTGTTTGCAATGACGAGGGAAGATTTATCATTGATTGTTCACACAGATCTTTGGCATCAATGAACAACATTTTGTAATAGCTTTTTATGTACAAATGACTTACTTTGCTTAAATGAGAAAAAATGTTTGGAACGAACTGTCGGATAATACCTTTAAGATTGGGTTGAATTTAGCTACAATTGGTCGTATTTATTGAATTAACCTACTCTGTGTGCACATTATGTGAATTGGTCTTTATGTGCGTTCACCATCTTTATTTATTTATTTTTTACTTTTATTATCCCCGTCTGAGATGGAGGAAGGTCGGGGACCCATCCTGGCATCCACCTTATAATAAATATTAGTCGTACATGTTTTTGTTAGAACATTTTATAATGTAAGGTAAAATATGCATGGATATAAAAGTTGTTTTTTGTTGAAATGTAATCAAAAGAGAGGGAAACATTAATGTCATAGGTGTATATATATAGATAAGGGTACATAGAAGTGCGCATGGTATTTTGCATTTGTGTATCTGTTACAGATATTGTTAAAAATAGTTTTTATCAATAAAGGGTTTCCCATGTTTGCACTTAATTATTCGCTCTTGTAGTTAATATCTTTTGAAGGTTTAATTGGGTATCTACCGACTGGAAGCATTTACTACTGGAATTTATAATATAAGACTTGACTTTTAATCTGTGGATATATTGTTCAATATCAATCACACCAAGTCCACCTTCTTCTTATTTTTTTTTACTGATATTTCTTTTTTAAATCCAGATTTACCTTCCCAAACAAAATTATACCAAATACTGTTAATAGTGTTGGGATAGGGAGATTAATAAACCAATTGTTAAACAATAGCAAAAGTTAAGACTTGACGACAGTGTTTTTTTCCAATTAGTGTAAATTTACGTCTTTTTCAGTATAGTATTAAGTTATTTAGTTAAGTTATTTTCGGATTAAAATTTAAGTTCGGTATTTTTTCAAGAGATACATCAAAGTTTATTCCTAATACAGTAAATCGTTTTTTACCCCATTTTGATCTCCATTTTGTTTTTATTGCTCTGGTACTGTACTTCATTTATGCTACCCAAATAAGCTTTGTTTTATCAAAATTAACCTAAAGTCCTAAGATAATTGCAAATATATCCAAAATTTCTAAGGCATTTTAGTGATTGTTTTGATCCATCCATTTAGAGGGAGGTATCATCAATCTTTAATTTATCAGTGCAAAAATCTATAACTTTCTGGCGACAATCTTTGTCAGATATTGGGTTGATCATCGTCATGGGGATTGTTACCATTCATGTCTAAAGATTTTTCAACAAAACGTGAATAGCTTGATTATAGTGGTCATGCAACATCTGGCTAGATAACTGTTGGGGATATTTTGTTATCTTTTAAATCTGCTAATTTGTTCATAACATTTAAGAATTTAAAAGTGGTATCCGACAGTTTGCCTATATAAAATACATGTACCAATATCTAACCAATGCTTCGGAGAATTTGATTATACTTTTTGCATAAACCCATACTTAAGTCGTTGTAAAGACGATTTTGAACACTTAACTTTTATTGTTAGACTGTACAAATCACGACAAAAAAGGTCAAATCTTTCCAACTCTATAAAAAGCGTGATAGTGCTCACCGCTAAAAAATAGATATTGAAGTCAGAGCGGATTGTCCGGATAACTTGATAAAAGTCAGTAGTCACGTGGTTTTCCAAGTTTAAAATAGCCATATCTGCAGCGTGGTTAGGATAGGAAACACCTGTTTGCAATGACGAGTGGGAATTTATACTTGACACAGATTTTTGGCATCAATCAACAGCATTTTGCATGATCTTTTCAAGTACCAATGACTTATTTTTTTTGCGAAAAACTTTTGGACCAAACTGACGGACACCACCTTTAAAGTTGAATCGTATGTAAACTAAACATGTTTAGGGCATTCTATAAATGACGTGTGTAATCATAGCCTATGTGGGCGTTACGAGGTTTTAAATGAAAACTGCATTAGAAAAAGATCCACGGTGGGATTTCCAATAAACGTCTCACCAAGGATTAAAGAAGAAACTTTTTAACCCGATTTGTCTGTTTTCATATCAATAGTTTAAATTGGCATCCGCCCATTTCAGATACATGTACATATAGCAATATCGAACCACCGCTTTGGGGAATTTGGGCATATTTTTTGTATAAATTAATACTTAAGTCTAAATAAATACGATTTTGAGCATTAACTGAACTGTAAGACTGGACTAATCGCGAAACAAATTCAAATGCGTATTCTTTCCAACTGTATAAAAGGTATGAAATACCTGTTTGCAATAACGACTTATGATTCATACGTGACTGTTCATATAGATCTAGGACATCAATGAACAGAATTTTGCAGGAACTTTCAAATAACAATGGCTTACAATGTATTTTGTTATTTGAGAAAAGAAATTTCGGTCCAAACTGCTTGATACCACCTTTAACATTCATTACGATGTACACAGATCCTAGTACATAACACTCTCTACCATCGGCTCATACATTCACCTCTGTTATTGGCTCACTTAATGTCGGGACCACTTTCGATCCACGTGACTTTCAAAAAGTCTGCCTCGTGGATCACGTCCATGTTTATTTACAAATGCGCATTAATATCACTATGTTATTCTTCCAAAAATAGTGCGCTTGAATTAATTAAATATCTTTAATTAATTACTTCAATATATGTCTTTTTAGTAGATGATAATTCATTTTATGTTTTTTTCTAGAGGAATTTTGTCCATCTTTGTTAAAATGAAGAAAGGGATTTTGTCCATCCTGCATATTCATACATTAAAGGTGGTATCTGACAGTTTGGACCAAATACTTTTCTCTCAAATAACAAAATAAGTCATTATTTCCTGAAAAGGTCCAGCAAAATCTCATTTATTAGTGCCATAGATTTGTGTAAACAGCGAAGCATAAATCCTCACTCGTCATTTCAAACAGGTGTTTTCTATCCGGGCCAAACTGCACAGTTAGCTATCATTAAACTAAGAAAACAACGTGACCATTTACTTTTGAGATCATTTTACATAAACATCCTGATAATCAGCTCTGACGTCAATATCTATTTATAGCTGAAATCTCCATCGTACTTACTTATAGATTTGGAACTAAAGGGCATTTTAAGCGAAATATTTTACGTTTTTTACTGTCTAACAAATAAGCTAAGTTATAAACAGCCTTCACTTTAACTAAGGTATAAGCTTATGCAGCATTCGTCCAGAGTTGGGGTAAGATGTTACATGTTTTAAATATGGTCAAACTATCGGACACAACCTTTAAAGGTTACATGATTAACTGGATCTTCTATGAAGTAACATAATGTGACTGATCTTCATTTTGAGAAAACAGAACATTAAAGGTGTGTATCTTCTAACAGCGCCATACATTCATAAACTCTTTGACAGTTTTAAACAGCAAGTAGCACAGTTCACCAGCAAGAAACTCGAATCCAAACTATCAAACTTAACTCAATATACTGGAGTCCTAAACATTACAAAACAAAATACAAATCACGATTCATAGATACTGTCAGCACCAATTACATCTGGTCTTTTTGCAATTCGAAATAACTTTGTAAAGTATCGTGAAAAGCGTATGAAAGGTCGTAAGTTATTTTGATTTTTATCTTTTTTCAACATAATTATGCAGTTAAATCTACCATCAAGCTGCAGTTTGTTTTTTCGACATCTTCATTTCTTTACCTCATGATTTTAATATGATAATGACAGAAATGATTGTGAACAGACTCAACGCCGTGCTATTATCGAAATAATGACCTTTCAAAAAATAGTTTTAGATAATTTCACTGTGTGGAATTGTATATAGGTTTGTCTGTGTCTTTCTTCCTAACATTTTAATAAAAACTTTTCATATTTCCTTTTTAGAAAACTGATTGGTGTTTCCAAGGAAAGAAAACTATACACCATTGATTGCATTTTACTCCGTTAAGGCCAAGAACTTAATTGTTTTTGAATTATGCAACTGGACAGCTTATTGAACTACGTACAAAGGTGACCAAGCTTAATTTCGGAAGTCATTGTTGGAAATCTCTTCATTTCTCCAGTCGTTCCCTCCTTACTAGGCGAAACTACTTCACCATGCTATGAACTTAAAGGACGCACTATATAGGCCGTCTCGACAATTATTCTATTTTATAATGACCGAAATTACTTACGCTTCACAATACTGATTGTTTACGTTTTTTATCATTTTCTTTTTTGTTTCTTCTTAAAATTAAAAAATAAATATTTCTGCTAGTTTGAATATAGTACAATCCTTGTTTCAAATGACGTCACTTGTCTAATGACATACAACGTCACTACAAAACTTTAAGAAAACATCGAAGCATTGACTATTTTATTCCAAACTGTTGTGCATTCCAAATTGTTTTGCTTTCTTAATTTATAAATTTGTTCAGCTGGCGATGTATGATTTGATCATTCAATTACTCAATTACTCCACATGCAGGTGCTTACTGCTAGTTGTCTTATTATTGACGGGCTATTTTTATTTACAATGTTTGTCTTTGAGAAAAAAATACAATTACATGAATTGAGAGGTTAGCAGGGATAGATCCAGGGAGATGGTGGATGCATTATTTTTAAAGTAAATTTTGTTTGTTGACTACTTAGGTCGAAGTAAAGGTCCCTGTGTATGTATATCCAGCATTTACTGCAATAAAGTGTAATGAATCTTGATTCATATCCCCCAGAAAAAAGATTTCTGGATTCGCCCCTGGAGGTTAGATCTCAGTTAAGCAGTAACTTTAATCGATTGACGAGTCGAAAACGTTACTGTTGTTTTTTCTCTATTTTTTAACATTTCACAGTTGTTTGTTGTAGCTTGCATGATCGTGCCTTAAACTAGTGCTGGCTAAATTTAAATATGCGTCATATACGTTGTTATCGTCAAGGGTATTGCCATATTTTCCTATTAATGAGGGAACTGTCAACGCATATTGACCATCGAGGTCCTCCTGTAGTGCCATAGAGCAAAGTTCAAAGGACAAGGTCAGAGGCTTGATCTATATTTAGCACATGTTCACATTCTAATATATATATCAGTATCAGCTCTTAGTGGGCCAAGCGCAAAGTATTTAGGAATAGATAAAGTGGGGTTGTTTAATCAGAATTTACACTATTTGCTTATTACTCACTACACAATACAGATGGTTAACAGAATAGAACATAACAAAGTCGTGCACTGAGCGAACATACCTTCTAGACCTGCCCTAATATCACAGGGACGATCTTGGATGTCTGTCTTGGTCATGAAGGCGAAGTCTATGGAGATGAAGACATATTCCCCGTCCAGCATCCCGCTGGCTTCAGCAGCACACATCACATACAGGACATCCCGACCATAGGCGCATAGGATAAATACTGAAACACAACGCAGACACACAGGATAAACCAAATACTTTAAAGTTGGAAGTAGCGGCTTCTCTCCTAACGATCGGGGCTAAGGGAACAGCATTACCTATGAATAGTCGGTGTCAGTAAAATGGACCTCATAAGTTGCCCTGTGCTATAATGATAGAAATGTCGCTGTACAGTATCGGCAAAAATGCCGGCAAATCCTATAGTATGTAACAACGTATACATAACACAAAGCGTATTTTGTAGACAAATATATCTACAACAAAAGAGCGAAGTAATTAAGACATGTACACCTACTCACGTGCACATAATAGAAAAAAACCCAGTTCAAATGAACTACATGTAACTTAGTAATACTGTATTTATATAGTATAAGCACACTTTTCTATGGTCATACCTTGTTTAAAACACTAAACCGTCTAGCTAAACACTCGGCTAAATGAAGTAGTTTAGGGAGTCAATGTCTGAACGGAAGTCTGAAAATGATCGTAAACACAAAATGCAAATAATTCTATGAGACTGAATATACGACACAAATACACACAATAAAGACAAGACTACAAGAGACCGTTTTACCTTTCGACTCCCTGCCCGCATTCTTCAGGTGTTTCTGTAAGATAAAGTGGATGTCCTCTGATGGCATACCTATCACGTCAGTCCGGATCCCTTCACGCTCCAACTCGGACTGAAAATAGAATAGTCGTCATCATCATCATCATTATCATCGTCATCACCATCACCACCACTGCAAACACTGACTTCTCCAACACCACCATCACTATTATCATTATTAGCTGCAATATAATCATCAAATACAGAACATCAGCGGCAGCAACAGTATCGCCGCCGTCAACATTGCCTGCGTTATTAACAATACAATAAATTAGGTTTCGACCGCAGACAATGCGAATAATAAACATTACCAACAGACTATGTTAATGTCCGTGAAGTTGGCAGCCTAGCAGCCTAAAGTTGGCAGCCTAGCAGCCTGAAGTTGGCAGACTAGCAGCCTGAAGTTGGCAGCCTAGCAGCCTAGCAGCCTGAAGTTGGCAACCTAGCAGCATAGCAGCCTAAACTTACCGATTGATGTAAAAAATTTCGAAACGGCCGAAATGCATTATAATCACTTTTTAAGGACACTAGAAGCTCATTTGCTATGAAATCATCCTTATTTCCATCAGATCTTTTTTCACTTCTGAAATTTGAAGAAATTCTGAAAATGTTTAAAATGCATTATAATCACTTTCTTACGACAATACAAGCTCATAAGATATCAAACCAACCTTAAAACCTTAAAAATTCACATAATCTCTAGGCTGCTGGAATGTGAAGCTAGCAGCCTAGCAGCCTAGCAGCCTGGCAGCCTAGAAGGCTAGCAGCCTTAACCTACCGATTGATGTAAGAAATTTCGAAACGGCCCGAAATGCATTATAATCACTTTTCAAGGACACTAGAAGTTCATTTGCTATGAAATCAGCCTTATTTGCATCCGATTTTTTTTTTGCTTGTGAAATTTGAAGAAATTCTGAAATGGTCTGAAATGGATTATAATCACTTTCTTACGACAATACAAGCTTATAAGATACCAAACGAACCTTAAAACCTTAAAAAATCACATAATCTCTAGGCTGCTGAAATGTAAAGCTAGCACCCCAACAGCCTGGCAGCCTAGCAGTCTAGTAGCCTGCCAGCCAAAACTTACCGATTGATGTATGAAATTTCGAAACGGCACGAAATGCATTATAATCACTTTTTCAGGACACTAGAAGCTCATTTGCTATGAAATCAGCCTTATTTGCATCCGATTTTTTTTCTCTTGTGAAATTTGAAGAAATTCTGAAACGGTCTGAAATGCATTATAATCACTTTCTTACGGCAATACAAACTTATAAGATATCAAACCAACCTTAAAACCTTAAAAATTCACATAATCTCTAGGCTGCTGGAATGTGAAGCTAGCAGCCTAACAGCCTGGCAGCCTAGCAGCCTAAACCTACCAATTGATGTAAGAATTTTCGAAATGAGACAAATGGGGCCTCAAATATGTAACAAAAAACAACAACAACAACACATTTGTGCGACAAAATTTATATATGGACATTCCCGTGTTAGAAGCGCCCCCCCCCCCCCCCCCCCCCCCCCTTGCGTCCTAATGTTGAACTGGTATTTGTGGTGTACATTTTACATTAGAGATTTGCGCCTCTAGATTAGTAACATGTAAATTAGATTCTAGAAATGTAAAATGTATTCGTGATTTTCGCCCGCGATTTGTAACTTGTAAAATTGTATACACGGTTTAAGATTTTATTAAAAAACAACAACAATAACAACAGCAACAAACATTAGAAAACTATTAGGTGATACACTTGACATGAGGTAAGACGGTGAACCTCGATTACAATTGTTTTTTTTATTTTCTGCCGTTGACAAATATGTGACAAATGTGCTTGTATTTCATTTAAAATTACATGAGAGAAATGTGCTTTCTTGTCCCTTAGAAACGTTCCTCGAAGCACATTTGTCGCACAAAAGTGTTGTGTTCTTTTTTGGTTAGATGTTCGAGGTCCCATTTGGTTCATTTCGAAAATTCTTACATCAATTGGAAGGTTTAGGCTGCTGGGCTGCTAGGTTTCTAGGCTGCACATTCCAGCAGCCTAGAGATTATGTGAATTTTTAAGGGTTTAAGGTTCGTTTGGTATCTTATAAGCTTGTATTGTCGTAAGAAAGTGATTATAATGCATTTCAGACCATTTCAGAATTTCGTCAAATTTCACAAGCGAAAATATTCTGATGGAAATAAGGATGATTTCATTGCAAATTAGCTTCTGGTGTCCTTAAAAAGTGATTATAATGCATTTCGGGCCGTTTCGAAATTTCTTACACCAATCGGTAAGTTTAGGCTGCTATGCTGCTAGGTTGCCAACTTCAGGCTGCTGGGCTGCTAGGCTACCAACTTCAGGCTGCAAGGCTGCTAGGCTGCCAACTTCAGGCTGCAAGGCTGCAAGGCTGCTAGGCTGCCAACTTCAGGCTGCTAGGCTGCTAGGCTTCCAACTTCACGGAGATACTATGTTAATCTGTTGTTACATATCATAGGCTGCTTGAATTTCCGCCTTCTGATTAGTTAAATCCTGCCACACTTGACCGACAACCAAATATTCTAATCGGCCTCTTTTACTTGTGGTAAGTCCGTGTTCCGATAGATATTTGAATGTTTTGTGTGGTTTAAGTTCACTGGTTTTAAGCGCTTATTTGACACTTACTTGAAAATGCCCCACTGTTTCACGCCAGATTTGTTCCTGTCCTGTTAGGAAAGCAACTCTGGACCAGTGGTAATATTGAAAGATATCGATGAGGAATGTGTCCATGTAGAAATACATGGTGGATGTCCTGGCGAACGACGGGAACCTGGTTCGATCCTCGAGCTCCTTTGAAGCACAGCTATAGCTTAACATCACCTTGTTCCACTTCCCCGCTAGCATCCCCGCAGGAAGGCACAGAGAGTCGCACGCTGGACCTGGGTAAAAGATTTAAAGAATTGTTCTTATGGCATTTTTCAACAAATAAACCTTATTCGAAACACCTCTGATATTTCTTCGATATATTTTCAGTGATTCCAAAATAAACTGTGAGGTTACGCTGTCAACATCTTGAAAACTGTGCTAAGATTTGCCTTTACTATGTAAACGCCGTTTTTTTTTTATTCCGTACTTTTTATATTCAAAGGATCTTTTACTTTCCCAGTTCCTTTACACTAATAAATAAAATTGAAAAAAACATTTCCAACCATTTGCCTAATTCCTAATTTGTTAAAATCTTTACTGTTTAGATTCATGTTTAACTTCGTGGTAACTGATACGACTAATTAAAGGACCCAACAAGGGCGTCGTGCCGCACAATCGATGTAAACTTTCTGAAAGAGCACGTCCCTTAAAAATACATACAAAGTTTATGTCTGCATTCTTATGCAAGTCGTGTTTTCATCAAGGCCTGCAAGGCAAAGCGTATTTTAAAAAGTCTGTCGTCGGAGACATCATTTACCAGAATCACTGGATATTTAAATAAAAAAGCTATATTCCAAATAAAGTCAGCATAGTGAAATTATTTTTATTAATAACGTTTATTGAACTTACCAATGAAAGCGTCTACTTTTGGGTTCAGTTGAACAATTTCATAGAGACCCTTTCCGATATCACATTCCGTATCCGCGGACAGGAAGTCGAATGTGACGTTGTTGTTCCGGAGGTTGGTCAGGTTCGGAGACGTATTAGCCTGAAGACAGAAGAGAAGGTGCATTATCTCGAAGAATCTCAGTCAGGGTTTTTTTCCGGCAATATTGGCTTGACATTTTACTTTGTGCCATCTTTACCGTTACAAAACAATTTCAAATTCACAGAGTACTTCTGTCAGACCAGCTTCCGAGTACTAATTCTACCCAGGAAATTGGCAGCCGGAAGGGGTTAATATAAAATAAGGAATCGTATTCCAGTCGACTTTAAATTTGCATGCATACGTTAAGATTATGTAAATATAACCAAGACGTTTACAGTCAAAAACCGGGGCGGACCCAGAATCTTTTTGGGTGGGGTGGGGGGAGGTATGGGGCGGTTGATGAATCCCCCTCCCCCGCCCACTGAATCCATTCCGGGTTAAAATAAGACTTTTGTAAGAAGTGCTGATGTCGTGAATTACCGGATACGATATCATTTCGTATTAAAAATGTTGTTTCAAACATAGCATGGCGCCATAGCTGAGATAGATGATAATTTCATTTGTATTATATTTTGAAACTTAAAACTGTTGGTATCTTTGGCTAAAGAATGATAAGAGGAATTAAGGCAAATAATAGTTGAAACTATTTATCTTTTTAAATGTTATTGCCTTATTATTTTAAGAGAATCTATCCCTACTTCCAACAATAAGTCACTTGTCAAAATACGGGTAAATAGGAATGCTTATAAGGGCGTAAGCTTTAAAAATAAATGAGATATTTGGGTATTTAGTACTTAAGTTACCAAGCAAATACTGTAATAGGTATATACATTCATTTAGTACTTTAGGTTTTTGACCAAATTAATGTTTTGCTAAAGCAGTATGAATTTTAAACATGGCTTTTGCAATGTCGTAAATGGCGACAATATATATTGAGTCAGTTCTAGAAAATGACTTCGGACTTGCGTAATATATGATCATTTACTATTCGTACTTTGTGATAAAAGATAATTCCGGTAGTGACACCGAAAGAAGAGCGTTTCAGCGTGGAGATTTAAAGATTATATCCGACAGTTTGGTCCAAAAAAAAATTTCACAAATAACCAAATAAGTCATTGATACCTGAAAAGGTCTCACAAAATGCTGTTCATTGACGCCAAAGATCTGAGTGAACAGTCAAGAATAAATCGCCAATCGTAACAATCTCCAACGCAGTGATCTCCCCCTTTCAGTAAGGAGAATCTCTGCCACCACACAGAAATCCTTCCAGATCTGGAAGGATTTGATTTTTTTTCTTTTAATTTTTGTTCAGTTAAATGACAATCGGAATGAATGTGTATGTTAGAAAAACGACTAATAATGGATGAAAAAACAAATTCTAACGATAAAGAAAAGAAAAAAATGTATTTATCACTACAATCGTAACAACTCGGCCATTTCCGTCCTTTCGCCGAGGGCGAAATTTCAGTGTTACACCGGTTCAATGTAAACAATCAATGGATCTGACTATCGTCACGTGATTTTGTATGATGGCAGTGGTTTTAAGCGAGCGTAGCGATGTCGTAAACCCTGTGCGGAGTTTGCAATCGTAGCTGCAAACAGGTGTTTCCTATCCGAGCCACGCTGCTGAGATCGCTATTTATTCACTTAGAAAAAACACATGGCCACTTACTTTTATATAGTCATCCGGGTAATCCGCTCTGACGTCGATATCTGTTTTTAGCAGAGACCACGATCGCGCTTTCTATAGAGTTCGAAGGACTGAACATTTAGAGCAAATTTTCGCGATTACTACAGCATAACAACAAAGTTAGTGTTCAGAATTGTCTTTATAACGGCTTAAGTATGGATTTATGCAAAAGGTAATACAAAACCTCCAGAGTGGTGGATAGATATTGGTATTTGTATTTAATATAGACAAACTGTCAGAAACCACCTTTAAGTCAATCGATTAAACGCTGTCCATTTAGTAACCATCTTGAATGTATCCCAGTCAGTATGCCTTAATCTACATGCATGTGTCTCGGTTTTCCATAGTGTTCTGTATCGTTTATCGTTCAGTATAATTTGGTAGAACACGAAGAAATAATCTGTCCATTAGTGAACCGATTATGTATAAACGATGACCAGACATCGTCTTGTATATTTGAATAATACGATTGACTAACTGTTAATGGTTCTTTTTTTCCATTTCTCTGTCGCTGTATGGATTTTATATCCAAATGTTGTCTGACTGCTAGCTATTATAAGTCTGTGTGGCCGCCTGCTAAAATGACTTTTCTGTCTCCGATTTTTACACGAAAAAAGGTGGTAAGATCTTGCCTGATTAGAGATTCCGCAGTTTAGCAAGAACACAGTTTAAAGAACCGGAAATCCTTTTGACGATAATTAGTCGTATCAACGTCGTTCACTTTTTGTCGATGCTTTGTTCTCAAATGTATTTCTAGAAACTTCGTGATCTTTTAGATCTCGGTCGTTAGCCTTAAAAAAAAACAATCCCGAAAAGTTATATTAATCAACTGTCATGACAATGGAATGAAGTTATGCGAGTAATTGGCAGAAAAATGCACCATGCTTGTAAAAACAACCACACGTCTAAGTAACATGCCATTATTTTTAAATTCAATTAACAAAACGTAAACTGGCAATTTGCTGTTTTGCTAAATTGTATTATATTAAGAGAAAACAATTGTCGGTATCAGGGGCGGATCCTGCATTTCTTTTCGGAAGGGTGGGGAGCGTCTTAATTGAGCGAGCACACAGGGGTGATGGGGAAGGGGGCGGGTCTGTTCACCCAGAAAATCTTTAAAATCTAGCAGCCAAGTAAAGACATTCCCTGCATTTTCAGAAGCTGCTATAATCTGTTTGTACTCTTAGCGAAAAATATCATCTATAATCACATTTTTTTTTCATGTTATAGGGCGGGGAGATGTCAAAATGGGCGACAACCAATAGTGTTAGGAGTCTGGGGGCATGCTCCCACAGGAAAATTAATAAGATCTTGAAGTCATATTGCGCCATTTCCAGGATTTTTAAAAAAAAATGCAAATACAAAATACAAATACATTGTAGTTAAAGTCATTGCGTTTTTTCGACATTTAAGGCGTAAATACATGTCAAGTCCATAAACGATTTTCATTTTTAGTGGCAGAGATTACTAGAATCTGAAAGGCATCTGACCTCTGACGGCATAGCAAGCAGTAAACTAAATGCCTAGATCAGCGCTGTCAGTCATTTAACAATGGGGGTACACTGGTAAAATAGAAATTATCTAAATTAAGTTAATATCCGAGGTATTCCAAACAGTAGGTGGGTCCTTTTTAGTTTGAATTCTTGGACTGTATCGTCTGTTCTTTTGTAGATATTACAATTACAAACTATGAAATTTCTTACTTTTGCACAAATATCAGTTTAAAATCCGTTCAAATATTCCGAGAGATATGCTATTTAAAAAAGAAAATGGAAGTGTTTGTTGATGATGGTTAACTTGGGTATCACAAGAAAGGCAAAAAAAGCCAACATACACTACAAAGAGCACAAGCATAAAAACCGAGTAAAACAAATGAAAGACGTAAATACATACTTGCTAGTAATATCTGTACAATCTATAGAACACATATGGCAATAATTCTACTAGTGTCATAATGATGTGACACACCCTAAAATGTTAAAACAAATACCTTCATGGAAGGTATTTATTTTTGACACTTTCAGAGAACTCGGACCCAGCTCCCCCGCCTACCTCTAGATCCGCCCATGAGCGTGTTTATAATAATTTTTAGAAAAACTATTACAAACGGTTTACAACCTAACTGAAATTTTAGTCATCAATCATATTTATAATGCATACCTATTTCTTAACGAATGTCACTACTCAACTTGTATGTAGATACATATATAGCTCTCGCATACGACATTTATGACAGTTGTTAAACTCAAATCAAAACAATATTTACATTCTATTTTGGTAACTGTATAAAATGTTTATTATTTTATTTTAATGTCCATCAAACACCTTTTCGATCTCCAAAAAAAATTATTCGTTTAGAGGCAGCATCCGTCTATTCGCCTTTATAAAATGCCTATTTTTTTCACATTCATCTGCAGCAAACCACTTTCTTCAGGTCATTTTGGTAACTAACCATATATTTTAGACGATATACTTAAAAACTTCAATGATACGAAAGTGTATGTAATGAATACCCATTTGACTTTCCTTTATTTTAATGTATTTTACACGCAATAGCTCAGATGGTAGAGCGTCAGTTTGCGGATCGGGAGGTCGTGGGTTCGAACCCCGGCCGGGTCATACCAAAGACTTTAAAGTTGGTAGTAGTGGCTTCCCTCCTAACGCTCGGAGCTACGGGGACAGCATTACGCCTGACTCGTCGGTGTCAGTATAATGGACCGGCCGGGTTCAGTCCCTGGGCACCTCATAAGTGCCCCTGTGCTGTAATGATAGACATGTCGCTGCGCAGTATTGGCAAAAATGCCGGCTAATCCCAATCCATCCCACACGCAGTAGAAAATCCCGTCAATCATAGACTTAAAATCTGGAGCAAACCATATATACAATGTTTTGCCACCATTTTTGTGTGTGTATAATTTAGCACTATTTACTAATAGAAAACCAGGTTAATAGTGTTACTTTATCTATGGTTTTTACCAACGCGGCTCTTAAAATCATTGTGTTTGACTCCCTTATAAATACAAAGCACAAAGACGCAGTTATTAGCAACACCTTTCAAGTTAATCGATGGTTATTTACATTTTATTTAATGTCTGATCTATGTTATTCCCTTGAGCAGTTTGTGTGTGGCAAACACGTCTTTAACCGCCCACGTGACTGAAAATTAAGTCCAACATTCCCATTCTAGAGCCAAACAGCCTACTATAGGTCGATTCGAAAAATAATCATGATACAAAGTCCTTTGTTCCTTTATAACAGCAGCTATTAGATCCAACAAATAGTTAATTATCCTCGTAATTAATAATTTGGTCGCGTTATATGGATGCATTTTAGCGTATGAATATCAAGGACAAAGCAAAATAGTTTTTAAATGTAATTTTCCTTAAATTTGACGTTATTTATACAGTACGCTTTTATTGTCTATCGCATCGAACCAATATCGCGTCTAGAGACGTTAATGCAACTTCCGTTTATAAATGGAGGCTTAAAGATGGTGTCTAACAGTTTTGGCCAGTTTTTATTCTCGCAAAGAACCAAATAATTATTATTGCCTGAAAAAATCACGCAAAATGCTGATTATTGATGTCCTACATCTATGTGAAAAGTGCAGCATAACACATCACTCGTCATTACAAATAGGTATTTCTTATATTTTTCCACGCCGCACATTTAGCTTTATTTATACTAAGAAAACCACGTGACCCGTAACTTTATATAATCATTCGGGTAATCCGCTCTGACATCGATGTCTATTTTTAGAAATCACAATAATGCTTATTTATTGTCTTAGAAAGAATGGGTATGTGGAATGATTTAGTTCGCGATTCCCACTGTCTTGCAATTTCGTCAATTACAAAATCGTCTTGTGTTAGACTAGGTTTGCCTTTTTTTCAGAAATTATGTCACAAATCCCCCAATTTAGGTTTACGTGTATTTGATGAAGTCAAACTGTCGGATACCACCTTTAAATGGAACACTTTATTACGTGAGCGTTTTGGCCCGTAAAGAAGTGGTATGCGACCGTTAGGGTAAATTTTTGTTCAAACAGCCAAATAAATACCTGTTATCTGAATAGATCACGCTAAATGCTTTTTATGTCTTGCATCTAAGAGGCATAACATCCGATTTGTCATTACAAACCTGTATTTCCTATCGGAACCACGCTCCACAGATAGATTTTTTTAAAAATCTGACAACCACGTGATCACTTTTGAGATCAAGTCATATATATCCCCATCCGTACAATTAATTCTGGCGTCAGTATCTATTTTAGCAGAACTCATTATCGTCTTGTTTTATTTTTCTAAATTTAAAAAGAATGAACATTGAAGGCGATTTATTTCTCGATTTGTAGCGTCTAACAGATGAATAAGTGTTCAAAGTCGCCTTTAATTAGATTAATTACGTGTTTATGCAAATATTATGGCCAAATGTACCAAAACTGGATATTGTTTCACGTATTTTCTATAAATAAACTGTCGGATACCTCCTTTAAAGATCGACCAAGATTAAGTTTATTCTTAAATAATAAGCGACCTAAACATATATATATGAAGAATTTAGAAGAGTTTTTTTTTAATTTAATCTGCTCAGTTTTGACAAGACAAGGTTACCTAAACATATATATGAAGGAGTTAGAAGAGTTTTTTTTAAATTTAATCTGCTCAGTTCTGACAAGACAAGGCTCCTTCTGTACATCTTCCGGCATAAAAACCAACTTTACATCTGCCCGCATGTAATAGGCCTGTGTGGCCTCACAGTGCATTAAATTACAGATTTCCTTCGTGGAATGTCTGACAAGAACTGACGTTCTGCTAATGAACAGACGACCAAGCTATCACGAGAAGCAGCGTGTGTTTTAATTTGCTGTGTAGAAAACAATGCAAAAGTCTCCTTCCAGAAACCCAGGTGAGGTAAGAAGAGTTACAAACAATCTGATGAATGTATTATGACAGGTAAAACACTCAAACCAGGCTCTGCATGTTCAAATATAAGATAAAACACGTTCTTCGTCTTATTGTAACAGAGGTAAAGTCAATTGGGTGTCCAATGTATAAAAAACTGTTAGACCAATACGGGTTCAGCAATGCATTCGCCGACCCCTTTTCAGTGAATCCAAAGAACTTTTGTTTATCATTTAAAAAAAGAATAGTAGATTGTTTTGTACAAAAATGGAATAACGATATTTTATTGTGTAGCTCATTATGTTCGTACAAACACTTCAAAACTGTATTTAGCTTTGAAAATTACCTTGATATAGTACCAAAAAATCTAAGATATTTTCTTACTAAATTGCGGTTATCTTCACACCCCTTGAAAATTGAGACTGGACGATATGGCAGAAACAGAGTTGATAGAAATCTTCGATATTGTACACTTTGTGATAAAAACGATATAGAGGATGAGTACCATTTCCTATTTGTATGTCCAGCTTACAATGAAATAAGAAAACGCTTTATAAACAGAAAATTCTACGTGAGACCAAGTTTTATTAAATTCTGTGAGATGTTTAAATCTGAAAAAAAGGAAATTTTGACAAACATTGCAAAATATATTAAAGAAGCTTTAGCATATCGAAAGAACAGCGTCATTCTCACACAATGAGTTCATCTTGATTACAATATTATTTTTCCTATTTTCACTTTTGTAATGGTTGATTTTTACTACATCAAAAATGAACCATTCTTGTAACAATCCATGTAACCACATCATTTGTGTGTGTGTATATATATATGTGTGTGTGTGTGTGTGTGTGTGTGCGCGCGCGCGCGCGTGTGTGTGTGTGTTTGTGACTTTAAACGACTAAATGATCGGTGACAGCTCTATTCATTGTAATTACCTTGCAACTGTGTACTATGTACACGTTGAAACTAATAATATACTGTTCTTTGTTCAGTTTTATTTCCGATCCTTGTGCCCTTTGATGGAAGTGTCAATTTGATAGAATATGTTTATTATAATGTTTGTCTTTGAGAATAATTCCGTTAATCACCGTGTGACATTTTATGTGTACATGTATAGACGCAAATTACCAACAAAACCAACAGCATAAACAACACTTCCGGGTAACACTTCCGGGTAAGCACGTCTGAGAAAATGTGGACTAGTTCCAGGGAGAGATGTAAGCATTGAAGCCTGATACCATACCATTCCTAAAATACTTATCAAAATAGTCACATTTAAACGATTCCAATGAACTTCAACAATATTGGGTTTTTACAAGCAAAACAGTATAAAATTACCAACTACAAAAAAAAATCAACATTTCAATACTCGAAAATACTTAATCTCGTATCGAAATTAATTTCACCAACTGAGACTCCTTATATACATTTATGTTTTATGTTATGGGGAACGTTTGTATTGTTTTTATGGACATTGTATGATTATAGAATCATTTTACAACAAGGGTCTTAATTGCACTGTATGGACTGTGAAAATCTGTCTTGATCGACGTCCTGGAAATGCTGAAATATACTTGGTATCTTGTATCTTGTAATTATCCAGCCAGACATGGTATGGACTGTGAAAATCTGTCTTGATCGACGTCCTAGCAATGCTGAAATATACTTGGTATCTTGTATCTTGTAATTATCCCGCCAGTCATTGTGCTTTAAGCAGTAACCAGTACAAAGTTAATCTCAACGAATTTATTAATTATAGTTTTCATTCTTCTCTGATACTCTGTTGAAATTTATAAGAAGAAATCAAATGCAAATCTAAGGATATAATTTTTAAGGGATCTAAGAAACATAAAGGGAAACCGAAACAAAAATATCGCAGATTGAGAAAATAATCAGTGGTTTTTACTTGTAAGATTAAGCATTTTTACAAGAATTGAATTTGCATTATCAATGTAAAAATTCCGATTCATATAAAAGGTTGGTACCTTTTTCAAATTTCCATTTAAATAAAAATATAAATCATGACAATTCCTCATAATGTTTTCAAATGTGAATTTTCTGTCAGAAATGCCCGTTATACACAGAAACCATTTTTTATTTCATCGTTTCATAAGCCCAAAATGTGTCAACTGAAATAAGTAAATAAACATGTCAAGTCCATTAACGATTTTGACTTTTAATGGCAGAGATAACTATAATATGAAAGGCACGTGACTTCCGACGTGAGCATTGCAGGCAGTAAACTAAATGCCTAGACCAGCGCTGTCAGTCAAAAGGGGCCATTCAGGTAACGGCTAGGTATTTAACATTTGGGTACATTGATAAAATGGAAACTTGTTAGTTAGTTAATATCCGAGGTACTCCAAACAGTAGGTAGGTCCGTTTACGTCGAAATTCTTAGACTTTATCGCCTATTCTTTTTTAGATATAACAATTACAAATGTGATTTAATTTGCTTTTGCACAAATATAAGCGTAAAATCCAATTAAACACTTAAAGAGATTTGCTATTTTAAAAAGAAAATGGAAGTTTTTGTTGATGATGGTAAACTTGCGCATCACAAGAACGGCAAAAAAGTCAACCTACACCCCAAAGCGCACAAGCATAAAAACCGAGTAAAACAAATGAAAGGACCTACTTGCATTTAGGGGTTAATCAGGGGAGACTATTAATGTCTCTCATTGCGCAATGAAGTCATCTGTCATATTTGTCCTACAAACAGCCATTGCGTAGGCATTGCTGCTTAAATGATTGATAGGATTGTTTGTTGATTCGACAAACAGATGTGCTACAATACGTGCGATCGATTGGCAAAGATCAATTGACATGCCAGCGGTATCATCGTATTTTGTATATTTCGTTTTCGTTTTATGTAATGTCATATCATGTTACAACAAATTACAACAAATTATTCTATTTCTACTACATTTACTCTGTTAATGTTATGTGAAGGTTAATTATTCTTTAAATTGAAGTTTTAATTTAATATTGTTTTAATTAAGACAACCATCATGAACAACACAATATTCAGTAGCAAATATCAGTAATGCTACAATAAATTTATATAAGTACCAGCACGAATATCATCTGCTATGAATGAATGTTGGCTATATTACATATACGACAACTTTATTTGCCCATGTAAAATACACGCAGCTTCAACACGAAACCTAGTTATCTTTGTTAGAAAAAACATGGAGACAGATGTCTGTTTAAAACCACCGGCCCATTCAAGGTCAGCTAGACGACCTTCATCACATGAATAGTTTCGTCCCAACCCGAACTTGGACCTTAAAGGTATTAAGTGAATACTTCCTACTAAAGTCATATAAACTCCCATGAAACAATCTACTTGGTACAAAAATATTAAAAAACTAAAATAATGGCAGAGAACAAAACGATAGCGCTTAATTCCTCATTGGACACGATATTATTCCAATATCAACAAATGAATGGTTTCGTCCCAACCCGAACTTGGACTTTAAAGGTATATAGTAAATACCTCCTACTAAAGTCATATAACAATCTAATTGGTACAAAACTAGAAGAATGGCAAAGAAGATTGACAGAGAACAAAATAATAGCGCTTCATCCCTCATTGGACTCGACATTATTCCAAATACACAGATGAGCATAAAAATGCGTCTAAATCATATTATAGGTTATGTTCAAAGCTGTAAGTAATCAGTCCAGCCGCAATGCATTATAAAATGTATCACATAAGAATATATAAGACAAAGTCCTATAAGCATTGCAACTTATAGAAGAAATTGAAAAGATACAGAACCAAGTTATTCACAAGCACGCCAAATGTAAAAGTGAGAACAAATCCGTGATGAGTCATTTAAAAATAATAGCAAACCCCGACAGTTACCGCCTTGGAACGGTCAATCGGTAATATGGACCGACTGGGGTGCTTAAACCGGTTTAACAGAGGTCTAACCTCGCATTACACCGCCCCCTGATTTCCATTCAATACACCCATTACATATTTCCTTATATTGCACTAGTGTAATACAGTTTTTTTTTTATTGATGACGTCATCGATGTCAACATAATGCAGATAGTGTCATACCACTATTTCAGTAAAAATTGTTGTTAAAATTTTGTAAAATCGTATACTGGCGACTAAAATCATGTGATAAAAAATCTGAGACTCGTTGCCATTTGATAAAACTAGTCCATGAAAAAAATGCGCTCCAGTGGCTCGCCTACTATGACTTCCTGAACTCGTTTAATTAATATTTGTATTAAATGACAACTCGTGTCAGATCCACTGTGTATAAAAAGTACATTTACCATTATGATGTGACGCAGTCGGTAGAGCCAGTGGACTGCCACACAAGCCGTGTTGGGTTCAAATAATTAAAAAGACACACTTTTTTATGTTTGCTCTTTCTTTTCATCGGCTAGCATACATTTATTTACAGCTCCTTAATTTATCGACAAATAAGAGCCGACATTTAATATTAATTTTATACCACAATCCATTAAAACTGATATGAAAATAGTAAAACAAATAATGTGTTCTGACAGCGTCAGTTTGGCTTCCAATGTAATTCTGATGCACTTAATATACGCCACCTCTAATGACCGACTTCTTCGCTTACCTGCTGGGTAACCTTGGCTAAATGTCGACCAGCTAATAGAAACACACCGGTCAATACAGCCAAGTGGATCATTAGGATCCTTTGTAAAGCGGTTTACATCACTGGACATTCTAACACAATTGAACCACTTGTTATCATGTTAAATCATACGGTTTTAGAGATAATACCGATGTTCATTGTATGGGTGTACATGTAACAGTTGTACCGATTCTCCTTTCCAATTAATGTAACAAGAAAGAGCACGAACATGCGACATTCATGGTGCCGGAGAGAGCATATTCTTTAAAATAGATGATTACTATTCTGGGAACTAAACTCTCTCTCTCTCTCTCTCTCTCTCTCTCTCTCTCTCTCTCTCTCTCTCTCTCTCTCTCTCTCTCTCTCTCTCTCGCTCTCTCTCTTTCTCTCTCTCTCTCTCTTTTCTCTCTCTCTTTTCTCTCTCTCTTCTCTCTCTCTCTCTCTCTCTACCTCCCTCCTCCCCACTCCCTCCCTCCCTCCCTCCCTCTCTCTCTCCCTCCCTCCCCCCCTCTCTCTCTCTCTCTCTCTCTCCCCTCTCTCTCTCTCTCTCTCCTCTCTCTTACACTGTCTATTCATCTCTTAAATATGTGATATTAAGGAAGCGTAACTCTGATGGGAAGCAGACCATCTGCTACTTTACTTTTTTCCTTGTTATCTGCTACATCTGTTATTACATGCTGCATTGTTAACATCGGCGTACTCGGTTTTTTGTGTTAATCAAGACCTCGGTAAACAGCTGTGAATCCCAAATAATGCATGCAGTCCCATCTTTTACAAGTTGTAAGACACACTTTATTGCTGCAAGCAACACTGTTAAAAACAGGAGTACTTGGTTCATTTCACTGAAAAAGGTCTCGCAGAACAGCTGCGATTGATGCTATTGCCTGCTACACTATTGTCCCCATAAAAGGTATTCTATATGAGGCACCGCTGTCCAGAGCGGCGCACATAAGGCTTTCAGAGATCAAGGTGTAACAAAATACATTAAGCAGGTGTATTGATAATTGAGTCTGTCTCAATATATGAATTAATTATTTTATTGTTTTTATAACAAATTAATGATGGATGTCACTTGCTGAGGTGATTGAACTGATGGTCTAATAAGTAACAGATGACGTCATATATAACCCAAAGACCAATAAACACCAACAATGTATAAGTAGAGCTTGGTTGATTTATAGTAAATTTAAGTTAATCCAATGACAATGATAAGTCTGCAATGGAAATATAAACTCGTATTTTGATCGCTTTGACTGGGTTTTAAGGCACGACATCACATTGTAAGCAGCAGCAGCAGCATGTACTTTTCGATTAAAGCTTTGCTCTAGATTGTCCATACAATTTGTTTATCATTTAAACATTTCCTAAAATGTGTACCGGTCGCAATAGCTCAGTTGGTAGAGCGTCGGCTTGCGGATCGGGACGTCGCGGGTTCAAACCCCGGCCGGGTCAAACCAAAGACTTCAAAAGTTGTTAGTAGTGGCCTTCCTCCTAACGCTCGGGGCTAAGGGGACAGCATTATGCCTGGCTCGTCGGTGTCAGTATAATGGTCCAGGTGAGTTCAGTCCCTGGGCACCTCATAAGTGCCCCTGTGCTATAATTATAGAAATGTCACCGCACAGTATCGGCAAAAAATGCCGAAAAATCCCATCCCTAAAATGTGCATACTGTCTGTTGTTGCATTGATGCATGACACTGTCGATTAATTTTGGTGCAGTTGATTTTTTTTAATTTGCTTAGTGCGTCACTGTGTTAGGATGATGCTGATTGTCGCTGGTAATAGCTTCAAAATCATTTATTACTCTACAAATATTACTGATCATTAATTGTAACCAAATACGTTTGAACTGGCTCGTCTCCTCGTGAAAAAAGTGACCTACAATTGAATATAACATGTAATCACGTTAATGTTAATGGTGACTGAAACGGCTGAATCGCATGACAGTTAATTCTTTGTTGTAAACCATAGAATATTACGACATCAAATTAATGGCTTTTTGGCATTTTAATATCTGTATATAACATCGTTAAAATAATGCGCTTTGGTATAATGCGACTCTACGATGGTTAAAGAAAATAAGACAATGCCACGAGAAATTATATATTTCTGTTTAATTGCCATGTTTTGCAGACCATGCAGGTATAGGCAAATGATACTTGATGCATATTCATCTTCGCGTGCTGTATAAATAAAAACAACAACAACAGATTATATTTTTTTCCTGTTATGAAGTTTTAAACGTTACTTTTGCAGAATAAAGAGAAATACCAATTTTTGTTCAGTTGAAGGTTTATGAACTTATGAAACAGTTGAAAATCGACCAGGTTCATCACTGGCTCGTTCGTTATGCGTTTCTGCAAATTGACCAACGTCACTACTGCCTCGTTCGTTATCCGTTTCTGCAATTTGACCAACTTCACTACTGCCTCGTTCGTTATCCGTTTCTGCAAAGTGACCAACGTCATTACTGGCTCGTTCGTTATGCGTTTCTGCAAAGTGACCAACGTCATTACTGGCTCGTTCGTTATCCGTTTCTGCAAAGTGACCAACGTCATTACTGGCTCGTTCGTTATCCGTTTCTGCAAAGTGACCAACGTCATTACTGGCTCGTTCGTTATGCGTTTCTGCAAATTGACCAACGTCACTACTGGCTCATTCGTTATGCGTTTCTGCAAATTGACCAACGTCACTACTGCCTCGTTCGTTATCCGTTTCTGCAAAGTGACCAACGTCACTACTGGCTCGTTCGTTATCCGTTTCTGCAAATTGACCAACGTCACTACTGCCTCGTTCGTTATCCGTTTCTGCAAAGTGACCAACGTCATTACTGGCTCGTTCGTTATGCGTTTCTGCAAAGTGACCAACGTCATTACTGGCTCGTTCGTTATCCGTTTCTGCAAAGTGACCAACGTCACTACTGCCTCGTTCGTTATCCGTTTCTGCAAATTGACCAACGTCACTACTGCCTCGTTCGTTATCCGTTTCTGCAAAGTGACCAACGTCATTACTGGCTCGTTCGTTATGCGTTTCTGCAAATTGACCAACGTCACTACTGGCTCGTTCGTTATGGGTTTCTGCAAATTGACCAACGTCACTACTGCCTCGTTCGTTATCCGTTTCTGCAAAGTGACCAACGTCACTACTGTCTCGTTCGTTATCTGTTTCTGCAAAGTGACCAACTTCACTACTGTCTCATTCGTTATCCGTTTCTGCAATTTGACCAACGTCACTACTGTCTTGTTCGTTATCCGTTTCTGCAATTTGACCAATTTCACGACTGTCTCGTTCGTTGTCAGTTTCTGCAATTTGACCAACGTCGCTACTGTCTCGTTCGTTATCCGTTTATGCAGAGTGACCAACGTCACTACTGTCTCGTTCGTTATCCGTTTCTGCAATTTGACCAACGTTACTACTGTCTCGTTCGTTATCCGTTTCTGCAATTTGACCAACGTCACTACTGTCTCATTCGTTATCCGTTTCTGCAAATCGACCAACGTCACTACTGTCTCATTTGTTATCCGTTTCTGCAATTTGACCAACGTCACTACTGTCTCATTCGTTATCCGTTTCTGCAATTTGACCAACTTCACTACTGTCTCGTTCGTTATCCGTTTCTGCAAATTGACCAACGTCACTACTGTCTCATTCATTATCCGTTTCTGCAAATTGACCAACGTCACTACTGTCTCATTCGTTATCCGTTTCTGCAATTTGACCAACTTCACTACTGTCTCATTCGTTATCCGTTTCTGCAATTTGACCAACGTCACTACTGTTTCGTTCGTTATCCGTTTCTGCAATTTGACCAACGTCACTACTGTCTCATTCGTTATCCGTTTCTGCAAATTGACCAACGTCACTATTGTCTCATTCGTTTTCTGTTTCTGCAAATTGACCAACGTCACTATTGTCTCGTTCGTTATGCGTTTCTGCAAATAGACCAACGTCACTACTGTCTCGTTCGTTTTGCGTTTCTGCAAATTGACCAACGTCACTACTGTCTCGTTCGTTATGCGTTTCTGCAAATAGACCAACGTCACTACTGTCTCGTTCGTTATGCGTTTCTGCAAATAGACCAACGTCACTACTGTCTCGTTCGTTATGCGTTTTAGCAAATAGACCAACGCCACTACTGTCTCGTTCGTTATCCGTTTCTGCAATTTGACCAACTTCACTACTGTCTCGTTCGTTATCCGTTTCTGCAATTTGACCAACTTTACTACTGTCTCGTTCGTTATCCGTTTCTTCTTCTCTTATTCTTACCCTTGTTTTATCGAACATCAAACCTTATTTTTATTCACACAAATTTTGTTGTGTATTTAAAACCCACTGTTAACAAACCAGACCACTAGGCATCAGCTGTCTGAGCGTTCTTAATCAACAATGAAATATTGCTGTCTTTCTAGAGACAGGAAATCTAAGTTGTTTTTCACTTAATCTTAGAAACTTCTTTACATTTTGAAAAAAACACACTTTAAAATTTGTTACTTTGAATTTATGAATAAATCTTAAGAATTGTTTTGTTATCTAAAGAACTATATATCAATATTTAAGAAGTTTAAGTCTGAATAAAAAATAACTAACATTCTCTATGACTACCACATCTGCATAAACTACGTAGAAATAGGACCAATCAATATCGGAATTTTATTTGTAATAGTTTGAACAAAGTAACTGACGCATTTTGTGCATTATATAATACTTTTAAAATGAACACTGTTTCCTGAATGATTGTAAACGTGTTCAAACGGTTACTATGGAAACTGTAAATGTTAGACACAGTTGGTACAATCGATACGGTGAATAATTACTGTTTATTAATCTCAAGATTAATCTTAAGTTAGCATCCTCAAGGGAAATTAGGGTTAGCAACTTCACTCTTTTTGTCAGCGATAATAAAAAATGCACAAATGATTTTTAAGAGGACTACTATTCCTTAATTGTTTCCTGCTTACAATGGTTTGTTAAATTACATGGGTACGTAGTACCCCCGCATGGATTTTATAATAAAATGACCTGGGAATATTTTTACACACGCATCAATGTTTTGTTAAATTACGAAGTTGCATATTACACAAGCATTTATTTTAGTATAAGATGGCATGGTAATAATATTATATACATATATTTTTTATATTAAATATTATGGTCAAAATACCCTTTACGCTTAGCTGCATGGTAAAATTATGGCATCAGGGAAGGATGCAGGGCGAAGGGGGCTCCCCCACCCCCTTCCCTACCAACCGTGTTAAAGTGTAGAGTTGTGACAACACATACATGTCAGCTTAAAAATACTAAGCTTTTAATGTAAAGTTTTTCTGTTATCTGCTTAGGACGAAATTAGGGTCCCTAACTGTGTGTGTGTATATATATAAATATATATAATATATATTATTTAAAGCGATAAAGTTGAATGGTTCTAGATCCATACACCCTCCACCATTTTCTTCTGGATCCGCGCCTGAATGGCATGCTCACAATTGTTAAATCAGGCATACACGTTGCACGCTTCATGCTGTTGATGTACACTTGTATATAAATGTGTATGTCATTTTAAATGACTTTGCTATATTTTATATATGCATTGTTTTTGTCACAAATAGCACGAATATGTTTGTACACACACACTGAAGATTGTATTATTTAATTATAACATAGTAATGTACTTGAAAATTGCATTAACTCGCCTCCCTCTACTCAGCATGCAACATGTGACTATACAAAATATAATTAATAGTTTTACAACTTCAAGTATAAGCTACAAAAGGAAATGACAAAGACTAGAGTGTTGATCCGACATTCCCAAGCCGACTTGACATCAGCTGTCTGATTTGGATATAGACCATTTATCTAAGCCTTATCAATTCGTCCTACGGGACTTCAAACAGCATGTGTATACACAACCATGTTTACTCCAACGATTTAATTAACTAAAATTTATATTTATTTTGATTATTTTATAAATTTTATTACATTGTTCTTCAAAATTACTTATTTGGTTAAAACACATCACTTTTAAATTTTAATTATTATTTTGAACAAAATTGTTTTTCTTTATACTTATTGAATCAAAGACTAAGGGATCAGTTCGTTCAAGAATGACATGATACGGTATGATAAATAATCAATCACGCTTGGAATAGTATAAGCGGTACCGGTACAAAATGGTCTTTGAGTTTGGAAAATGTCTACTGTCCATTTCTACACTTATTGGAGACATTTGTTAGCGAGATTTCGTTTAGGTTCACATAAAGTTGAAATGGAGGTCGGCAGATTTAATTGCATCCCTAGAGAAAGTAGACTCTGTAATTTAGTGTAAAATGTGTAATCTAAATGTTGTCGAATCAGAATATCATTTTCTACTTTGTTGCGATAAAATATAGAAACATCAGACAAGTTTAATATTACAACAAGATGGCCAAATGTTTTAAAGTTTGTTTCTATCATGAGTAGTAAAAATGTGAAAGCTATGAATAATTTGGCAAATTTTATTAAAGAAGCAATGGGGATAAGAGAAAATGTTTTAGCAGATTTAGCTGCGTAATTTAATGAAACAAAGTGCTTTTTTGCTTTCAAGTGAATAAACAAAATAAACTTACAATATGTCCATTAAAACTGAACGTTGCAATTTTAAATTAATTAACATATACCTTGGTAAATGTCTGGTAGCAATTTTATATTTTATTTCCTTGTTTACCTTTTAACAATGTTTGCATATAATGTACATTGTCTGTATAAAATGTATTATTAGATTAATTGTTCATTAATTAAAATAAATTATTTTATATATTGAATATATAGGCTTTGTTAGGTAACATCTGAACGTTGTCAAAATACCGATTCTATATCTCATTGTTTTCTATACAGTACGAGAAATTATCGAGTGACGTTGTATTCATTTAAGGTACATAGCACATATGTGATGATATTGTAACGTAGTAAGGTTTTGATAATGTGTATAAATATTGTTACAATTCAATATCTTAAATGATTGTACAGTGCATATATTCTGACGTTATCAATAATCTGCATGTAAACTTTAAGCTATCCGTTTATACTATTGTGGATCGTTTTATATGTAAATTTCCAGTTTATGTAAAATACTCTGTATGACCAATGGCACATGAATGTGCTGATATGTCAATAAAGGTTGTATTGTATTGTATTATATATTGTTACCTTGTTGACAGCCATTGTCATGGCAACCTCCACCTCCTCCCCTAGAGACTTGGCCCCAGTATGTGGTACCAGCAGTCCAAGGTAGCGTGTGTATCCTTCCGCCCAAAAACACCAACCAAGTAACACAAGCACGTGTCGCAGGATATTCATAGTGTTTCAAATTATTTAACTTATCACTACAAACTTATGAGTCTGACACAACAATTATTGGCGTATTACTTGGAAAAATGCATACCATATTTGCTATAGCCACTTTTCAAGTAAGATATTTTTCATAACTAATTTACATATGTATACGATATATTCATAACACATAATTATTTACGAGCGCGTTTATTTCAATATTCTGACGTTCAAGCAAGTCATTATCTTACAGAGAAAAAGCGAAATGTTACATCCTTGCACTCTCTGTATATGTCAAGATATTTCTTATTAATAATTTACATATGTATACGATATATTCATAACACATAATTATTTACGAGCGCGTGTATTCCGTATTCTGACGTTCAAGCAAGTCATTATGTTACACCTAGCACTCTCTGTATATGTCAATTACTAAGATATCATTTCGCAACACTATCGTTCGAGACACTAGTAATTAAACAGTCAATATGTATATATTATTAATTAATAATTATAAAGCTATACTTGCACGTTATCAGATCAACCTCATTTGAAACAATATCCACTCATCTCAACACCTTTCCACTACACAATGGTCTGATTCTGCGAAGGATCCATTTGTCTGAGAACTTACCATTACTCTAGTTGACATTCTACAAGCCCTCAGCAGGGTAGCCAGCAACAAAGAACCAATAGTCTATGAAGGTGCTAGCGAGCACGTCGGTAATAAAGACCATTAATGCATGCAAGGACCCTCGAGGATTTCTTACCAGATTTCGTTACAAAGTCATCAACATCAAAACAGTATTGTCGGGGTCACAAGGATAAAGGTAACGGTGGAGGTCTTATTGACTATCTTATTGACTATCTTATTGACTATCTTATTGACTATCTTATTGACTATCTTATTGACTATGTAGAGATTGTTTTCTAGATTGAATGGACGATTGTTTGTTATTTTATTTGTTTGACAGTTTCTCCTGCACTATAAAACGAGCATCCACCTTTATTTTCTTTGTTTGAAATTTACGTTACGCTTACACGAGTTAAGTCATTTTGGCGATATCCAAGAAGTGTCAGATGATGATATTTTTCTGACAAGAAACACCGAGTGACTACACGTAAGCTGGGCGAGCCCCATTATAGAAAAGTGACTACACGTCAGCTGGGCGAGCCCCATTATAGAAAAGTGACTACATGTCAGCTGGGCGAGCCCCATTATAGAAAAGTGACTACACGTCAGCTGGGCGAGCCCCGTTATAGAAAAGTGACTACACGTCAGCTGGGCGAGCCCCACTATAGAAAAGTGACTACATGTCAGCTGGGCGAGCCCCATTATAGAAAAGTGACTACACGTCAGCTGGGCGAGCCCCACTATAGAAAAGTGACTACATGTCAGCTGGGCGAGCCCCATTATAGAAAAGTGACTACACGTCAGCTGGGCGAGCCCCATTATAGAAAAGTGACTACATGTCAGCTGGGCGAGCCCCACTATAGAAAAGTGACTACACGTCAGCTGGGCGAGCCCCATTATAGAAAAGTGACTACATGTCAGCTGGGCGAGCCCCGTTATAGAAAAGTGACTACATGTCAGCTGGGCGAGCCCCATTATAGAAAAGTGACTACATGTCAGCTGGGCGAGCCCCATTATAGAAAAGTGACTACATGTCAGCTGGGCGAGCCCCACTATAGAAAAGTGACTACACGTCAGCTGGGCGAGCCCCATTATAGAAAAGGACTACACGTCAGCTGGGCGAGCCCCACTATAGAAAAAGTGACTACATGTCAGCTGGGCGAGCCCACATTATAGAAAAGTGACTACATGTCAGCTGGGCGAGCCCGTTATAGAAAAGTGACTACATGTCAGCTGGGCGAGCCCCATATAGAAAAGTGACTACACGTCAGCGGGCGAGCCCACTATAGAAAAGTGACTACATGTCAGCTGGGCGAGCCCCATTATAGAAAAGTGACTACACGTCAGCTGGGCGAGCCCCATTATAGAAAAGTGACTACACGTCTGCTGGGCGAGCCCCATTATAGAAAAGTGACTACACGTCAGCTGGGCGAGCCCCATTATAGAAAAGTGACTACACGTCAGCTGGGCGAGCCCCATTATAGAAAAGTGACTACACGTCAGCTGGGCGAGCCCCATTATAGAAACTGCTGCTCCTGTTGTAACATAACCCAAAGCGGTGATAGGCCACAAAATGTCGTATCGGCGACTGTTACTGCTCAGCAAAAGACGCCATACTACCCGATTATCTAGACATTGCCTTAAAAGCTAATGTTATTTAAAAGTAGAAACATTTTGGACATCTTTTCTTTTCGTTCAAGAACTGCACTTTCTAAATATCCTGCAGTTGCTTGTTAGGTAAGGTACCGGAATGCTAACATTTTTATTTATTATTTTTGTAATCTTTTGGCGGTGACGTTTCCTCTTTTGTAGAATAACGTACAAAGGTTGGTCCTCTTTGCACGGACAAAGTTGTGATGGTACCGACTAGTGCTTTTTGTACATGTGCGCAAAAAGTCGATTGAGCTGTGTGGTGATTAAAGTAAGTCCTTTTGGTTGGCAAGTTGGTTAATTACTGCAATGTAATTAAACGTATAGATAGAGATATAGATATAATTTAAACTTCTAGTTATCCGCATCTGAAATCCTAAATATTTAGTGGTTCATCTACTTACTTTTATGGAAGAAAATCACGAACAGCGCCATGCCAGATGAAGCACCGATTTGATATTACAAATTTTCATTGATGTTTTAAACTGATTTTTGCTTCGGACAATTGTTTTGGAAATCTTTAAATAGCACCAACAATCGCAACTACTGAAAACACTGTGTCCAAACAAATCCCAGGCCAGCACTTAGCATTTGTAAATTTCATGTTCTCTCAGCGAAGACAAATCAAAAGGATTGTGGGCATCTGTGGTCTATTGGTTAAGACGTTGGATGCCGGATCGGAGGGTCCCGGGTTCGAACCCCGAAACTGACCTCATGCTGTTGGTTCTTGAGCAAGACTATTTACTGCACATTGCTCCAGGTTCTGAGTACCTAAGTACTGGTTCTACCCAGGAAATGGACGGTAAAGAAGGATTAATTTAAGTTGAACGGAACTTGTTTCCTAATCGACTATAAATAAATATGATTAAACTTAAATCAAAAGGAAAACCAACCTTAGATGAGTTGATCTTTTGATCTATCCTAGTCTCCGGAATTCTCAAAGGACAGATAGTGGATCATTAACAAATATGTTGTGCTTTTATGTTTCCTTCCCCGTGTAATTCTCATAATTATTCAAATAGTTTATGATTGTGCTAAATATCTGTTACTACATGTCTTTAAGGCTGATTTAATGTTGTCGTCTATGCGGCTTTTTGATCTTGTTCGTACAATGTGACCATACAGCGGAAACATGAGAACTACAAAACGCAACATAATATACCCAAAAGAAAAGCCAAGTCTGTTTTTGTATATTTTCCCACTATTTCTGCATGTTGCTATGGCATAAGCCTTCTATATATATGATCGAATCTGATCTTAAACTGATTAAGCGAAAATGTAAACTGTAAGCGTTAAGGTCAGGTTTGAATACGTTGCCTACAAAATAGCATTAAAGCAGACGTTTTAATTTATATTATATGTACATTAATATTTACATTAAAAATACAACTACAATGATTTTGATAATGAGTATCTAAAGGTAAAGCAAGTGTAGTAGACTTTTTTTTCTTTTATAATTGATACGGAATGTGTCTCCTTTTTGGAAATAAGAAACTCTAAATTTTATGTAACATCCGCTTTAAGAGAAGTGTTTTGTTAGTGAGTAGTTTGGAAACATATTATAGTATTAGACAAATCAACTAAACATGTTACTTGTTTGGTTTGACTCAAACTATCCCAATATGTAATTAATTGTTTACAAACTCAACACGTTTTAGGCTGATTTTTCTATTGTTTCTGCTGATTGTACTTTAATAAATAAATCACCGAACTCTTGTTAGCTAAACGTTATACTTTAGAGTTGCCCAAAATATTCTATAAAGTATTATGCTGCAAAATATAAAATAACTTCACCACATGGTTTTGATTTTTTTAGACTTTGACTAAATCAGGTAATTTGTAATCAAATTTAGCACTAATCATTCAATTAAAATTCATTTACATATAAAAATATAACAACTAAACATGTTTTATTCTACATCTGGTAGAGTGATGTTAAAAGTTAAAGCTGAAAAGTAGATAGAAAAAAGTTGAACATGCGTGCCCATGCCCACTTTTGAAGCATTTTAAACCTGATTTTGAAAGTCTTCAGTTGGAGGCACCGCATTACATTTCCTCTACCTTCATTAATCAGAATAATGAGTCGACAATGAAATATTATTTTGTCGTTGTGTCATAACAAAGAAAACCTATAAAACCCTTAAGCAGGTAAAAGGACAGATTGCAAGCACAAATGCTATAAAACCCTTCAGCAGGTACAAGGACAGATTGCAAGCATAAATGCTATAAAACTCTTTAGCAGGTTCAAGGACAGATTGCAAGCATAAATGCTATAAAACCCTTTGGCAGGTTCAAGGACAGATTGCAAGCATAAATGTTATAAAAGCCTTTAGCAGGTACAAGGACAGATTACAAGTATAAATGCTATAAAACCCTTAAGCAGGTACAGGGACAGATTACAAGTATAAATGCTATAAAACCCTTAAGCAGGTACAGGGACAGATTACAAGTATAAATGCTATAAAACCCTTTAGCAGGTACAAGGACAGATTGCAAGCATAAATGCTATAAAACCCTTCAGCCGATACAAGGACAGATTGCAAGTATAAATGCTATAAAACCCTTAAGCAGGTACAGGGACAGATTACAAGCATAAATGCTATAAAACCCTTCAGCCGATACAAGGACAGATTACAAGTATAAATGCTATAAAACCCTTAAGCAGGTACAGGGACAGATTACAAGTATAAATGCTATAAAACCCTTAAGCAGGTACAAGGACAGATTACAAGTATAAATGCTATAAAACGCTTAAGCAGGTACAAGGACAGATTGCAAGCATAAATGCTATAAAACCCTTAAGCAGGTACAGGGACAGATTACAAGTATAAATGCTATAAAACCCTTAAGCAGGTACAAGGACAGATTGCAAGCATAAATGCTATAAAACCCTTCAGCCGATACAAGGACAGATTACAAGTATAAATGCTATAAAACCCTTAAGCAGGTACAGGGACAGATTACAAGCATAAATGCTATAAAACCCTTAAGCAGGTACAAGGACAGATTACAAGTATAAATGCTATAAAACGCTTAAGCAGGTACAAGGACAGATTGCAAGCATAAATGCTATAAAACCCTTAAGCAGGTACAGGGACAGATTACAAGTATAAATGCTATAAAACCCTTAAGCAGGTACAAGGACAGATTACAAGTATAAATGCTATAAAACCCTTAAGCAGGTACAAGGACAGATTACAAGTAAAAATGCTATAAAAACCCTTCAGTCGATACAAGGACAGATTGCAAGCATAAATGCTATAAAACCCTTAAGCAGGTACAAGGACAGATTGCAAGCATAAATGCTATAAAACCCTTCAGCAGGTACAAGGACAGATTGCAAGCATAAATGCTATAAAACCCTTAAGCAGGTACAAGGACAGATTACAAGCATAAATGCTATAAAACCCTTAAGCAGGTACAAGGACAGATTACAAGTATAAATGCTATAAAACCCTTAAGCAGGTACAAGGACAGATTGCAAGTATAAATGCTTAAAAAACCCTTAAGCAGGTACAAGGACAGATTACAAGTATAAATGCTATAAAACCCTTAAGCAGGTACAAGGACAGATTGCAAGCATAAATGCTATAAAACCCTTAAGCAGGTACAAGGACAGATTGCAAGTATAAATGCTATAAAACCCTTCAGCCGATACAAGGACAGATTGCAAGCATAAATGCTATAAAACCCTTCAGCCGATACAAGGACAGATTGCAAGTATAAATGCTATAAAACCCTTCAGCCGATACAAGAACAGATTGCAAGCATAAATGCTATAAAACCCTTCAGCAGGTACAAGGACAGATTGCAAGTATAAATGCTATAAAACCCTTCAGCAGGTACAAGGACAGATTGCAAGTATAAATGCTATAAAACCCTTCAGCCGATACAAGGACAGATTGCAAGCATAAATGCTATAAAACCCTTCAGCAGGTACAAGGACAGATTGCAAGCATAAATGCTATCAAACCCTTCAGCAGGTACAAGGACAGATTGCAAGTATAAATGCTTAAAAAACCCTTCAGCAGGTACAAGGACAGATTGCAAGCATAAATGCTATAAAACCCTTTAGCAGGTACAAGGACAGATTGCAAGTATAAATGCTATAAAACCCTTCAGCCGATACAAGGACAGATTGCAAGTATAAATTCTATAAAACCCTTCAGCAGGTACAAGGACAGATTGCAAGTATAAATGCTATAAAACCCTTCAGCCGATACAAGGACAGATTGCAAGCATAAATGCTATAAAACCCTTCAGCCGATACAAAGACAGATTGCAAGTATAAATGCTATAAAACCCTTCAGCAGTTACAAGGACAGATTGCAAGCATAAATGCTATAAAACCCTTCAGGAGGTACAAAGACAGATTGCAAGCATAAATGCTATAAAACCCTTCAGCAGGTACAAGGACATATTACAAGTATAAATGCTATAAAACCCTTCAACAGTTACAAGGACAGATTACAAGTATAAATGCTATAAAACCCTTCAGCAGTTACAAGGACAGATTGCAAGCATAAATGCTATAAAACCCTTCAGCAGTTACAAGGACAGATTGCAAGCATAAATGCTATAAAACCCTTCAGCAGTTACAAGGACAGATTGCAAGCATAAATGCTATAAAACCCTTCAGGAGGTACAAAGACAGATTACAAGCATAAATGCTTTAAAAACCTTAAGCAGATTCAAGGACAGATTGCAAGCATAAAGGATGAGAAAAATGAACGACTTTTGGGAATACTTAATATTTTGAACTTGTAGATAATTGATTTTATGCTTTTCTTTACCTCTTAAAAAACACTTAAATTTGTAACACTAGTAACAAGATGAAAGTGAACGCGTTGAAGCTGAATTCTTAAACATTAATATATGGTGATATCTTAATGACAGTATTATTGAATCCGAAATAAATATTGCTATTTCATAAAAAACAGAACAGCTAATTCGAATTTTGAAATAAATTAGAATATTAATATCCTAAATCTAGAAATAATTACCAATCTATGTTAAGTTGGTTGAGATTATTTTTCTTAAATCTAGTAATAAATATAAATCCATTTAAAGATGTTTTATAAAGTATTAAGTTACAGTAATTTTCCGTACACCCTGCCAAAATTGTTATATCACTTTAATAATCAGAAAAGAGGAACCTCAAAATGATTGTTGTTTACAGATGCTTATTTAAATTATCCACTGTTATTTTAAATGTAAAAGACACAGATTTTTTCGACAGTAAATGTTTATTGAATGCCATTCATGCCGCCTTTAGAAAACACCATTCAAGTCTCATTGCGATTATTTCCCTTGTGCCAGTGGCGTTCGTTAACCTAATTTTTTTAAAGTTGTTTTCGTTTTAAATGTCGGGCAGTACTTTACAGCCACAACTTGGCGTAGAAATACATGACGAAAGACTTAATATTTTTTTCACCGAACAAATGTATTTTAAACAGACCACAAATTATTGTTTATAAACAGTGAAGAAAGTTTATTTGCATATATAAATACTTCAAAAGACTACCAGGCAAGACGGGACATAGAAATGAGCTCTAATAAGATATAAATTCATGAGTTTAGAATGCACCAGACAACGATTATTCCTTGTCTGAACAGGTATTGATAGAAGATACCGTAAATACAAGGTCCTGCCTGGTGGGATGGTGTCGCTTTCGACAGCGTCCAGAAATGTGAAAATTATGAGAAAACTGGATTTTGGAGTAAAGAAGGATTAACTCTGCCTGACCTAGACTTCCCGCGGCCAGTAAATGCATGGAAAAAGTAATGCGTGTACAGAAGTAAAGAACATGTCGAAGCGGAGTAGATGCGTCGATTGTACACATACATTGCAGTGTTAACATATATATTGTTGTAATCTTTTTAAACTAAATGTGCAAATGAATATATTGTGCAATCCAGATATATTAAAGAAATGCAGATTTATGAATGAACAGCGCGACACAGCAAAGTCAATCTGTGACTTAAAGGGGCAGAAGGAGGAAGAACAATGTTATGAGAACGGGTGTTCCACTGTCTATGCATTGTATACTAAGCCGAGATATTTGCTATATTTCGCGTGGGATTTTACTGCCCTTCTGCAATCGGGATAAATTTGGATAAGAATATATGGCAAAGTCCTATGAGCATTGCAACATATACCAAACTCCGAAAAGGCACAGAACAAAGGAATTTTACATGCAGGCCAAACTAAAAGTAAGAACAAATTTGCGATGAGTCATTTAACGAAAAGAGCAAACCCGACAGTTACCGCCTTGGAACGGTCAGTCGGCAATATGGACCGACTGGGGTGCTTAAACCGGTTTTACAGAGCTCTAACCTCGCACTTTCTGACGAGTGTCTCAAATGCAAGAAATGAAAAGAAAAACGATCTATTTGAAAACAAAATGCCCATGCGCTGATATTTTCTGTACGTTATGACGAAAGTAGTGACGTCATTAAAAATAATGTCCACATAGTGTTTAGAAAAGAATATGGTATTATTTCGATTTAAAAAACTACACAAAAATGGTTGACTATAAATAAAATTAACTTTCTGAATCATGAACAAACATGACCAGAGACGAATAAATGGTTGTAGCATCCTGTTGATGTGAAGATGGAATTGAAGAACCAAAGCTCAATGTCCATCAAAGGAAGTACACGCAACAATCCTTATAGGATGAATTAAATGACAAATACATATTAAATAAATTACGGTCTATGGAGTCAGATTATTGGAATGTTTGCTAAAATTTGTATATGGGGGAAGTCTGTTTAGCAGACTTTCTAACCCCGATGAATAACGTGTCCGAATTCGGTAAATGGCGTTGTATTTTATTTATTTATTTATTTTGTGTGTCTGTAATTTTCTTGCAAACATGGAAGAAAACGGCAAATTTTTGTTTATTTCTTGCTGTTGTTAAATTTTATCAATTTTGACGTAAATGTTTATGGAGACTAGGTAAGCCCTTACTGTAGAAAAGAGATAGCAGAAACAGTCCATACATGTAGCCAGAAAAGGCCTGCTCCGAACGATCCATTGAGTACGCTCCGTAAAATCTGACTTTAGATACAATGTTTATGCAATATTTTAAGATGCTAGTTATATACATAAACGATTTCCGCGCAAATCTGAAAATAGCTTTTCTAGTGCTGCCATCGTCTTTGTGGTCAAGAGATTATGTTTTTGGACCCTTGATCGGGGGGTTTAAAATTCAAACCCCAGCCCTGCCACGACAACTGTTTAAAAGCATCGAATTAAAGATTCGAATTATCAATTTACTTGCATAAGAGAAACGTGCAACACAGAAAGAAACATGGATGGTTCCGAATTAAAGCCCTAGACCAATTATGACAAGTTTTCAAGAAAGATCATATTACGATTTGGATTGTCATTAAAGCAACGTTCAGCACACCAAGAAAGCATTTATACTCATAACATGGTTGAAGTGTCCGTGGTAAACAGGTTAAGATTGTGGACTCGGGATCGGAGGGCTCTGGATTCAAACCATTGCTCTGACATGAGATTTTGTTCCTTGTGCTAGACTTTTATTTTACAAACATTTAGCAAAACAGAATATGTTCACACTGATTATTACTTCCTTACATCCAGATTTACTAAATAGCAGAATCCATCTTAGATATTATTGACAGATTGCATTTCATAATAAGTATTTTGATAAATTTGTAATATTTCGGTCCTATATTGAATGACATAATACCTTTCTCTTGACAGCAACTTTTGTAAATAATATTCTTACTGTCAGTTCAGTATGTAATTATAAATCAAAGTAACACATACTTACTTGTTATTAATTATATTGCTTTGTTACAACATTAGTTCCATCGGAATTTAGGACATACCAGATCTTTCTGTTTTTAACTGTTTCTCTCAGTTCGACTTTATCCATTTCACTTTAAATGTGTCAAGTAGGTTCAGTTAAGGAAAAAAAAAGTTCTTCTTTGTATACATAATCCACATACAAACAACTTTGAAAATAAACAATAAGATAAAAAAGGAAAAAACAAACAAAACATGTCATGTTCCGGAAAACAATTTCTGAACAGTACTGATTTGTGTAATGTGAAGCTACTGCACATGCATTTTCTGCTTGTACGCTTTAGTTTTATAGTTAATTGTAATAATTTTGGCAACTTTCTTTTTTCCTTCTAACCACGTAATAACTTGGAATACCTATAAAGTGGTGTAGGTTTTTGCTTTTTGCTTTGTTTTAAACAATTCTTTGGTCACAGGAATTAACATTATACATATTTTTCTGAAGATGTATAGTCTAAAGAAAACTTTCAGATAAAAAACACTTTTTCAACTTTTCAAATGTCTTTGTTACTTGCTCCCATATAGCTTTCTAATCTGACTTCCTGTTCAAGTTGCCATATATGTCGCCTTTGATGCTTCGCGAAGCATGTGAAACGTAGTATTTAACATATACAATGTAGAAGTTAATAAATCATTTCACATACAGTTTTGAGAAATGCGAAACCTTCAGATGTTGCATTTATACACAATCTACATACAACTGACCTTTCTTTAATTTAAGTCGATACTGTTTAATATGTTTTATTTGTATTATGCTGTGTCACGGTGACACAACCCAAGTTTGATAATTCATAAATGTATATATTTATATATAATGTTTCATATTGTTTTCCTGGTGTAATACTGAATGTGCTAAAAATAACAAAAAACTGTTAAATGTTTGGAATATTGACAACATCCCATCAGTGGTGTTGATAACATCCCTTCAGTGGTCTTGATAACATCCCTTCAATGGTCTCGATAACATGCCGTCAATGGTCATAATAACATCCCTTCATGGTCTTGATAACTTGCCGTCAATTGTCTTGATAATATTCCTTTAATGGTCTCGATAACATGCCGTCAATGGTCTTGATAGCATCCTATCAGTGCTCTTGATAACATCCCTTCAGTGGTCTTGATAACATCCCTTCTATTGTCTTGATAACATCCCTTCAATGGTCTTGATAACATCCCTTCAATGGTCTTGATAACATCCCTTCAATGGTCTTGATAACATCCCTTCAGTGGTGTTGATAACATCCCTTCTATGGTCTTGATACCATGCCGTCAATGGTCTTGATACCATGCCGTCAATGGTCTTAATAACATCCCTTCAGTGGTCTTGATAACACCTCTTCCGTGGTCTTGATACCATGCCGGCAATGGTCTTGTTAACATCCTTAAGTGGTCGTGATAACATCCCTCCAGTGGTCTTGATAACATTCATTCCGTGGTCTTGATACCATGCCGGCAATGGTCTTCATAACATCCCTTCCGTGGTCTTGATACCATGCCGTCAATGGTCATGATACCATGCCGTCAATGGTCTTGATAACATCCCTTCAGTGGTCTTGATAACATCCCTTCAGAAGTCTTGATAACATCCTTAAGTGGTCTTAATAACATCCATTCAGTGTTCTTGATAACAGCCCTTCAGTGGTCTTGAAATCATGCCGGTAATGGTCTTGATAACATCCCTTCAGTGGTCTTGATAACATCCCTTTAGTGGTCTTGATAACATCCCTTCAGTGGTCTTGATAACATCCCTTCCGTGGTCTTGATACCATACCGGCAATGGTCTTGAAACCATGCCGTCAATGGTCTTGACAACATCGCTTTTGTAGTCTTGATACCATGCCGTCAATGGTCATGATAACATGCCTTCAGTGGTCTTGATAACATCCCTTCCGTGGTCTTGATACCATGCCGTCAATGGTCTTGATAACATCCTGAAATGGTCTTGATACCATGCCGTCAATGGTCTTAATAACATCCTTAAGTAATCTTGATAACATCACTTCAGTGGTTTTGATAACATTCCTTCAGTGGTTTTGATAACATCCCTTCCGTGGTCTTGATACCATGCCGGCAATGGTCTTGATAACATCTCTTCAATGGTCTTGATAACATCCTTAAGTGGTCTTGATAACATCCCTTCAATGATCTTGATAACATCCTTAAGTGGTCTTGATACCATGCCGGCAATGGTCTTGATAACATCCTTAAGTTTTCTTTATAACATCCCTTCCGTGGTCTTCATACCATACCGGCAATGGCCTTGATTATATCCTGAAATAGTCTTGATATCATCCCTTCAGTGTTCTTGATAACATCCCTTTAGTGGTCTTGATACCATGCCGGCAATGGTCTTGATAACATCCCTTAAGTGGTCTTGATAACATCCCTTCCGTGGTCTTGATACCATGCCTGCAATGGTCTGGATAACATCCTTAAGTGGTCTTGATAACATCCCTTTCGTGGTCTTAATACCATGCCGTCAATGGTCTTGATACCATGCCGTCAATGGTCTTGATAACATTCCTTCCGTGGTCTTGATACCATGCATCAATGGTCTTGATAACATCCCTTCAGTGGTCTTGATACCATGCCGTCAATGGTCTTGATAACATCCTTAAGTGGTCTTGATAACATACCTTCAATGGTGTCGATAACATCCCTTCCGTGGTCTTGATTCTATGCCGGCAATGGTCTTGATAACATCCTTAAGTGGTCTTGATAACATCCCTTCAATGGTCTTGATAACATCCTTAAATGGTATTGATATCATCCCTTCAGTTGTCTTGATAACATCCCTTCCGTGGTCTTGATACCATGCCGGCAATGGTATTGATAACATCCTTAAATGGTCTTGATAACACCTCGTCAGTTGTCTTGATAACATCCCTTCCGTGGTCTTGATACCATGCAGGCAATGGTATTGATAACATCCTTAAATGGTCTTGATAACACCCCGTCAGTGTTCTTGAAAACATCCCTTCCGTGGTCTTGATAACATCACTGCAGAGGTCTTGGTTACATCACTGCAATGGCCTCGATAGCATCCCTGCAGTGGTCGTGATAACATACCTGCAGTGGTCTTGATCACAACCCTGCACTGGTCGTGATAAATTCCCTGAAGTGGTCGTGATAACATACCTGCAGTGGTCTTGATCACAACCCTGCACTGGTCGTGATAAATTCCCTGAAGTGGTCGTGATAACATTCCTGTTATGGTCGTGATAACATTCCCGCAGTGGTGATAACATTCCTGTCATGGCCGTGATAACATTACTGTTACGGTCGTGATAACATTCCTGTTATGGCCGTGATAACATTCCAGGAGTGGTGATAACATTCCTGCACTGGTCGTGATAACATTCCAGCAGTGGTGATAACATTCCTGTTATGGTCGTGATAACATTCCTGTCATGGTCGTGACATTATGCCAATAGTGGTCGTGATAATATTCCTGTTATGGTCGTGATAACATTCCTGTTATGGTCGTGATAACATTCCTGTTATGGTCGTGATAACATTCCTGTTATGGTCGTGATAACATTCCAGCAGTGGTGATAACATTCCTGTTATGGTCGTGATAACATTCCTGTTATGGTCGTGATAACATTCCTGTTATGGTCTTGACATCATGCCAATAGTGGTCGTGATAACATTCCTGTTATGGTCGTGATAACATTCCTGTTATGGTCGTGATAACATTCATGTTATGGTCGTAATAACATTCCTGTTACGGTCGTGATGATATTCCCGCAGTGGTGATAACATTCCTGTCATGGTCGTGATAACATTACTGTTACGGTCATGATAACATTCCAGCAGTGGTGATAACATTCCTGTCATGGTCTTGATAACATTCCCGCAGTGGTGATAACATTCCTGTCATGGTCGTGATAACATTACTGTTACGGTAGTGATAACATTCCCGCAGTGGTGATAACATTCCTGTCATGGTCGTGATAACATTCCTGTTATGGTCGTGATAACATTCCTGTTACGGTCGTGATAACATTCCTGTTATGGTCGTAATAACATTCCTGTTATGGCCGTAATAACATTCCTGTTATGGCCGTGATAACATTCCAGCAGTGGTGACAACATTCCTGTTATGGTCGTGATAACATTCCCGCAGTGGTGATAACATTCCCGCAGTGGTCGTGATAACATTCCCGCAGTGGTGATAACATTCCCGCAGTGGTCGTTATAACATTCCTGTTATGGCCGTGATAACATTCCTGTTATGGTCGTGATAACATTCCTGTTATGGCCGTGATAACATTCCAGCAGTGGTGATAACATGCCAGTTATGGCCGTGATAACATTCCAGCAGTGGTGATAACATTCCTGTTATGGTCGTGATAACATTGCTGTTATGGTCGTGATAACATTCCTGTTATGGTCGTGATAACATTCCCGCAGTGGTGATAACATTCCTGTCATGGTCGTGATAACATTACTGTTACGGTCGTGATAACATTCCAGCAGTGGTGATAACATTCCTGTCATGGTCGTGATAACATTCCTGTTATGGTCGTAATAACATTCCTGTTATGGTCGTGATAACATTCCTGTTACGGTCGTGATAACATTCCTGTTATGGCCGTGATAACATTCCTGTTATGGCCGTGATTCCAGCAGTGGTGATAACAATCCTGTTATGGTCGTGATAATATTCCCGCAGTGGTGATAAAATTCCCGCAGTGGTCGTGATAACATTCCTGTTATGGCCGTGATAACATTCCTGTTATGTTCGTGATTACATTCCTGTTATGGCAGTGATAACATTCCAGCAGTGGTAATAACAGTCCTGTTATGGCCGTGATAACATTCCTGTTATGGTCGTGATAACATTCCAGCAGTGGTAATAAAATTCCTGTTATGGTCGTGATAACATTCCTGTTATGGCCGTGATAACATTCCCGCAGTGGTGATAACATTCCCGCAGTGGTGATAACATTCCTGTTACGGTCGTGATAACATTCCTGTTATGGCCCTGATAACATTCCCGCAGTGGTGATAACATTCCTGTTATGGTCGTGATAACATTCCCGCAGTGGTGATAACATTCCCGCAGTGGTGATAACATTCCTGTTACGGTCGTGATAACATTCCTGTTATGGCCCTGATAACATTTCTGTTATGGCCGTGATAACATTCCTGTTATGGTCGTGAAAACATTCCAGCAGTGGTGATAACATTCCTGTTATGGCCGTGATAACATTCCAGCAGTGGTGATAACATTCCTGTTTTGGCCGTGATAACATTCCAGCAGTGGTGATAACATTCCCGCAGTGGTGATAGCATTCCTGTTACGATCGTGATAACATTCCTGTTATGGCCGTGATAACATTCCCGCAGTGGTGATAACATTCCTGTTATGGTCGTGATAACATTCCCGCAGTGGTGATAACATTCCCGCAGTGGTGATAATATTCCTGTTACGGTCGTGATAACATTCCTGTTATGGCCGTGATAAAATTCCCGCAGTGGTGATAACATTCCTGTTACGGTCGTGATAACATTTCTGTTATGGTCGTGATAACATTCCTGTTTTGGCCGTGATAACATTCCTGTTACGGCCGTGATAACATTCCTATTATCGCCGTGATAACATTCCAGCAGTGGTGATAACATTCCTGCACTGGTCGTGACATCATGCCAATAGTGGTTGTGATAAAATTCCTCTTATGGTCGTGACAACATTCCTGTTATGGTCGTGATAACATTCCTGTTATGGTCGTGATATCATGCCAATAGTGGTCGTTATAACATTCCTGTTATGGTCGTGATAGCATCCATGCAGTGGTCTTGATAACATCCCTGTAGTGGTTTATGCTAAATAGGGGAGATTTCAGTGATTGGATACGATGAAGCGGCAACTGTTTGGCATTTATTATTTGTGTAATATCTCATCGGGTTGCTGTGTCACTTATTCATGACTTGATTGCGAATGTCAGTGTCTAGTGCTACTTCGAAAATTGTTGTAATTATCTTTGCTCATTATAAAAAGTCACAAAGTAAATTATAAATGCACTATCTCTGTCACTGATGGCTGTGTTAAGTGCAACATAGTATCTATGGATGAAGTGCCTATTATGGGAGTAGTTAGTATGCAAATGTTTTAATGACTGGCGGTGACAATATCATCTGTAACCGTATAAGAGATGCATCTGTACACTTGAGAATAAAAGACTGTATCTTCTGGTTCATTAAATACTAATTAAAGCATTTAATTGCCCAGATACAATTAAGATAAGCACATTGTCTATTACAAACCTTACAACTGTATGCGAAAACAAGCAAGCTATCGCACATACATGTCTGTTTGCTTCGTCGATTTGGTAAATATATGAGCGTTTATGAAGTTGCGTTAAGACGTTAATATATTTACAAAAATAACTTATATGTTAATTACTGATGGCACAGTATTTGTTTAAATATGTGTGACATTCGAAAGGGAGTACCCTAAATACGCCATTTCACCATTACAAAATCATCTGTTCATTCGTTTATTTCAAGATATCCAAAGGCATGGAACTTCAATACATTTGCCATGATTTACAACTGCTCCTAAAGCAATTAGTTACATGGTATTTTATTATTGCCCGGACCTAAAGTCCTGGTACAATAAACAAAACAATACATAAATACAATAAATACGCATAAAATTTAAGCCTTCTTAATGATCTTTTATGGGCCTTGGAATAATAAATGATAATTTTCTTTTCATTCAATACAATTTTTAATATTGGATTGAAAGAAAAGTTTGTCAGATTGAAAGAAGAAATTGTCAGCGTGTTTGTATGGTCGCGTCTAAGCGTGCGTGTGTGCATGCGGCCGTCATTAAAGCTGCAGCTGATGTCTAGGGAAATGAACCACTTTGTTAAAATACCGTTTTTAACCGAGGTCATTGTCGGAATGATAACTCCAGCAAAATAATCCACTGATTGTGGCGGACGCTAATGAGTTGCGACAGGTATAACACGGTTAAGTAAAGAGGCAGATAAAACAGGAGCTGGGGTATAAATTAACCCGTAATCACAGAGCATGTTTGTAGTTTTGCATGCCTGTTAAGTTTATGTAGATGACACTTTTGTCCAAAGTAAAACCGTTTCCTGAACCGAGAAGAAAATTTATCCTCGCAAATGTTTTATTGGAACATAACTGAATATCAACAGTGTACGCCTTTCAATGTGGTAACTGTCGGGTTTGCTCTTTTCGTTAAATGACTCTTCACAGATTTGTTTTACTGTTGCATTTGGCTTGCATGTGAATACCTTTGTCCTGTGTCTTTTCAAATTTTGGTATATGTTGCAATGACCATAGAACTTCATATATTCTTATTTTTATTGGTCCTTATTTATACTTGTATTTAGCTGGAAGTCTGTGTTAGTATCTTGTTAACACTCCACCTGACAAGAAGACAATTAACTATACTTAATGATCATAGCATGTCACCAACACATTACAAGGCAACACCACAAATCACTCTGTACAGAGGGACTGACAGTCAGGAAACTGTTCAGTTAAAAGCTGTGTATGAATTGTGACAACTAGAATGGTGATTGGGTAATGAATTATTGGTGCCGTCATGAGAGTGGTGCTTTTTATGGAAATTGTTTGAATTCTTGAGTTAATTGCACGAATGAACAACTGTTCGTTTGTGTTAAGGTGGGTATTTTTTCGCAGAAGTAAGCAATATATTCAGAGTGTTAACAATTGCAAGCAATAATATAATATAATATAAAATAAAATAATATAATATAATAGAGTATAATATAATATAAAATAAAATAATATAATATAATATAATATAATATAATATAATATAATATAATATAATATAATATAATATAATATAATATAATATAATATAATATAATATAATAATTATAATAATTATTATTAATTATGTTAAAAATAATAATATTAATAATATATATGCTTTTATATTATATTATATTGTATTATATTATATAATATAATAGTATATTTATTCTATTCCATTATATTCTATTATAAGCATTAACAGAAAACCAGACAAAAGACAATGACAATTTGAATATAAAATCCAAATTAAAGGTCGTATTCGACAGTTTGCCCATATATACTTCATGTAATAAAGCCTTACCACTGCTTTGGAGAATTAGAGCACAATTTCTACATAAACTTATAATTTAGCATACGTATTGAACACTGACTACATCGTTAGACTGTACAAATCGCGATTAAAACACACTAAAAGTTCATTTATTTCAAGCCTATAAATAAACACGATATTGATCTCTGTTAAAAAAAGAAATAGAAGTTACAGCGGATTACCCGTATGACAATATAGCTTAATCTCAAAAGTTAATTGTCACGTGTTTTTTTAGTTGACAATAGCTATCTCTGCAGGGTGGCTCAGATACCTGTTCGCAATGAGGAATGGGGATTGATGTTTTACTGTTTACACTGATCTAGGGCATCAAATGAGAAGCAGCATTTTGCAAGATCTTCTCAGGTAACAATTACTTTTTTTAATCATTTATATTTTTTGAGAAAAAAAATTTTGGTCAAAACTGTCGGATACCACGTTTAATTGATTCTTAGAGTGAAACTATGTCAACAATGTTTTTTTTTAACTGCAAATAGTTATATTCACTAGAAAAGCAAACATAAACAAGCCCTTTAGTATATTTATATATACCAGTTTCAGATACGTTTCATTCATGATTTACGTTTATTATGTTGATAATCGCTAGGACTTACTGTCTCTTCATGAAATATTACAACCCTTTCACACATGCCTTTTAATTTCACATTGGATGTTGTGCGTCCGTGATCCTGACTTGCTGTATACAAGTACGAATTATCCACACTCCAAAGGAGGGTATATGATTATTTATTTTGGTAAATGGTAAATATTTAACATTTTTCTGTTAATTATCAGCAACATACATGCATGAGGATTCGTAAAGTTTCCGAATTTCAATATTTCTTGGCACCGAAGCAGAGTTTGACATCTGCTTGGTTTATTAAAACAAAGACTGCAACTGGCTTATCTGAACAAAATGTTCAACGAAATGTGTGCTTAAATAGCAACATCTGTGTGATGTATAAATACAGGAATGTTTATCTGACGTAAGTTAAAAAAAGTGCTGACCTGAAATTTCTGGTCTTTGTAAAGAATTTCTGTTAATGTCTTTGCAGATGAAAGACCTTATTTATTGTAATATGCTGAAGCCAACATGAATAGACTTGTTAATTTTAATCTAAACGTGAATTTTCTTTGCTGCAAAGTAAGCATGCGTCTTAATTTACGTTTCCAGGAGCCGAATGTTATTCACGAACAGTATCCTTAAAATATTCTACAATTACTGCCGCCTGCTTTTAAACCATATGTCGTGGATTCCAATGACCATGTTCTTATATCTAGCTTTTTCTTCATTATTTGTCTACAATGGAGAGCCATCTTTTGAAAAAGGTATTTTACAATTTTCATCGTCCTCTTCTTTTTCTTCTTGTTTTAAAAAAAAGTCAGGTTGAATTGGCCAAGACATATGTTGAATTAATTAATCATTCATAGTATTTAAAACGGATTGCTTAGTGTTGAAGACGAACTAAGACTATTCAGTATTTTATTTATTTATTTATTTATTTATTTGTGTTTTACGGCACACCCACACTTAACAGGTCAAACGGCGCCGAATACAAAGAAGTTTAATGTGAATAGAGAATAATCAGGTAAAAACTAAACTATGTAAGTAAAATATAAAAAAATACAAAAATCTATCAGGTTAAAATAATGTGAACTACAATCGAAAATAGGTTAATATATTAAACGGTTTAAAAATGTATAACGGTTGGTAAATAAACAGTTTAAAAATGTATAACTTATTAAGAATACTAATCTCGTTCAAGAAGCAAACAAGCTTAGAATCCGACATTGTCCTAAAAAGTTCGTACATGTTATTGACATTAAAATACTTCGACCGAATGTGGTCTGTGTCGGTACAATGTAATAAAATATGGTTGACTGTCAGTGGTTCCTCGCAAGGAACACTTACAGGTTGAACTTCTCTTTTTAAAAGATATGAATGAGTTAATCTAGTATGTCCAATGCGACAGCGAGTAAGAGCGACGTATTTCCGTCTACTTTCTCTGCAAGCAGAGACATTTCCAGTATATTCACTTACTACACAACTATGGCCAGACAATTCAGGGACAATTATCTGTATCTACTCTTTGTAGAACTGAATTTATTCATTATTATTTTTGTTCAACTGATTGATATATTCTGTACAGCCTAACCAGCTGTCATTAAATTAAGCAAATACAATTGAACTCATCTCAAGTATATTCTCGAGGAATTCCATCTGTGCTGTTGTCCCGATTTGGATTGTGTTTTTAACTGATCAGTCAAACATGCGCAATAAAACTGAAAAATGTCCTTGACCTTTAGTCTACGTTCTGTAGATTTCTTCGACAGACTGACTGACCTTTAAAAACATGAAACTAAATTAAGAATGAGTAATATTCTTCGTGATTCATTGACCAAAGCAAGACATTTGGTGTTCAGTTAAGCTTTCAGTTAAATTTCTTAAGGCACCTTAAATAGATAAAGATAGGTCGTCACTCACTGTTGTTGGGGAAAATAACTTCACATCAATCTTCCTTCAGTGACAATGGATACACTGTCCTTCATGGTAATAAGTCTCAACATAAATCTCCATATTTCCCTGTACACATTTCTAATATCACTAACACTTATCGTAACGTAAGTACAGCTACAACGGCAGAACCATAAATAAACATTGCGATTCTCAGAGATAACCGCATACAATTTGGTTGGTCCGACTTGCCCGTATTCACCAACCATTCTTAAGCCTAAGTCATGACTTAAGCCCAAGTCTCAATTTTTATACCAACAAAACTAAGCTTATTATTGAAGTTTCAATGTGATTTTCAGCTGAAAGTAGCAAAGTTAAAGTGTCATGCAAAAACACAGACATGTAGTTTAATACATAAAGAAGATATTGTGGATTGAAATCTATAACTGGAGCAATTTGTACTAAAGAGTGGTAGGTACATATAAATACGGACTGGTTGGGATATCAGCTTAATAAAATATTCTTTATCGTATTTGTATAGAATTTAACTTCTTATGTCCGATGACCCAAACAAAAATGGCTGACAAAGCGTTTGTTTTAAATTATGTCCTGTGCACAACAGGTAATAGACCAATATTGTCATATTAGCAACATCATGACATTATATTTAGTATTAGTTCTAAAACAAATCGAGGTCAATCCATTGGGCTAGGTGTTTAAGCACTTGACATACCTTTGTAAGACATCTTTTTTATCCATTTTCGCTAAAAGAAAGAAACTTCGATGAACAACAATGAGTGCCGAAATCAAATATTGCTTCTAATCATAAGAATTTACGTAAACATTTTGTTCTTCATATAATGTTGTATTTAGGTTACAGAATTAAGTGTGTTTTGAATGTTTCCGGCGATTATTTGCCTTTTTAGGATTAGCTACTCCTCTGACTGCTAAGCCTCTCACCGTGTGGGTTCGAGTCCTGTTCGGGGCGAAGGACTTAAAGTGGGAAAGTCTCTCAGCTGGTGTGCGGTGCATCGCTGGTTCTACCCAGACATGTGTCAGTGGTTTTCCCCCACAATATAGCAGGACGTTGCTATAATGATCATAACTGGTCGCTGCGATGCATTTAAAAAAATCCACATAAGATTAGCTACTTAATTTATCGCTGAACACTATATTTCTGGGATATATGTCACGTGTATACCACAATCACAAAGACACGTGTAGGCTTGATAGTAACACAATATTTAAAGTTGTTACGAAATGTAGATTGTTTAAATCTGTGCATGAATATAAGGTTAACTGTGACCGAAACATTTACATTAAGAAGTGACACACGTGTCAATGTTTAGACCTTTTATAGAAAGTACGAGGTAATTTAACAGATGGACACCTAAAAAGAGGATAATTGCTTAAAAGCAACAACTTACTGGTTATGTTTAAATGTCACGCTTTGAAATCTGCGAATGGTTCGGTTGTATTTCTGTGTTGCTTTTGACTTTGAAACATTCAAATGCGTTCTGTAAAGGATATGACCAGTTCTTGGTGGATAAAGGCTTTATTTTATCGGGGGAAGTGGTTACATACATGTACCTACTTTGGCTCAGTACACTGCCGACAATGTTAACGCCTGTTTTATAGAACCCTTTAATTACCAGTTATACACCATTTTGAATAAATATGGTGTAACGCATGCATTCCTTTAAACAGATGCTTCAACACTTGTTTTACGTGATATATAAACAAATATGCCACGTAGTATTCATCAACTGTCCATTTATATCTTATTTCAATTTATTATACCTGAAAACATAAGTGTACTTAGGTCAAGAGATGTTTTCTGATGCATTTCTTCTATTCATGAACCTGTTTTGCTCTAGCAGTCTATGCTACAAAGAAAAGAAACATACCGAACTTAAAATGATTGCTGACGATCTGTTAAACCAATTTGGTAAACGATTATCATAATGAAACATGACTATTTTTGTTGCTGTATTTCAATATATGTATGTAACATGTCATGAATCGAGTGCCCTAGCCGAGCGGTTGTTGTCGCCGAATTGTTGCTACTCTGCCTCTCACCGCGCGGTTTCGAGTCCCCATTCAAAAACTTTTCATGCAGAGAAGCTTTCCAGCTAATCTGCGGTTCTATCTATGCAGAGAATCTAACTTCACTAAAAATGAGCTGGACATAGTCAATATAACCATAATTGTGTTTGTGCGTCGTAACAAAAAACAAACATAGCATGAATGGACAAACTCTCGCTTCTTGTCAAATGACATAATCTCATAGCGCAGTAGTCCTAGACAAAAAGGAGAAATCATTAAGAAGCCATCAGTATTTTTTTTGTATATTATAATGATTGCTCTCATTATTTGCAATGGCTGCATGTATAGAAAGCGTGTCGTACTGCTTGAGATAAACCAGCACCAGTTAGTGGACATTGATATAGATGGTCTGGATTTAGGCTATTTGTTTTTTGTCGATTAATACTCTGCAAAAATGGGCGTTACCAATAAGTAGTTCCAATATTATATCATATGCACTGATAAGACAGTTTAAGGCAGCCATCTTGGAAGGTAGAAGCTAATGTAGGCCGAAATCTGGATATATGTGCTGTATTAAACTCACCAGTGTTTTGATTTTTCAGTCTATTTTACTGAATTTTATATCAAATTAAACAACTAATATGAAGTATTTAAAATATCAAAACTATAATTTGATAGTTTTAAAGGTAAAAAATGCAACCAAAAAGATGCACTTTTCATTCTTTTAAGAACGAGCTAATAATTTTACTTATTTCTGCGTATTAATTATTTTTGTATTTATAAATTTGAAAAAATATTGTATTCTTAAAATATGATTTTCAAGAGCTTTCCAATGGTGTATAGCTTTTAGGTCTTTTTTGGACCACAAATGAAGAAATAACAAGAGAATTAAATTTACGCTTCTATACAATTCATCTGAAAATTCCTAGATGTTACCATCCGATATGGCTGCCAAGATAAGGGATCTTAACTGATGTGGGAACTATCTATTCACGCTGACATAATGACAAAAGACGTTTAAGTAATGTCCTGCATAATGAGACGATATTTTTTATGTTTTCTCAGTATTTGATAATCACCAAAGATTCAATGCAATTCTAACAACCTTACGGTCGACGGTGGTGCTAAGATCAAAGACCAATAATGTTATATCCGAAATTATTTACACTCGTTCGAGCAATTTTGTTGTAATTATACTTCTGATGAATTGTAACATTATGTAAACCTTTTTACAAACGTGAAGTCCATGCCCCAAATTAGCATTACCTTCACTTAGCTGGAATGAATTACTATTTCGCACGCTACTTGGTTCACAATAAAGTCTTTCTACCTGAAAAAATTGCCTGATGTCTCCTGTTAACTACAAATAAACGCGTCATTACGTTAATTGGACAGTTTTAGGTATTTTTTCCATAAACATAAAAACAAAGCATATGAAGTGAAACGGGCAATATATCAGAAGTGTCACATATCAATTATCACTGATATGTTTGAAAACATTGATTTTGTCGAGGCATTATTTTGTTTACATTTTGTACAAAAGGTTTATAGCTGCATTTCCTAAAGCATTGTTTGCAAATAATGTTCGTTGTTCATTTCTTTGCTGCCTGTGTACGTGCTTACTATGAGCTGTCTTGCGTCAATTGGATATATCTATTGATACCGTTTGTTTAAGAGAAAAAGAATGTTAATGGGAGTGGTATCATGCAAGGTGTTCACGGCATGCATGCTACACACAGTGAAGGCAGCAATGTATCTGCTTCAAGTGAACACCGTCTCCAAAAGTATAATATGTGTGTGTGTGTGTGTGTGTGTGTGTGTGTGTGTGTGTGTGTGTGTGTGTGTGTGTGTGTGTGTGTGTGTGTGTGTGTGTGTGTGTGTGTGTGTGTGTGTGTGTGTGTGTGTGTGTGTGTGTGTGTGTGTGTGTGTGTGTGTGTGTGTGTGTGTGTGTGTGTGTGTGTGTGTGTGTGTGTGTGTGTGTGTGTGTGTGTGTGTGTGTGTGTGTGTGTGTGTGTGTGTGTGTGTGTGTGTGTGTGTGTGTGTGTGTGTGTGTGTTTCCTAAAAGACGGCGTAAAACCTATATATAAAAGAGGGATTATTTGCAATTATTGGCATTTTCTAACCCATGTGCTGATATTGGATTTTACCAATTTTTATCTTATTCACGCCGAATCAACTTCTAGCATGTCCTTTTGTTGTACATTTTAACCAAAAGTGACATCAATTCAATCCTTCGTACCTTTAAATCTTATCTTTTGTTAAAAACAGAACAGAACAGAATAGTCTTTTATTTTTTCTCAACATGTACATAGTACATTGTTGCAAGATAATTACAATCAATTTTACTGTCACTGATCATCAAGTCCTTTCTAAACCACATACAAACACAGACACAAACGCATGCACGCACGCTTGCACACTGATACATACACACGCCCTCAATCGCACTCATCAAAAATGTAAAAGACACACCAATACTCCTCACACCACTTAACACACACCACGCTTACGAACAGTGCAGTTGGAAGCATGCAATAGTTACAATACGTAAAAGTTTATTTTCATATTATCATATATAAACACTTTGTATTTTCAGTTATAAACCGAAATCCCCCCCCCCCTCAAAAAAAAAAAAGAAAAAGGAAAAAAAGGAATATTTTAATTAAGATGAAATTATTGTGTGAAAAAAAACGTTATTTTTTCGATATTCTAAAGTTTCTTAAATATATTTTGCATTTTTTATCAATATTTCCTTTTTATCAGAATTTAACATCTCACAAAATTTAATAATACTTGGTTTTGCGTAGAATTTTCTATTTAAAAAGCATTTTCTGATTTTATTGTAAAATGGACAGATAAAAAAGAAATGCTACTCAACCAATAAGTATGATCCGGAAACATACGGGTGCGGCGTATGCCGGGTCCTAATAACCTAGATAGACCCGTGTAACAGGTGCGGCATATGCCGGGTCCTAATAACCTAGATAGGCCCATGTAACGGGTGCTGCGTATGCCGGGTCCTAATAACCTAGATAGGCCCGTGTAACGAGTGCGACATATGCCGGGTCCTAATAACCTAGATAGGCCCGTGTAACGGGTGCGACGTATGCCGGGTCCTAATAACCTAGATAGGCCAGTGTAACGAGTGCGGCGTATGCCGGGTCCTAATAACCTAGATAGGCCCGTGTAACGGGTGCGGCGTATGCCGTGTCCTAATAACCTAGATAGGCCCGTCTAACGGGTGCGCCATATGCCGGGTCCTAATAACCTAGATAGGCCCATGTAACGGGTGCGCCATATGCCGGGACCTAACAACCTAGATAGGCCCGTGTAACGGGGTGTGGCATATGCCGGGTCCTAATAACTTAGATAGGCCCGTGTAACGGATGCGGCGTATGTCGGGTCCTAATAACCCAGATAGGCCCGTGTAACTGGTGCGGCATATGCCGGGTCCTAATAACCTAGATTGGCCCGTGTAACGGGTGCGGCGTATGCCGGGTTCTAATAACCTAGATTGGCCCGTGTAACTGGTGCGGCATATGCCGGGTCCTAATAACCTAGATTGGCCCGTGTAACTGGTGCGGCATATGCCGGGTCCTAATAACCTAGATTGGCCCGTGTAACGGATGCGGCATATGCCGGGTCCTAATAACTTAGATTGGCCCGTGTAACGGGTGCGGCGTATGCCGGGTTCTAATAACCTAGATAGGCCCGTGTGACGGGTGCGGCGTATGTCGGGTCCTAATAACCTAGGTAGGCCCGTGTAACGGGTACGGCATATGCCGGGTCCTAATAACCTAGATTGGCCCGTGTAACGGGTGCGGCATGTGCCGGGTCCTAATAACCTAGGTAGGCCTGTGTAACGGGTGCGGCATATGCCGGGTCCTAATAACTTAGATAGGCCCGTGTAATTGCTGCGGCGTATGCCGGGTCCTTATAACCTAGGTAGGCCCGTGTAACTGGTGCGGCATATGCCGGGTCCTTATAACCTAGGTAGGCCCGTGTAACTGGTGCGGCATATGCCGGGTCCTAATAACCTAGATAGGCCCGTGCAACGGGTGCCGCATATGCCGGGTCCTAATAACCTATAACCTAGATAGGCCCGTGTAACGGGTGCGCCATATGCCGGGTCCTAATAACCTAGATAGGCCCGTGTAACGGGTGCGGCGTATGCCGGGTCCTAATAACCTAGATAGGCCCGTGTAACGGGTGCGCCATATGCCGGGTCCTAATAACCTAGATAGGCCCGTGTAATTGCTGCGGCGTATGCCGGGTCCTTATAACCTAGGTAGGCCCGTGTAACTGGTGCGGCATATGCCGGGTCCTAATAACCTAGATAGGCCCGTGTAACGGGTGCAGCATATGCCGGGTCCTAATAACCTAGATAGACCCGTGTAACGGTTGCGGTATATGCCGGGTCCTAATAACCTAGATAGGCCCGTGTAACAGGTGCGGCATATGCCGCGTCCCGATAACCTAGATAGGCCCGTGTAACAGGTGCGCCATATGTCGGGTCCTAATAACCTAGATTTGCCCGTCTAACGGGTGCGCCATATGCCGGGTCATAATAACCTAGATTGGCCCGTGTAACGGGTGCGCCATATGCCGGGTCCTAATAACCTAGATTTGCCCGTCTAACGGGTGCGCCATATGCCGGGTCATAATAACCTAGATTGGCCCGTGTAACGGGCGCGGCATATGCCGCGTCCTGATAACCTAGATAGGCCCGTGTAACAGGTGCGCCATATGCCGGGTCCTAATAACCTAGATTTGCCCGTCTAACGGGTGCGCCATATGCCGGGTCATAATAACCTAGATTGGCCCGTGTAACGGGTGCGGCATATGCCGGGTCCTAATAACCTAGATTTGCCCGTCTAACGGGTGCGCCATATGCCGGGACCTAATAACCTAGATTGGCCCGTGTAACGGGCGCGGCATATGCCGGGTCCTAATAACCTAGATTTGCCCGTCTAACGGGTGCGCCATATGCCGGGTCATAATAACCTAGATTGGCCCGTGTAACGGGCGCGGCATATGCCGCGTCCTGATAACCTAGATAGGCTCGTGTAACGGGTGCGCCATATGCCGGGTCCTAATAACCTAGATTTGCCCGTCTAACGGGTGCGCCATATGCCGGGTCATAATAACCTAGATAGGCCCGTGTAACGGGCGCGGCATATGCCGGGTCCTAATAACCTAGATAGGCCCCTGTAACAGGTGCGGCATATGCCGGGTCCTAATAACCTAGATTGGCCCGTGTAACGGGTGCGGCATATGCCGGGTCCTAATAATCTAGATAGGCCCATGTAACGGGTGCGGCATATGGCGGGTCCTAATAACCTAGGTAGGCCCGTGTAACGGGTGCGGCATATGCCGGGTCCTAATAACCTAGATAGTCCCGTGTTCCAGCGAGGTCTGGACTTTAATCTTAACGGTGTTTTAAATAATTTATGAGTCAGCTTCTCTAGAGAATATTGCAACGATGTTTTATTAGAAATGATGCGGATACTTAATGTCATACAAACATAATGTGGATATGTTCAAACTAAAAGATAATTTACAAACTGATTAGGAAGAAAATATTGTAAGGAACCTAATTATTTTTTTATTTAGACTGATGAGTCATGCTGGACCATTTTTGATTGCCATTTGTCTTTGAAATATGTGACTTTGGCTTAAAACAGAATATGGCCAACACTTATATCAAACAACAGTGATAGCTAATTTAGACTTTAGCTCAATGGGAACTGTACAACATCCAAAGACTGTCGAACCGGTTTCGAATCCCATAAGGAGCCGAATATTTCTCAACTTTGTATCTTTGCACATCGCGACGAAATCAGAGTAATGCCGAGGCAAAGATGGTGACTGTTTTGGTAACGACGTCATAAACATCTGCAACAGGGTTTAAGTTTTGAATTGCTTTGAAAGCACCCACCCACCATCCCCCACCCTCAACGTCTAGAGGCAAAATGTATCAGATTCTATTTTTAAATTGTGTACTTAAACAAAAAATGAATTGAAAAATTTGAAATATGCGGATATGCATCTGGTTCTTGATTTGAACCCATGGCCTTTAGCTTTCGTAACAAAATCTCTTTTGAATTTACATCAAAAGGTAAGGTCTTCAGGTGGTGTAACCGACCAACACCAAAGCCCCGTTTTGAGCTGGTGGTATAAATGTTGTCAAGTGGGGGTGACCCTTAAGCAATTATTTCTTCGTGCAAACCTTTACGCTTTACGTGCCAACTGAATGACCTCCCAAGGCAGATTCTTTTTTCGCAAAGATGTTCCATTGTGGAGTGACATTTAATAAAAAAAAAAAAAAAAAATGTCATCTGGAATACTCTTGTTAAATCTGTTCATAACAACATGTATCGGTCAAAAAGGTAAAACCTAGGAACATTAATAACCTCGTTGTCACTGTGTGTTTACTGTACTGATGGTTATTTTGCGTGCTATGACTACTCATTGCAGACATCCATTTCCCATGGTTTGCAGGGTACGTAAGGATCGACAAGCCTACGTTTAATAGACAACGAAGTCTTCATTAACGCAATAAACAGTTCTTTAAACCACGGCATCATAATAAGTAAAAGGACAAACAAGGTAAAGAAAGTAATATACGTATAGAGTTTGTTTATGTGTATTGGGTTTATCGTCCCTCCAACAGTATTTCAGTTATCTGGAGACGGTGTTTACTTGAAGTAGATATATTGATGCCTTCACTGTGCATAGCATGCCGTGAACACCTGGCATGATAAACCACCCAGTCACATTATCCTGACACCGGGCCAACCAGTAAAGAAACTACCCTTATATTTGCTGGAGCATAAGCAAGGGAGTTATAGCACTTTAACGACTTTGGAATGTCGCGGCCCGGAATCAAAACCAGGGCCTCCGTACCTGGAGCCGACGCTCTTCCGATTGCGCTACCAGCTCCGGTATATACGCATAGTGGTTTGTGCCCTATAATCCTTTTATTACATTTTAGAATGACCAGCCTGTAGTCACAAAGACATAGCTGGACATATGTATATGGAGAAATAATAAGAATAGTTTCTCATCATCGATCCACATTTTGATAGATGTGTTTACGTAACCGTTAAAAGTATTTGAATACATTTAATTCATTGGCTTTTTTTTTTTTGTTAAATTGATTCAGCCTAACCAGAACTTACAGACGGGAGTATAAAACACAAGCAAGAAACCAAACGATCATGGCTTTTTTGGGGTGGGTGGGGTGGGGGGGTTAAATTGTTCAGCCTAACCAGAACTTAAAGACGGAGTATAAAACACAAGCAAGAAACCAAACGATCATGGCTTTTTTTTATTTTTATTTTTTTTTTTTTTTTTGGGGGGGGGGGGGGGTAAATTGTTCAGCCTAACCAGAACTTACAGACGGAGTATAAACACAAGCAAGAAACCAGACGTTCAACATTTAAAACTTATGAGTATTTAAAAGCCATATTTCCAAAATTAACTTGGACAAAAACAGAATGCAAACATTCTGCGGTTAATGTATTAGATGTGTAATAGTGACTAATTTGAATCCTGACAAATGATATATCACACTATGCAGCATTGTATTCTGATTTTTTTTCCAAATTTTAACAACTTTTCACCTCAGCTAATTTAAGTTTTGCGATTTTTTATGTACTAGGTCGACGTCCTCAAATCTGACCTTTAAATAATCTCATGCATATCAACTTTGGATGAATAAAAAAATAAGAAAACAAAGTAATGACATTTGTTTTCTACATTTTTATTAGAGTATACTTTTCTAAATAAAAAATACTTCAAAAACATGTGAAAACTTTTTTTTCTTTCTTTGCTTTAATCTTGCTTTTTTCTAACGAATCTTTATCGCTGACCGCGATTCCTTGTCGCCATTTTGGAGTGAAGAAATTGACACGATTTCATTGGATAAAATTGGAAAACTAAAATCGGAGAATTTTATTCTCGGAAGGCCGAGTGTTGACGTAAATGATCGAACATGTAACATCGTAAGACGCTAATTCCGACATTACACGAATATTCATGAGATTGATTACACATCTAATACCTTAATGTAGATTTTATTTGATGAGGTTTTAAACGCTTCGTTTGACCTCTCAAATGGCTGTTGAATAGCCATAACCAATGATCCTGGTGATCCGATAAAGACTTGCGTGACTGGGTAAGTGTATTTAAAAGCGGTAATGTTTCATTTCGTGATTTGCTGTAACATAAGTGCATGTATTTGTCAGACGTCCACAAACTCATTCGTCGAGTATCCGGAGTCATCAGTATATGTTATTTAAGTAAACTTTCATCCTCTTTAAGTTTTATAACCTCAACTGGTCATTGTCGCTCATCAAAACTAGAAAGTAAAATTCAATTTTATTTCATTAAAGGGATAAATATGAACATCTATATGAGCATCTTCAGATGTAAATATATTAACTCTGGATGAGGTTTATTGTTGTGCCCTCTCTTTGACAGTTTTAAATGGTCTGTAAAACCAATATAAGAAAAGACATTTTTTGGTGCATAAATTTGACATGTGCAAATATTTAGCCGTTATTTGAGAGAAAAAGAAAGTTCGCATAAATAGAAATATTTGGTTTGGTTTGATTAGATGGCTAAGCTGTCCAACGCCCTGCTGACTGTTCTATGGTCTTTAAACATGCATAGTGTTTATATAGTTTTATTGTATATTGTAAAAAGGCCCAATGTGTAAATAAAACAAGAACCTGATTATGACCATAGACCAAAGATGGTGTACCTACTTTACAAACCAAATACAAATAGACCGTTCATCAAAACATGACATGGGCAGACAAATGGCTTGATGTAAGTAAGCCTATATGTACAAGGATAAAAATGTCTCGTGTTCTTGTAAAGAAGCACAACACAACGTTTAGTCTATAAATAAACATTCAGTTCAGTTACAAATCGGTAGCAACCTTTGTGCCTTATTAACGTAAACAATTTTACACGTTTTGGATAGAAGTAACTCTACAACATAAGCAATGCAACGTTTGCTACAGATGATTATTTTCTTGGAAAGCAGTATGTATGATAAAGGGAGCATGTTTGTATTAAACTTGATTGTGAAACAGATATGCAAATATACCTTATTTCAAAAACTTGGTAAACCTATTGCATTGGTAAATATAAATATATGCATCTTGACGATTGATAAAAATAAATATATTGTAACTGCGAACAATTTTAGTAATAAATAGGCAATTAAACATAGAAGGGGATCCTTAACATTAAATCCGTGAACCTAGTAAAAATTTCTAAACCAAAAACATCGTTGTAAGTTGTTCCAAAGGGAATAGAAGATTTTTTTTCTAAAACGCTCACGCCCCAAATTTTCGACGTATTGCCTGTTTCAAGACAATTGCCCGCCTAACATTACTTAGGATATCAATAAACAGAAAGCAATTGTTTGTGATTAACTCTTGATTTTAGGCAATTTTCCGAAAATTTTAATGGGAGCGTTTAAAGAAACAAAAACATAAGTTACAGACTATTACTCATACTTTAATCTAAGCTAAGGTGATTTTGAACCCTATCTGAATTTTAACTTTAAGAGAGTACACCTCGTTAATAATCACTCAAAATGTTTATTCTTTCCAAATAAGCACAATTTCGATTTCTACTTAAAATAGACACCTACGCCAGAGCAGAAAACACGGATGTTGATATTTGAGATCTCAAAAGTAAGTAGTCACGTGTTTTTCTTACTTTTCGCTTGGCCTGCATGTGAAATACCTTTGTTCTGTGCCTTTGTCGGAGTTTGGTATATGTTGCAATGCTCATAGGACTTGTCATATATTCTTATTCATGATCACAACAATGTTACTGTGCAGTGTGGCGGTCGTAAAAAATCACCGCCGTCGTGTATGTAATCTATGTTGTCATTTAATTTCATCCTATAAGGATTGTTACGTGTATTTCCTTTGATGGACATTGATCTTTGGTTCTCAATTCCATCTTCACATCAACAGGATGCTACAACCATTATTCGTCTCTGGTCATGTTTGTTCATGATTCAGAAAGTCAATTTTATTATAGTCAACCATTATGTGTTAGTTTTTTCAAATCGAATAATACCACATTCTTTTCTAAACACTATGATTGTAGACATTATTTTGCAATGACGTCACTACTTTCGCCATAACTTATAGAAAATATCAGCGCTTGGGCATTTTGTATTCAAATAGATAGTTTTTCTTTTCATTGCTTGCATTTGATAAACTCGTCAGTAAGTGCGAGGTTAGAGCTCTGTAAAACCAGTTTAAGCACCCCAGTCGGACCATATTGCCGACTGACCGTTCCAAGGCGTAGTTGTCGGGTTTGTTCTTTTCGTTTAATGACTTATCACAAATTTTTTTCTTACTTTTCGCTTGGTTTGCATGTGAAATACCTTTGTTCTGTGCCTTTTCGGAGTTTGGTATATGTTGCAATGCTCATAGGACCTTTGTCATATATTCTTATTCTTAGCTGTTTAAAAAAGCTAACTGTGCAGTGTGCTCAGATAAGAATTGCAGGTTTGTAATGACGAGTGGGCTGTTACACTTCACTTTTCACACAGGCGTAGGACATAAAAAACGGCAATTCACCGATCTGTTCAGGTAACATATTTCATGGTTGTTTGAGGATACTATATTAGGTCCCAAACTGTCGGATTACCATCCTTAACATTTTATTTTGCGGTTTTTTATGAAGAATAGAATATAGCACACAGCGCAGTTCGTATTAACTTTCCATTGCGTGCTTTGTCTTAGAAAAATCTTAATGGCCAATCACGTTCAACCTTTACTCTATTATATTTCTTGGTTACTTATTAAGCAAAGCAGTTTTCCTTTATCTAATATATGTAACACATATGACCACTGTTTGGGGTATTTGTGCATAACTTATGTAGAAAATAATGATAATTTAGTCTAAGCTTTTACGATTTTCAACAGTATCTCAATTTTTAGAGCAGTTAAAACTCATTAATTAACATTTAAAATGTTATTTTTTTCAAGTCTATAAATAAGAGTGATTGGGATTCCTGCTAAAATAGACATCGACGTCACAGCGGATTTAAATGGATGAGCTTAAAACATAAGTGGTCACGGGGTTTTCTTAGTTTAAAAATAGCTTACTGTGCAGCGTGGGTCAAAAGGGACATGTGTAGGACATCAATAAACAGCATTTTGAGAAATCCGTTCAGGTAACAATAGTAAATTAAGTTGTTTAATGAAAATATTTTGGTCCAAACTGTCGGATACCACCTTTAAAGCATAAGACAACTGATAAATTGCAATTTGTGCACAGGTAAAGTTACATTTCTTTTTAAAGTCGAAGCAAAGGTAAACCGAAAGACGATTTAAGGTTATTAGTTGTCAACTAGCAGTAACCAGAATGCATTGCAAAGGATGACCAGCTAACAGAAGGTTATAATCTTGCTAATCAAGATTTATACTTAATGTTTTAGACGGATTGATAAGCATGTAAAGTTTAGATGGACACAAAGTCGTTATAGTGATTACCCGCGGGTGTCCATAAATCCAGGGAATTTTCATTCTGTGAAGGTCACGGCTTTCCTTGGTGATAGAAAGGCCGTAATGAGTGTTTCCAAGTAAACAACGCCATTTTGACTATAAAACGTGTCTTCGCCCAATCACCATTGACAAAAGATAGATGGAAACCGGATTCAAGTTCTTTTCAGGCTACAATAAGCGACAAAAGGATTGTGATACAGTTGGTGTCTTTTGATGTAAACAAAACAACAGCCTTGTGCTGGTTTATGCAAAGTCTAACTGATGTCTTAAACATTACTGCAATTTATATCAATTTGCAAACATAAGTCATTTATGTCTGTTCCCATTTTCAAACAATAAATATTTTAAAGTATTCACAATTCTTGTGTGTTTTTTTAAACTTTATAACCAATATCCAATCAAATTTCAACTCCGTTTTGCGATTAATATGATCCCTATTGCAGATAACTTATAAGTACATTGTACTTTAAGAGTCATGCTTATATACGATTTGAACAATAAAACTACAAAAATGTTTCTTTATACCGCGAGTGTATTTAAAACTTAAGAACTTAACAATGAAGTTCAAGATTTTTTTATAGCTATCGTATTTAAAGTATGAGAGGGGATTAATTTAACACAATCAGAAATACAATATTATTGTTACAGATATAATAAGAGTATATTCTAGATAAATCTTTAAATAGCACATGTCAATAAGTATTCGTTATATGAATGTTTTTTTAATAATAATTAAATGTATACGTTATTTTCTTATAAAAAGTGATAGAAGCTTGTTAACGTTTGCTTCAGCAAAAAAAAAAAAAAAAAAAAAAAAAAACTCACGCGTTCAGTGACATTAATGGCTTGCTATTGGCCGTTAGACACTATCATAAAATCAAGTTTATATCACAGCCCATTTAATCCTTGCCACTAATTTACTGAAGATCAAGGCGTCATTATAGAATGTGTTTGCAATACTCGGCCATTTGCCATTAGATTAACAAGATTATACTAATATTATATAGAACCTTACTTTTAGGTAAAAAATCGTAGCAAATGCACACTTGATGTAACAATAAAATATTTTACGTGATGACAAATTCTAGACAAACGTTCATTTTTGGGTAAAGAATTATTTATACTATTTTAACAACTGTCTAACCTTGACAGTCTAACCCTGTGATGGTCACGGCCAACATGTGGGGGTAAAATCCTGTTATCTGATTAGCTCAGGGCTTGTTCGTTAAATACCAAGCAAATGATTAAATTTTATAAGAGCCTGCCATCAAGTCCTAATAATGAAGTCAAAATTAGGCATATACTTTGACTCTATTAGCAATTGAAGTTTAACAAATTATGACTAAATATTATAAATAATGAATGGATGTTAAATTCTCTAACTATATTACTGGCTTGTACTGAAATGGATTACAAGTATGCATGCATTTCAGTTTGGATATACCTTCACTCCTGAAAAAAAGCTTTACGATATTTCCTGTTACCTTTACAGAATCTACAATAAATTGTCACCAGCATTGTGGTGTGTATCCTTAGACACACACTAGTTGCTTAAATACAAATGCAAACAAATTACAGTGTTATCTGAAAAGATTCACAATTTTGTTAACAAAACACGGGCATTGAAATATTTTACTTATTTCAATGATAACACAAGAAAGAGCGCTTACTCTTGTGTCCACTGTGGTCCTGATAGCATTTATATCGGTAGAACCAGTACTAAGGAGATTACTGCCTGAAACAATGCGAAATCAATATTCGTGCTCAAGGATGAAGAACTCGTGACAGACATCAGGTTTGAATCCAGAACCATGCGATCAAATTCATTGCCTTCACTAAAGCTGATTTGTCAGAAACGTTTGGAATGACTGCACGTGACGACTGTCGTAAAAAGTATATGTTTGATATCAATCGTTTCGTACTTTATAATGACTGGATGAATGTACTAACATTGACTATAAGGCTAGCCTTGTTCACAAATACTTACTGCGCTGTATCAACGAACGCATTGACATGTAACCCTTATTCTCAAAGTTAAAACTACCAAGCACTCGGAAACAAGTAGAGGCCGAAAAACCGTAACAACACTATAAAGTTATATTTCTTATATCTGACGAACGTCACGAACACACGAATAACGTCAAATACGCCCACAACATATGTCTCGCATGTTTCGCCGTCTTTAATTATAATCTTAAATATATCTCTTGAAGAATAAAGTTAAATTCAGAACAATTTATTTTAATTTAACAACTCTAATTACACCACTATGTTAATTTATGAGAAAATACCATATAAGCGATAGTGCACAAATTTCGTTTCAATTTTTTTCATATCGAAAAAAACAAACACAACTCCTGTTTGTTTATGATGTTGGTTACATTAAGCATGCTCTGAAGCAGTAACCTCTGGCTAAGGTGCCAATCCCAAAATGATTCATACAATTAAAATGCAAAAAACAACAACAACATAATAGTTTATTTTTAAAATGTAAATATTCCTTAAACTTAAAAATATTTGCTTTTACTATTCAAGGAAAGGTATATAACATGATTGTTACGTTGTTGCTCTGTTCTGTGTTATTGTTTTATGTTCACCATAATGTATAACAATGTATGGAGACTATTATTAAGGGTTGTTAAAACGCGAATGTACAGTAAAACTCAAAATGTCAAATTGCTCAACTCAACCCAACTCAACTCAACTTTATTGACGTCATTACCGCTTTAAGCGGTTAATGAGCAATTTAGCATACACAACAAATAATAGACAATGACAACTTCCATTGCAAATAAATCATCTACAAAAAACACGGGAAAATCAACGAAAAAGACTATAACATCTATGACGTAACGTGTAAACCTAGCGTCTCATGATCTTAGTTCAAGTTAACATGTTTGTGTGCCAGATGTAAACCCCGTGCTAGTACCGCTTGTGTTAACTTACTAACAAAAGCTAAGGCATAGAAGATGGCTGAATATGGCTGGGCATCTAAGTTTTATTACTTAATTCTTTTTCATTATTGTCACTTTCCTTTACTTGTAGTAAGTATATACTCACGGTTAAAATGTAATATTCTTTAACACGACGGACTTAAAATTGGCCGTTTAATAGCTTTAAATTGTATCGCATATTATCGTATGTTAAGCTCTTATTGTATTTTTGCTGCTTTATTATTATAATTTGGTCAAATAACAAATAAAATCATTAGGATTTACAAATGCTTGTCAAAGATTCAAAATCGTTTAAAATATCGTTTAAAATATCTCATGCTTTGCTGTAAAATGGTAATAGACAGCGGAAATTGTCAAAACTGTATAATCGTTTGGTGTCATCGGGTCATATAAGCTTTGTTTTGTATCAATATTATCAAAGATTATTGTTAATTTCCTCAAGGAACCGGTATATCTAAAAAGATATTTCATGTTTGAAATACCAGAAGCTAAGTAAATGTATATTGAAAGCCTTAGGGCCTAGATTTATCCAGAAATGACTGGATAACTGTGGACTGAGATTTTATTTGAATGAGAAAGGTGACCGCAAACCTCTCACACTATATCAACTTTCTCATTTAAAGATAATACCCGAGATTTGTTAGTAAAAGCACATATTACGAACCGTAATGGATTAAAATGAATGAGGTAAAATACTTTTAGTAGGTTCTGAAATCGGACTTCAGTTTTACAAGGAATTTATAGTTAATTCTTGGTGTAAGACATATTAATATACCTGGTCCAGCTTGCATTAAAAGAATTCATTTCAATTTGCATTAGTTCAAATATCACACATTACTTAAAGGTGCGCCCGTGGCGTAGTGGTAGAGTCGCCGATTTGTAACTCCTCTGACTGCTTAGCCTCTCACCCTTCCACCACGTGGGTTCGAGTCCCGTTCGGGGCGAACGTCTTCCAGCTTTCCTGCGGTACGCTGGCGGTTTTACCCAAACATTTGTCTACGGTTTTCCTTAACCAATATAACTGGACGTCACTATAATAACCATAGCAGGTCGTTGTGATGTATCTCATAAACAACAAAAAAAACATTTACTCAATAGTATTGTGACCTTAAACCTTCCTTGCACCATCTTGACACCATTGCCCATTCACGTTTGTTGTGTATAAAAACAAGAAAATGTATCACAATGCTACTGTAATATAAATTGAACTTGATTAACCCCAGCTGAGAAATGTTAGTTAACGGTGAGTTACATATTTTTTCATTGATTCCAGCTCTAATTAATATACCGATATCGGTACATATTGTCAAGCTGGCACAAAAGCGTGCCATTTTAAAATGCATAATTTCGATTTCAGAGAGAAAATGTCAAACGTTTCATTGGTTAAGTAATAAAGACATATAGAAGGTCAAGTTTTTATAATAAAAAACTATGGCTTACTCGTGTAGAGTTTTAGCTCAGTACTTTTTCAAGGGACCGTACCAGAGACAAAAAGGTGTTTGTCTAACAAAGTTTTTCTAATGTATTGCTTAATTATATTAGTTTATATAATATTCTTTTTCACTAAATACTGTTTGTTTGTTTTTGTTGTTTTGTGGTTATTGTTTTTGTTGTTTTTTCTTTTTTGTAAAAACCAGTGTTTTGTGTTTGCTATTAGTAAACAGAAAAGAGTTTATTTAATTACATGAAATTACTGACGGTTTCTGTCAAAAGGTGCACATACGGCTAAGGGATAATATATTGTTAATATCTCATTTTATATCTTATCAACTCAACTCATTTATCTTATGTTCACTGAGTTGAGTTTATCTTATCAATAAAACATCGGGTATAAATATACATTTTTGTATAGATTGTCATTTTTTGCCATATTAACCACGGAAATTTGAATTACAGGCAGATTAACTTGGTTTAGGGCAAATTACATTACAGAATCCATACCTTTCCTCATTTTCAGATAAAAGCAGCTACATCATCATACATGCCGCCTGTATAGTCATTTAATTGCCACGTTAGAGACAGTCCTGGTTTTAACGGTGTAATTAATACATTCAAATGTTTCAATTAACCAGACAGCAACTATTGCAGATAATTTTCATTTGTAATGTTTACGTCTGATTTATACTTCACAGGACCTTTAAGAAAATACACATATTCTATAATGGCTATATGCAAATTACTACTGCGTTTTAGGAAAAGAATTGCAGATTAAAGTAAATATTTACTAATTTAATTATTTTTTAATTTTAAAATGACTTAACGCATGTATATGTGGTTATATTTGTCTTTGTTACATCGCAACGACAACGTAATGATCATATTGATGACATCCAGCTTATTATGTCTTGGTAGAGCTACAGGAGCACCGCAAGTAACATAGAACAAGTCCTCCCAGGTAACATTAATGTTCTCTTCCCCAACCGGGACACGAATCCGCGCAGTAAAGAGGCTGGTGACTTACATGTCAGTGACTCCAAGCGTGCATGTCCCTTTGCATTTGAGAAATTGGTCTAATACCTGTCAGTTATCGGTAATACTAAAATGGTAAAACAAATCGCTGCGGCATTGTATTACAGCTTGTCTGTCCACCTTTAAATTGTTTTAAATAAGAAAATCTTATACAATGTGGATAGGATGTAGTGAATGGTTAATTAAAAATGTAATTGACATGGATAGAATCCACAATAATGAAACAAAACAAAACCTAATGGCACTCTGCCGCACGCCCAGCTACTAAAGTTACAAGAAGTTACTTTTTTTTAAATACACTATACTTCATAACAAATCTTACGGAAATTAAATTTAGCGTTTCTGATTGACTGAATTGACTTCATTCTAAAACAATTACCCTCGACAACCTAATAAAGATGATAATTCAAACAATCAGGAAGCGGGTGTCTCTGATTATGAGATAATGACAGTGTAATTAGAAAAATTGACAAAAAGTATCAAAATGTTAGTATGATAGTCATTTTATTGTGATCGCGAGACTATGTGATATGACCTCTGGTGGTAATGGTAAAATACAAATTAAAGGCAGACCTGAAAGTAACATACACTCGTTTAAAACAATATTTCGACACACTTTGCTATGGAATACCCAAATAAAACAGTACCCGAATGATAGATTTGCAATCAACATTCAATGATCGTAACTTTGCTGACGCTTCAACAGACACCGATTCTGGATGTGCGGAAGTTGTCAGTGTAACAAACACTATTATGAAAATAAACAAGACACACAACAAAAACCGTACGTTGCCTCACCTTATTTAGCCCCATTGTAAAGGCCGCCTGAGCCTCTGGCCCGAGAGAGCGGGCTCCACTGTGCGGAACCAGAAAAGCTATGGTGACTGTCCGTCCGTCCGGACTGAGACTCCGTCCAGCCTCCACGAACATCTTAAAGATCACTATCCAAATTTTCAACATGATCCCTCTAACGTTTCTGTTGCTTTACGGTTGTTTATTGTCGTTTTTTTATAAAATCTACATACCCGCTGTGACTGTCGATACTTTTGAC